>JARQZK010004338.1:1142500-1505000 GCA_030704885.1 Cynegetis impunctata
ATATATATATATATATATATATATATATATATATATATTTAAATAAATATATATATATATATATATATATATATATATATGAGACATCAAAATATTTTGAAAATCATGTTTCTCAACCTATGGGACACACCGCCCTAGAGGGACGCGGGCAAACTGAAGGGGGCGCGAGAACACACAACACATAAAACCATTTTTCTTTTATATTGCACACACAATCTAAACAAAAGAAATTTTCGTATTGGGGACGCGAAATACAAATGACATAATGATGATCTGCACACAAAATCCAAACAAGAGAAATTTTTTCAGTATTACAGTCATGTTAGGTTGACGCGATACATATTTTGATAGGAAATTGGGCCGCGAGTCCTAAAAGGTTGAGAAACGGTGTCCTCGGATATAAAAACCTCTGTTGCATATCTCAGAAGACTTTCGTTAAAGTAGAATAGTCTAGTAGGGAAAATACGACTAAAAAACTCTATCGCAGAGAGCTGCATTAGAAGAACAGGTTTTCATAACGTATCCACTTTAAAAAATATATTCGTTAAATTATGATTTTTTTTCCAAATAAAAAACAATGCGCCCTCTAATGTCTAACCAATGTTTATTATCTTCCCGGGGGATCAACCCCCCAACCAATTCGTACCAAAACCAATCACATTCAAGGTATCATACGAAACTACGTACTTTCAACCCTATTTCTATAAAATTGCGCCCTTTATCATGTAAACAAGATTTATTTCCTCCTCCTGGAGGTCAACCCTTCAACCAATTCATATAGAAATAAATACCATCCAAGATATCGTACGAGACTACCTACAAAGTTTCAACCCTATGGTACCAAAATTGCGCCTTCTATCGTGTAAACAAGATTATTTTCCTGGGGGGTCAACCCCCCAACCAATTCGCATTAAAACCTATCCCATTCAATATATCATACGAAACTACCTACCTACTCACAAACTTTCAATCCTATTGCTCCAAATCGAAGCAAAACCAATTCCATTCAAGATATCTTTCGAAAATACCTATCTACAAACTTGTAACCCTATTACTCTAAAATACCTTTATCATGTAAACAAGATTTATTTCTTTCCCCAGGGGGTCAACCCCCCAACCAATTCGAACCAAAACTAATCTCATTCAAGATATCATACAAAACTACCTATGTACATGTTTTCAACCCTATTGCTGTAAAATTGCGCCTTCTGTCGTGTAAACAAGATTTATTTCCCCCCAGGGGGGTCAAACCCTCAACCAATTCGAACCAAAAACAGTCGCATCCAAGATATAATGCGAAACTACCTATTTACAAACTTTCAACCCTATTGCTTCAAAATTGCGACCCTTATCGTGTAAACAAGATTTATTTTCTCCCCAGGGGGGTCAACCCCTCAACCATTTCGAACTAAAAGCAATCTCATCCAAGATATCATGCGAAGCTACCTATTTACAAACTTTCAACTCTATTGCTTCAAAATTGCGACCGTAATCGTGTAAGCAACGCTAAAATACATAAGCACATACATACGAACATATATATATATATATATATATATATATATATATATATATATAAATATATATATATATATATATATATATATATATATATATATATATATATATATATATATATATATATATATATATATATATATATATATATATATATATATATATATATATATATATATATATATATAGAGAGAGAGAGAGAGAGAAAGAGAGATGAAATTGAGTTTTTGGTGCCAAGCATCATAAAAACTCATGAAACGAAAAACTATCTTGGTCCTAGGTCCAACTTTCCTAATTGCACCCATTTTAATAAGCAGGTTTTCAAAGTGAAAAGCTGCTAAAAACAATATTTATCTGCACACAAATCGTAAGAACTGTTTCAAACTGGTCAAGGAAACGGGCAGTTGCTCTACGATGTCAATAATAGATTTTCGCTAGTTAAGCTGCTTCAATAATATCATTGCACATTTAAAAAAAAAAGGTGGAAACAATAGAACAATGCATAAAATTTTAGGCTAAAGAATACTCACCGACTGTAGTCAGTAACATATTGTCGAGCAGCAAAGCGATACCGACGATAACGAGTACGAGGCGGCGAGACTCCCGGCACCGCTGCACCCAGCCGCCAAACCGCGTACCTGTAACCCAGTCATTCACCACTGTCATCGTAGTTATGGAAGTTCCTTAATCTGAAAAAAATTGTCTGATTAATGAAGCTGATTTTACAAAATTACATAAAACGGAGTTTTAAACTAAGTTTATTCAGTCTGAAGAATGAGAATTTTAAATTAGAGATTATTCTTGATTATCAAATTTGTTAATTTTCTCGTACCCTTCGAATTTTCAGGTGGACTAATGAAAATGATTATAGTATTACCACAAGTTTCTGTTGCAATCTTCCACATAAAAATTAGTAGCACTTCGTGTGTCGTTTATTTTGAGGTATATCGCACATACGGGTCGATGCTCAAGGTTGTTTTAATTCCAAGTAAAACACTGATGGAATAATTGAGAATGAAGTTCAATTTAACGATGATGAAATTGAGACTATCCAATATTTAACCGCCAAGAATATTCATTTTATAAATATATTAGCTATATGGAAAAAAAAGAAAAGTGAAACAAACAAAACACAAAAAACACTACCCAGAACACATATGAGGAAAATTTCTTATGAGAATCTAAAAATTTCAAATTTTTAGTTAGATTTTATGAACTGAAATGTAGACATCGCAACGGTTCGAATCAGCCTACGTACGCTGGTTACATTAGTTAAAACATACATACTCAAACTGAATTTTTATGTATAAGCTCCACGCGTAGCTGCGGCTCAAATTTATATATATATATATATATATATATATATATATATATATATATATATATATATATATATATATATATATATATATATATATATATATATATATATATATATATATATATATATATATGTATATATATATATATATATATATATATATATATATATAAATATATACATACATATATATATATATATATATATATATATATATATATATATATATATATATATATTCACTAAAAAATAATTACATAAACTTCACAGCATGATTCGTTTACATCAAAGCATTCTCCATGAAAAACTATGCAAGTAGGTACACCAATTTTTCATGGCTTTTCATTAAACGCTACAAAAGTAGATGCACTGCAGCGCCATCTAAAGGCGAGTTTTCGCGGTCTCTATAATTTGATATACGTTCTGTCCGTTAGCTAGGAAGCGATTCAGAATTCTGAATTTTTGTGTTTCCTCAATTGCACTTCGCATAAATGTTACATACAGTTAATTTATATATTGCCTCATTCTACCACTTTATTCATTCTTAATGATGTTGCCGCTATTAAGATTCTAAGTACAATCTTTGGATTAGAATATGAAATCTTAAGATATCATATTTTTCAAATAGTGACTGAATTCAAGAAATATAGATGAAAAGTTCCAGTTTTAGAACACTAAAATTGCTATTCACAAACCTTAAGCCAATTCACATTTCATTCTCTCATTTCATATCATAGTTCTCAAGAAATTCATTGGATAAATACATTTCCTCAGACAGAATTCCAAAGCAGAAAGCAATCAGCTGTAGATTTCTGAAAGAAAATAAAATCCTCTTTTCACAAAAGAGGATTACAGAAATTCATTTTCATAAATACCAATTTCTTCCAAGACAATTCTTTCAATTCCTATACTGTTGCTTTTTGAAACCTTATCTGAAAATATTAAGGGAGTTACTTAAATCAAGTTTAGATTTCATTCAATCATGAAGATATCTTGATATGGTGAAAAAAGAAGCTCATTGAATAGCTTGCTCTTCGAGATACTACGTGTTATGAATCGAAGACGGCTTACATGCCCACTGACCATAAATATAATCTACAAACTATAAACTAACATAAAAAGAAATTTTTAAAAAATTTTACCTCATCAAATAATTATAAGATAATTATATGAGTACCAAAACCAACAAATTATATTATACATTTCAATTATCAATCGACTTCTCTAAAAGAGAACATTTCACATATTTTTGAATTTCCAGCTGCAAATGCTTTTCAGTCTAGCTACCTACATATGGTGACATGCTTCGTTTTTCATATTACTTAGTGGGGATTTATGTTTTATGTTATTTCATTTTATGTCTATTTTAACTACTGCCTATGCTGTGAATGAAAATGTGTACCTACTGATATCTTTCACGCAAAACTACCTCGTAAATTTTTGTTTACGATTTTCTTTTTATGATAGAATATGTCAGTTTGAGCCCAATATATTGAATGCACTTTGATGAGCTGTGAAGTCTGATAGTATGTTGAAGTCTGATAGTATGACAACATTTGTTGCTTCTACATGCGAATGTGGCTTTTGAATAACATGAATGATATTCAGCAAGAACTATTAACATTTTTTTTAATGATTGATCTATATTGTAATTCAGAAAACTAATTCTATAATTAAATGAAATTATATATCAATATTCAATGTGAATATGAGAAATTATATTGGTATAAGATTTTTATTTATTTTGGTGTTTCTTTTGAAAAAATGTTTTATCTAATTTTGTGAATTGTGAGAACTTTGATTTTATGTGGGTTTAAAATATTTGATATAGGTACATATTTTGAGTAAAGTTGCGGAGTGTGAGATAATGGAATTTTGTAAATTATTATCAATGAAATCATTAGGAGTAATTATTAAGTTATCGTCAATATATCTTTTGTAATATGACGGAATAATTCACGGGAATTACTCAATACACTTTCTTCAAAAATATCCAAAACTTATTCGGCTATAACTGTGGAAATGATGTATATATATATATATATATATATATATATACAGGGTGCTTCAAAAGTAAGGTGATATGATACTTTGCCATATAAACTATGGTCCAAAAACAATTCCTTTCCGGAATACGTTTTAGGCGAAAATTAATTTTGTTTTGTCATTTTCATACCACTAATATTTTCATGAAATTTGTATAAATATGCACTTTCAACATTTAATTTAACTTATTACTAGATTTTTTAAATTTATCTCACTTTGTTATTAATTATTGTTAGTACATTAATATGCATTCAATTATTATAGCCATATGACCATACAGAGAAATGTTTCTGATTTTTTTTCGCGAAAACCATACATCCTACGAAATAATATCAAGAAATAAAATTAACTCGGAATTAAAGGAAATTCAAAAAAGATTTTTATTTAAAAAAAAAACAGTGGCATACCATTTTTGTCTGAAAAATATTTAGTCCGAATCCAATACGGACGCCATTGGTGGAAATTGAAGAAATATTTCAAACCGAAAAATGCTATTTAATTTATACAAGCCGAACACTCTATATTTCGGAGAGGAATCATTTTCGGACCATAGTTTATATGGCAAACTAACATTATTTTTCATGTAGATGAACCTCCATGAATATTGTACCTTACGTTGGAGCTAAGAGCTCTTACGAGATTGTAAATAAAAAAATGAAAAAAGCCCAGAGTCACCTCTGGGATTCGAACCCAGAAAGACGGCACACCAGAGTTCAGTACTTAAACCAGTCGGTCGTCAACGCAATGTAAAATATAGACGCAAGAGTATATATAACGAGAGGATAACATATGGCCACGCTATAATTGAATATAAACCTACAATACGTAGTCATTATTTTATGGAACAAATTTGTAAAGCTTTATCTTTTCATTATGTTTTATCTGATTCCTGTCGTAATCTGTTCTTTCATGCATATAACAAAATTATTTCGATGTATCACATCTGACGTTTTCTAGTTGCTTGTACATGAATTCATGAGTACATACTGAGTACATACTATGCATTGGCGATTGACGTGGCGGAGTGGGATCAGAAAGAGAAGGGATGAGAGAACGGAAACAAAGAGGGAGAAAGAGAAAGATATACAATATTCGCTTGTTCTAACTAAAAAGCGTGACTTTCGTCAGTCTTTTTCCGTCAGTCTATTTCCGTCACACTTTTAATCTCTCATATTTTTCAGTTTGGCCCCGCAGCGAAATCCCAATCTCCTTCGTTCCAATAAAACTCTTACGTACTCGTTACCTCAATATTTCGTCACTCTAAATTAGTGACTTCATCAGGAGTATACTGGAATGAATTAAAATTAAATCAATATTAAACATATACAAGGAACACATTAAAGAACCTACAGTTATAGAGCCGGGACCACACAGTTGGTAACGCACGACTGGGTGATAATATTGTGCCAGATCGCTCTAGTATATATTATTTCTTGAATGTTGTTTTTCGACAGAGTTATTCTACATGCTTCTTATAATCTCACAATAGATATTACTGAGTTGGCCAGTATCCTATTTATAGTTAATACATTTTTTGTTTTTTATAATATGACACGTTTCCAGAAAAAGTCTTGTTGTGTAATTGTAATGTTGATCAATAATTTTTATATTTTCAAAATCAAAGATGTGTCTGATGTTCGACGACGGCGCACGAATTTTTACCCAAGCGGCAGTTACTCTTATGTTGTGTAATGAGTTATTTCTGCCATTGATTAGTTTGTCCAACATAAGTACCATCACATTGTAAGCATGGTATTTCATATACTACGTTGTTTTTTAACATGGTGGGTTTTTTGTCTTTTTTGTATACTTGGAAAACAATTGGGAGGTTGTCAATATAAGGTAGTTGGCAATTTTCAAGTCTGGAATCCGTTTAAACAGTGTTATGAGTTTTTGTGAGAGTTGATTTATGTTTGGTATTTTTCTATACTTCACTATATGTCGGTCTACTTGGTCTGTAAGGCCATCATAAATGTTGGAATTGTATATAAGGTATTTGAATATGTGTTTAGGATATCCGTTTTTGAGAAAAATATCATTTAGCATAATTAAATTTTTTTGTAAGAAATCTCTCATCATTAATATGAGTAATCCTCTTTTTCATGGCGATTATAGCGTTGTATTTTTGGCTTCTGGGGTGGTTGGAGTGGTAGTTGATAAATCTTCCTTATTTATATAAATATATACATATATATATATATATATATATATATATATATATATATATATATATATATATATATATATATATACAGAAATGTCGCTAGTTCTTCAACTAAAAACTTATATATATATACATATATACATATATATATATATATATATATATATATATATATATATATATATATATATATATATATATATATATATATATATATATATATATATATATATATATATATATATATATATATATATATATATATATATATATATATATATATATATATATATATATATATATATATATATATATATATATATATATATATATATATATATATATATATATATATATATTCAGAAATTTCGCTAGTTCTTCAACTAAAAACTTCTACTGATTTTTGAGTTTTTCCGTTGATTAGATCAAAGTAATTTTTTAAAAAATTAGAAGTAGTTTAATATAAAAAATTAATAGCAACTTTCACATTATAACATAAAGATGTAATAATATCAAGAACAGATAAAAAATGACATGTAATATTGGTAACTAACGCAGAAATCTTTTGTTTAGGAATAAATATTTTGCATGAACATGTCCCTATAAATATATATAATATAGATATAAATATATATATATATATATATATATATATATATATATATATATATATATATATATATATATATATAAACATGTAACTATACCCTCTTTCCCAAAACTAAAGCAAGTGTAATATGTTTTCCAGAAAATTAAATTTATCAACCAAACTGCAATTATTGTCCCTTTGTGAAATTTTCATGAAAGCTCAACCTATGTTCAATGCATCGAATAGTGGAAAATGAGATCATTTAATTATATGCAATGCTATGCAATGATAGTCAGGTAGGTTATCTAAACACAACATCAACATTGCTTACCGTACCGGAAATAACTTAGGAAGTCATATAAAAAATAATAAATCAAAAGTTCACAAAAGCTATAAATCGAGAGTTTATAAAATTAATTGTGGTGATTGTCATAAGTATTACATTCGTAGAAATTTCAGAAGCTTTCAGACCAAAATTCCAGAACACAAACGTAGCTTTGTAAATCAAAAGTCTGATTCACATTATGCGAACCATTTAATCCAAGAAAATGACACATTCAATTTTGATATTAAATGCTGAAAGTAAGGGAATTAAACTTTATTTTAATCTCATTCAGGTCTTCTATTGATTTCCAAAATTGATCATACTACAAGCCCCCTTATGAATCTTTTCAAAATAACCGAACTACCTAACTAGCAGTTTAGAATGGGTTTTTCCTATTTCAATAATTATTTTAACCATTATTCTATTTACCCTTTGTCACCTATTTATTTCTTGTATTCCATATAACCGAGAAATATATTTAGTTTGCATTTAGCATCTGAAGAAGGTGAAGTTTCACCGAAACGTTGCGTTATGCGTTCTTCATTTAATAAATTGTGTAAATTGTTTTTATATAACTATTGTTTTCATAAAGCATTGTTTTAATATTATTGGTTCAATATTTTCATATGAAACCGTAAATTCACACTTCGGAGGATTATCCTATCCCAGGACCAGGAATGCCACGATTTATTCAACAATATAATAACAATATCATAAGGATAAGCAGCTTCTAAGAGCCACATACACTTCTCGCTGGAGCCTTATCAACCGATTTGTTCTAAGCTTTTTTTCGAGAAAGTTTTTGTGATGAAGTTATCTGGAATAACGAAATATGTAACGTTTGAGTCGACGGATGAAATCATTTGAAAAATACCTCGATCATTAAAGCAAAATTTAAGTTTCGTATAATCTAATAGACGAAAACTGAATTGATTGCAAGGGTTTATCTCCGAATTTACTTTATATTCGATTATTCTAATAAATCTACGAATACGGATAGAATTACAGAATAAGATGCTTGTCGCCTTTGCTCTTCCTTAATGTGTTAAGGAAATGAAACAAGCAGAATAATCAAATTAAGGAACGAACAACTAAGTTACTGAGTTTAATTTATAATTGACTTGTAGAACTAAATTAAATGATGCTCGAAGATATTTGAATGTGCTAATGATCTGCATTGTATTATTCGTCTCTCAGTAACTTTGGTATATCAAAATTAATTTCAATAGAACTGAATTATAATTATTATTAGTCGAATTTAACCCGAAAATAATGAGACTTGCACTGTATTGAAAGTCAACAGTGAGGCACATGAATGGTTTTTGATCTGTTTTATACGTCAATAAAAATTTCAAACTTTTGTGTCATCAACACGTGTTGGTGACAAAAGTTTGTGTGAAAGTGGGTGACCATCAAAGAAAAATTGACATCTTTCGTGTTGTCAACACGTGTTGGTGACAAAAGTTGCTGTGAAAGTGGGTCTCCACCATAAAAAAGTTACCAACTCTTTCGTTGTCAACACGTGTTGGTGACAAAAGTTTCTGTAAAAGTGGGTCTCCACAAAAGAAAAATTGACAACTTTTGTGTTGTCAAAACGTGTTGGAGACATATATTCGCAATTTTTGTTAGGTGAAGACCCACCTTGATGAGTAAGAAATACATCCTCATTGGCAACTCAATAGTTTTTTGTAATTTTTGTTAAGTCAAATCAAGAATATAGCCAATCTAAAAATAAGGTGGTGTCTCCCAATTGGCCATTGTAAGTCCTTCATTTCAAAGACTGATGCACAGGGCCGTAACCAAGGGGGCTGAGCCCCCTCTGGAATTATTCAAGCCCCTCTTGAAAAGATACCAGATATTTGTTTATATTATATGATAAAAGTACATTTTAATTTTTTTTTTAATATTTTTTATTTCTATTTGTTTAATTTATTTAGAGATTTTTATTAATTCTTCCAAAATGATTTTCAACTAATATTCGTTTTCCAGTATGCTTTTCTAGGTAAAAAGACAGATAAAGCTGTATATTCCTTTATTTTCCATGTATATTTATTTCAGTACTAAGCCCCCTCAAGAATTTGTTCAGCCCCCTCTAGAAATCAGTGCTGGCTACGGCCCTGTGATGCAATATATGTTGACTAATACATCAAAATATTTCTCGACAAAAAAAATCTCGTTTCATCAATCAAGTTGACACTTACTTTCGCGCATTATCAGTTTAAAGTTGCGGACGTCCAAAAAAAAATAAAATATATATATATATATATATATATATATATATATATATATATAATATATATATATTATCATCAATATTCCGTCTAATATGGGTGTTTCAATGGGCTACCTATGACCAATAAGGAAACAAAAGTATTGTTTAATTGTGATTTAGGCAAGTGCGACTGATATAATGTACAATCCGAATGAAAACTTTCCATTTTCAATTTAGAAAATCGGTAATAATATCCTCAGCTTAGATTTCGGTAATAAGGATCTTCTTACAACACGAGGTAAAAAACATTCCCAATGTCGTCGAAGATATTAATTCTGGCGATTTGCAGAGCATTTGGAGTTCAATTAATATATTAAACAGAAAATTGAGATTGACCAATAGAAATAAACAAACTGATACCTCAATATATATATATTAATATATATATATATATATATATATATATATATATATATAAATATATATATATATATATATATATATATATATATATATATATATATATATATATATATATATATATATATATATATATATATATATATATATAGTTTATGTATAGGTATTTATAAACAGTGTGTCTACGTAAGTTAGCTATACAGTGCGGAAAAAAGTATGGACTTACCCTAATAATTTGGTAGCCTCCAGGTTTTATGGAAGCTCTTGCTTCCCTTAGTAAGTTCCTAAATTTTTATGCGATTCTGCAGCTCCGTTTCAAAATGGCGGCGTCCAAAACTTCTATTGTAATGCCATTGAGATATCGAATTTGCCAAGAAACTTAATGTAAGGACAGGAATTGAATGATAAAGCCTCAGTACTGTCTGAGTATGATGATTGATTGTTTTCTTCTGATAAATCGAGAAAGAGTTATTCTTTTACTGGGAGTCAAAAAAATAATTTTCACAATTTTAGCGCCGCCATTTTGAAACGAAGCTACAGAATCGCATAAAAATCTAGTAACATACTGAGTAAAGCAAGAGTTTTCAAATGATGTATCGTATGCTATATACTGTCATTTAAGAAAAATGTCGATGACGTCATATTTTTGACGGATGTCATTAAAAGAACAAAATAATTTGGTCAAAATGTAGAAAACAGAAAAACTAAATTGACCTGTTCGAGCATTTTCCATAAAACCTGAAGGCAACCAAATTATTAGGGTAAGTCCATACTTTTTTCCACACTGTATATGGAAAATTATTAATTTTAAAAAAATTTGTTCTTTATACAAATTTCTGCGTGTTCTAAAACCCAAAATTCAACTATCAGATATTGAATTGTATCAGTCATATATGTTTGTCAAAACAAAATTATTTTTGGTCAAGAGTTAAATATTTTTATTTTTGACCATATCGAAAATTTTCATAAAGGAAAGATGTTGAAGATTAAAATCAATTTTCAATATTTTTGACCATATGGAAAATTGTCGGGGAATGATGTTGAGGATTAAAAATAATTTCCAATATTTTTGTATTACAGTACAAAAAAAAATGTTTTTGCCATAACACTGAAAGTTTAAGTTCGAACATTAATGCATAATAATTAATCAAGGAACATTGATGTACAAACTAAAACTTTCAGTGTTATAGCAAAGTTTTTTTATTGTAAATAGACAATATTGAATATTTCAAAATTATTTTCAATCCTTAGCATCTTTTCCCTATAAACATTTTCGATATATTCAAAAATGAAGGTACTCTACACAAAACAAAATTTGTTTTGACGATACCGAAAATTTTTAGAGTTAAAAGAAGTTTACTTTTTTCCTATATACTTTTTTTGGGTTGTAAATAAACAATATTGAAACAACTTTTCTTTATGAAATTTTTTATATGTTCAAAGATACAAATATTTAATGCTTGAGAAAAAATAATATTTTGAAACGCCTCTTATATGACTAGTACAAATCAATATCTGATGGTTGAATTTTGGTTTTTAGAAGATGCAGAACTTTTTATATCGAATTCATTATTTTTATAAAACTAATAATAAAAACGTTTCCCATAAGTAGCCTACTTACGTATATATATATATATATTTATATACATATATATATATATATTTATATATATATATATATATATATATATATATATATATATATATATATATATATATATATATATATATATATATATATATATATATATATATATATATATATATATATATTATATATATATATACATATAATATATATATATAATATATATATTATATAATATATAATACTATAATATATATATATATATATATATGAAACAAGCAGAATTATCGGTCTAGCCCGCATATGTCGAAGCAGCCGTTGACACGTGTTTCGGACTCTTTGGTCCTCATCAGAACGGCGTAGCCAAGTATGCGATGGAAAACCTGGAATTGAAACAGCAACAACAAGCAGAATCCCCTGCTTCGGAAGACAATCACACATTTGTGGTACATTGTACATTGAAAGTGTGTTTTGTTTAATTAGTTATCATTGTTAAATTTTATTTTCAATTTTTTATAGGTATGTGCTTTGTCGACAAAATTTTGTAATTTTATAAGACAATAAAGCTGTTTCTCTCTCTCTCTCTCTGTTCGAACTCGCTGGTTTGGGAGATTTGGTCAAACTCTGACCACGGAGACGATTAATGCCATCCGCGAGATCCTGGACCGTGGAAATAAACTACAAAGAGGAAATTTATCGCGGGGAAATAGTATATGAAACAAGCAGAATTATCGGTCTAGCCCGCATATGTCGAAGCAGCCGTTGACACGTGTTTCGGACTCTTTGGTCCTCATCAGATCGGCGTAGCCAAGTATGCGATGGAAAACCTGGATTGATAATTCTGCTTGTTTCACATACTATTTCCCCACGATAAATTGATTGAACGAATATATTTTGAGTACGAAATAAAGGTTCTCCGTCAAAACTGTTTTCTCTTGTCATCGGGTGTTTCATACGGTACAACTCAAACAGCTCTAAGTTTAAAATTAGTGTTCTGTGCTTTTAGCTTGATTGAAGGAAATTCGACCAAAATTACCAATTTTCAATGGTCCGTTTGACCAAAATGATGCCCCTTTGGTTGGACAGAAGAGGGATTGTGACATTTTAGGAACCTATATAGTCAATTTACAAGAGTCCTGACAAACTGCACAGCTTATTCCTCAGAAAAACCATAGAGGTAGGTTTTCATAGTGAAAAAATTCTGCGGCGTAGAAAAATTGACCTGATGTAGGGCTCTCCTGCCCCAGGGATTAACACGTTCGCGACGATGTGCGCCACCGGTGGCCCCAAACGATCTATCCTCACAGACGATGGGAACCATCGGTGGCCACTGATCAATATAAGTTTAGACTCACATAAAATTTCACTCGTCAAAGATAGGCTTTTGATATTGAGGCAACGGCTATAGGAATAGTATATGTTGCTTTGGGTACCACCGATTGCGCACTCGTCCACTGAGATAGGTGTAAGAGAAAAAACATACAGATACATAAAAATATATGTTTATTTTTCCAAATCACTTGATAGTACAGAAGTAAATGAACATGAATTAGTAAGTATACCTAACTACGAACTTAAAGAACACAAATCTAAATAACAACATACTAATAAAAAAAAAATTTTGTCTCACAACAAAAAATCATCAGTCTGAAGATAAAAAAAATCAACATGAATAAGTATACCTTACTATGTACTAAAAGAACATAAATCTAACTAACAACACTCAAAAAATAACGTTTATGCTCAAAAAAACCAATTCCAATCGATTTTACATGGTGGCCACCGGTGGTACCCGACGCCAACAACGAAAAAATATTCATTGGTGGCGTCAGGAACCACCGGTGGTGCACATCGGAAATGGAATCAAACTACAAAAAAACTCATATTTGCTGTTCAAAAACACTTATATATATATATATATATATATATATATAAATATATATATATATATATATATATATATATATATATATATATATATATATATATATATATATTTATACAAAAAAAAATCACAAATCAACAAAAATTAGACATAAAAAATTTTCGTCCTGAATTTATCGGTATACATCCAAGCCATCGTCGCGAACGTGTTAAGAACTTTTCAATAAGACAAATTCAAATCGAAATTTTTTTCATTTACTTCAATTCATAATTTGGAGATTATCATAGTTATTTCAACGTGAGCTATATACAATCATAAATCGTATTAATTCGAGTAGTTCATTAAACTCAGCATGTTATCAGTTGATATTTTATTTGTTCTGAAAAGTCGTTGGAAAAGAAGGTGTGAAGATAACACCACCCCAAATTCTCTCGATATACCAATTTCTCAATTCTGTTCTGGATGATTGAATTTCCAGTGGAAATTGAATATTTATCGGAAAAGCAACGAATAAACTATATCAGTCTGGCTCAGTTTGAAAACCTATAGACCTAGGTGATCGTTTAAACTGAGGTTCAAACCTTGTCTTTGTTTTGCAAGCATATAATGTTAGAATTTTTATCGGAAAAGTGATCGCGATTATGTTGAATATTTGGATTGATAAGTACATTTATGAATACATACATATATATATATATATATATATATATATATATATATATATATATATATATATATATATATATATATATATATATATCAGTGGCGGCTCGTGAGGTTTTGGTTTGAGGAGGCTACAAGAGGTGTTAAAAAATACACCATAGGCGAAAATTTTTAGGATTTCAAGGTCAAACGCCTTCTGATTTAAAGAAAATCAAAGTAAAATAAGCACCCTAAGCTATTAATTTGTTTTCACTTTCGAGTGTCTACCTTGAGACCTACAACTCCTATTTACAATATTCACAAAAACTCTTCTCAGCCAATTAATCAATTGATCTATTCATCAAATTTTTTTTTCTTTCACAGAATAAGTACCTACCTACCTACTTAACGAATTTGTTAACAGCTGGTGGGAGCAAATAAAAAGTTATTATATATTTTTGAAGATTAGCGGGATTCTGCGATCTTTAACGTTAGCAAAATGATCTAAAATATCCTCATAAAATTTTTTGTCTTTCGCCAAAAGTTTTACCAATTTCTTTTCAATAGACAACAAATCAATATTTTTCAAACGATCCTGGCTCATTGAATTTCGTAAATAAGTTTTAATTCTCTTAAGAGTGGAAAACGAGCGCTCTACGGAAGCCGATGCCACCATGATAGAAACAATTAGACATAAGAGTTTATAAACTTGGGGTAAATCTTGATTCAAATCATTATCAAAAAGGTATTCAATAGTCCTCACATGATTTTCATTTTGCCCCAAAATTTCATTGTCATTATAAACAACACACAGTTCACCTTTTATGGCTACCTTATCAAAAAAAGAGTATTTTTGACATAAATTTTCCAAAGAGTATCTGGAAAATTAGCCGAAAATCCGGTAAACAAATTTTTATTGAGTAAGTCGAAGAAAAGCAGTTCTTTCAAATCAGAGAACCTTATTTCTATTTGACCCCTAATAGTATCCAAAATTTCATAAAATATTTGCTTATAGTGAAGCTCCATATCTGCGTAACTGAATTTCTTTCGTTCTGGGCTAAATTGAGTCGTATCATCAGTAGTTTGAAATACAGAAAATAGTTTTTTAAAATAAACTTCTGCACGAAATTCTGAAATATGATCGAAAAGAAACCTGAGACGATTTCGTGAGTAAATTACATCTGAAAACTTGTGCTGTAAGATTTGAAAAACTATTTCTGTTTGTTCAAAAATTAATTTAAAGATGTTTAAAAAATATATAAATTCCTTATCTTGTAAGTAACATATTAATCCGCGTGCTGTATTTAAAGTTACTTTATCGGTGAAAAAGTCCTCACTTTCAACTAGGTATAGAATTAAATCCTCAAATCCTAAGCGGCCCCAGACAGAGACATTTTCACTAGTAAAAAGTGAACACTGCCAACAAGATAATTTATTTTTTACCTGTGATCCGGTTAGGCAAGGATGTCTCTCATAATTCCTTGTATTAAAACCGCGGTTTTGTTGTCTGTTACGCTGCACCAAATTGTTTAATTCAGGGGTAGGTCGCAATGTTTTTATCAAAACTGTATCCTCATAACTAAGTGCACTAAAGTTATGGGATAACAAATATTCCATTAAGTCACCATTGAAATTTTTGAAATTAACTTCAGTAACCAAACTCATTTTAAAACAATACGCGAGCAATATAAGTACACGCTGCTGTTCGGCCATTACTAACTACGATCACACTACGACGATTCAATTAATGCTTTCCAACGAATTCCCTCGATGTCACGCGAAATTCTATAGTTGTGATTGGTCGACATTGTATAAGACTGGGTCTCTATAGGTGTTGCCATTTACATGTGTTTTGCTTTTCTATTGCAATGAAGTATTCATTCGGAGTATTTGCACCGCTGTTTGCTTTTCTGTGGCAGGCATAATGAACGTTGAGAATATACCTTTCTAAGCCTCCGCAGCGTTGCCACAAATCTTGAAATGAATGAAATGCAGTAAATGTACCTTTTATCTTAATTAATAAATTATATTATATAATGAAGGTTGAAAGGAAGGTAGGTGCATAAAATAATATGATTTTGATTAATATGAATATGCTGAATGCTGACTATTCAATGTAATATATTAGTGATACACGGAATATTATTGAGGAGGCTTAGCCTCCTTAGCCTCCTTTGACTAGCCGCCCCTGATATATATATATATATATATATATATATATATATATATATATATATATATATATATATATATATATATATATATGTATTTATATATTATTCGGTTCGGTATTCGATTCAGTTTTCCTTTTCTCAGATATTTAAGTTGAGATTCTGTTTGATTTTTGGCCAAGTTTTCGACGCTCAGGTTATTGAGAAAATATTTTGAAGACTCCTACAAAACACAATGATGTAATTTTTCAAAACTACTTACTACATCACAAACAATCATCTATGCTTTTTCAATCTGATATCACAAATTATCAAAATCTAATCATCTTAACCTTACAATCTTCGTCACCACAAACATTTATATTCAATCGTTTTTTTGAGTGTCTTTTACTGTTTTCTACTTATTCTAAAAGAACTTCACATTGAGGGCGTACTTATTTTCCGTATGATTTTATCCCGCACTCAGTTTCAGAGTAGATTGCATTCACTTAATTTAAATGAAATATACACAAAACCAAAACTAATTCGACATTCTGTCATTGTGAAGTAAAGTAATTAAAACTGGGATAATTTCTGTCCATATTGAAGCTTCGATAAACAATACTGATGAAATCCCAAATAGCACGAAATCCATTATGTATTTCTATCGTTTGTTGGTGACCATCCTGATGTTCATACCATTTAGCATATATTTATATATATATATATATATATATATATATATATATATATATATATATATATATATATATATATATATATATATATATATATATATATATATATATATATTATACATATATAAGTACACGGTACACTGCAATAGTACCTATGTATTTTATCGGATAAAATACGACAAAAAAGGTATTAAGTGCATTTAGTATTAAAGGAATCAACCTTTTTATGTTTCATACCTTCATAATTAATAATCATATTTTATGGGATAAAATGCGACTCAAAACAGGTTCTCAATAATTTGATTTGAAAATAAGTCTTTGAAAAAACATTACACCTAATTTCGACTTTGTTCAAATTACACCTATTCTAGAAAAAATTTATATTGTGGATGCGATTCATGGTTGATTGGGTGTTCTGAAGATGTGGATAGTATTGAAAAAATAAATTGGTTTACTAGAAGTGGTATTGAGTGAATGTTATCGGAGAATTTTGATTGTTTGTACTTGTTTTTATTGGATTAATTGTTTTATTTTGATTAAAATTGTTTTTTAAATAAATTAAATCTTTAGAAATTGTACTGAAGTGTTTTATATCAATCATTTACAACCTTTGTTAAATTTTTTTTAACGTGCAACATTTCTAGAATCTGTCGCCGTTTTTGGACTGAATAGCAAGTAGTAACTGAAGACGGCCACTATATATATATGAACAAAGGGGTATTATTATAGTTTTTCAGAAACATGAGTGAAATACAAAACAAAATTCAACCAAGACAAATATATGAAAAGTGGAAATCCACTATATATATATATATATATATATATATATATATATATATATATATATATATATATATATATATATCAACCTTATATAGCGAAAAAGATATTGAGATAGCCACTGTAAGGGATTGAAGTGATATATAGCTATTTCGGCCTTTTTAGAATTTCGTCAGTATCACATGCCACAACGCATCAGGAATCTAAACGATCAAAATACGTAGTGTTTTGAAAAACATCCAACTAATTCATTCGCCATTGATCCAACATCTTCATTGTAGGAAATACTCAATGTACTGAAAAAAAATATCATTTGAATTACTATTACTTTAAAGATTATTGAATCGTTGAGACATTGATTTGATCATTGAAATCGATTGATATGTGACATTGACGAGATTCTAAATAGATCGAGTTAGGTATCTATCACTTCAATCCTTTACAGTGGTCAACTTAATGTTTTTAACATTTTCCGATGAATATCTTCATTAGCTAGCCCACCGTTGTAAGATGAATTTCGATGTTTCAGATAATTATCCTATATATATATATATATATATATATATATATATATATATATATATATATATATATATATATATATATATATATATATATATATATATATATATATATATATATACATATGAAAAACTTGGTTCACGGAATGAACCGCGTAAAAGATTTGAAAAATCTCAAGATTTTTCAAATCTTTTACGCGGTTCATTCCGTGAACCAAGTTTTTCAAATACTTCCGACCGCGGAAATCTTTCTGAACATATATACATATATATATATATATATATATATATATATAGTATATATATATATATATATATATATATATATATATATATGTAGGTATATTGAACAAATTATACTAGAGTAAATAAATTTCTCAGTATGATATGGTGTTCAGTTTCACGAAACAATAGGACGCAAAAATAAATGGACACGGTTATATAAGTTTGGATCGACTAGAATCAATACCGGCAAAACAGTAGCAAACCCACTGCTCACTAGATCGTGAACAGCCCCCCTCATGTGGAATATAACATCATTATCTCGGGTAATGTTTCAGACTGAGTGATTCGATAAAGCCCTTATTTCAAACCGATAGAACGCACGGAAATAAATAACTAGATGGATGAACACATATCTGCCTATTAAATAATTTTCTTCCAAATAAATCGTGATTGTGTTTATTTCATCCCAAAGTATGAAAAAAATAAGTACTGCTTCCTTTTAAACGAATTAAACGTAAAAATTTCATATTTATTTCAAGATGTTTCGAATTTATTCTCATAGGTTGTTCAATATCTTGTAACGAATATGAATAATAAAAATTATTTGATAACTGAAAATCATCGAACAACATTTTAAAGGAGGTGGTTATCAACGTTCAACAATGACAAATCTCTATTTCATCGCAATATGATGATGAGAATGGTATAACATGTCAAATCTCTCTTTCTTAGAAGATGTCATTTGTGTTGTTTGCTCGAGAGGGAATATTTCTCCAAAAAAATAGGCCTCGTGTATCATTGTTCCCTTAAGTATGTGTGAGGGAGGCGGGGCTGCTTGAGTTAAAAGAATGAACTGCTTCACCCAGATCAGAAGATACATTTGTAAGTAAAAGTACATTGAGAATATGTGGGACTGGATAATTTATGGAATAGAGGACGTGAAGAAGTGGCCCATACTTCGCTGTTGTAAGCTTGCAAACAGTGGCTTACCTACTCCATGAGGAAAATTTCTCAGGATTTAAATTCTGAACCTCCCGAATACTAGTCATCAGCTTAAACGCTCCGCTAACTAGCTTAATATTCACCAGGAGCTCCTCTATTAATTAATAAGGACCGGAATTACTTCCATATGCCTTTTCATGTTGCATTTTCTTTACTTCTGCTGTCGTTCATGTCTCTCGACAACTTTGTTTGTGTTTTTCTACCAGGATCTATGAGGTACCTCAATGCTGCATCATTCGATACATATCCATGAACCATGCTGTTCCTGAAAACATGTCATTACTTAGATGCCGAAGATCTGGGATATCCTTTCTGACATAGGTATATAGTCCACATCGCCTAATCAAGAAGTTCCTCTTGCCAACGGCACTATTCATACTCCAGTAGTTGATCCTCTAACAAGTGTCTACCACCTACAGCGGGTCCGGAAATCTTCTTCCTGACGGATACCGTCTAGTCAACTCGACCCCTTGTCACCTGCACGCCAACACCGCCCGTTGTAGAATGAATGAGTATTCACCAGATCTTTGTTTATGCTGGTATAATACTCACTACAGCTTTACTCGGTTTTTGAGAAACCACAGCTACATCTCTGTGTAAACACAAGAAACATGATCCACCGGATGGATCGGAAGAGTAAGAAACTGCATTGCAAGCCAAACGCATAAGTCCCGTAAGAACCATTGCTGTAGTGGACTATATTTCAGCCAAATTATACTAAAATAGTGTTTCAAAATTCCGTCCATATCTAAGAGAGAACACTATGTATCAAAAAAGATTGATTATACATAATAAATATTGAAACACGAATTTGCACCTCAATAATTCAAAATCAAATTTTTTCAGAGATATTTTACTCATTTCTGTGGCCGGAGTTTTCAAATACCTAGTAATTTGCTGAATTAAGTTCAGTTTGCATTCCCGAACCTTGCGGTGGGTAATATTTCCTATGATTGATTATAATTGATGTTTACTGAGGTATTTATAATCTTCCGTATGATAAGAGAATGAGTAGGAAGTCATCATCATCAAGGCAGCTCTACAACCCCAGGTGGGTTTTGGCTGACTGCACTATACTCCTCCAGGCCTCCCGGTCCTCCAATAACTGGGAAATAAGAAGAGATTTTTTGAAGGATTAAGTATCAAGCATTGAACGAAAAAATAATTTATTTGTTTGTTGGTGTTATAAGAAAGAAAATTGAATCATAAAAGATTGCAGAAATTTTACTCCAAATCTCTAAAATACTCAAAACAATTAAATTCAATAAAATGCTCAAGAAATGTAATATATTAGAATACGAAATCGTAACAAAAGGAACTTGCATTCATTAGTAGTTGATAATAATGACGAATAGAACTAAAATTGTAAAAGTTAGCTTTATGAAATGGATTGGAGTGAAAAGAAAGTTTCTTTTAATTATGTACACCAAGGACATGAAAAACATAAAATAGAAAGTAACCATAGGTTTTCTTATGTTCTTATTACTAAGATATCCAAAAATTGGATATTTTACTGATTTTTTTAAATATCAAAAGCGTACTCGTATAGAAGTAACATGTTTATCTGCAACGAGCAGGAAGACTTCACCATTTAAACACTGTCTATTTGACAAATATCCAATATTTTTCGAATGCATTGACATTATTTTTGAAAATTTGTTGAAAACTAAAACTTTTTATGAAATTTATAAGAATAAAGCAGGGAAATATAAACAAACAGTGTTTTTTATAGGAACAAAGTTCCATATCGCAGTTACACTCCAACGACTCCAGTCAGACACTAAGCGAATGAGAGCTAGGTGAAAAAATGTATAAGTGTAAGACATCGACCGTCTTGACAGTTGCAGCCATGCATGCAGTAAATGAGTACCGAGAGTTGCCGAGATCCGTAAAGTAGAGGTTGGAAAATGGTGTTACTTTCGTTATGGCTATTATCTCCGTCTCACCGAATGAGAAAATGATAGATATTTAAGAATTCATTCACAAAGTCCTGTTAGAGATGTATCTAGAACGCTTAGCACATACAACAAAAATGTGTCCATCATTTATCACCAACATTTAATTACTTAGATTGAAGGTACTAATTGAGATTATAACTAGTATATATTTCTATAATAATAAAAAACAAAAAGTTTATTTTCATAACTTGACAAAAAATTATTAATTATAATTTCATTAACTATCCTTCATTCATTCCTTTTTTCTCATTTAGTTACTTTTAGAAGCTGTTATATATATATATATATATATATATAGGGGAAGGTCGGGCAAGATGGGGTAGCTAAGGATCAAACCTCGAGAAATCATAGGGGTGCATATTTTTTTAATGGCATTTATTTTTAAACAGTTCTTTGGTTATAAGTCTCACAAAATAAAATGAAATTAGGAACTTTCTTTAATGGTATTAGAAATAAAATAAAAATTTCTTAAATATGAGATATCACCCCGTCTTGCCCGATAGGTCGGGTAAGATGGGGTGGTCTTATAGGGTAAGATGGGGTATAGTTTTTTTTCTATAATCAGGGAATACAGAAGTCGCAAATATGTGTCGCTTCAGCATCTTCATCGCCGACACCTGTGCAGCCACAATGAGCCCATTTATGACAAGAAGAGCAAGCAATCCAACCTTCATTAGACTCCAAATATAGTCCTGTGCAATACAGACATGGAGTGTTTTGGTTGTCATCGTCACTTTTTTCAGACGATGATTGTCTAGTACGTTTTTCGATTTTAATTTTTGTGTGGATTTAGCCTTGAGTTCTTTTTCATCTTTTTTTTATCTGTCTTAGTGCCTTATTTTGTTTTTTCAATTTTTCAGTGTCAATTTTCCTTTTAATAGTTTCTTCTAACTCCCGTTTATAGGGCGAAGAGGTGATGATAGCAGTTTTACCTCGCCTTTTCGATATCCTCACCGTTTTTCGTTTTTTTGGTTACTGGAAAAAGAAATAATTGCTTTAGACTAACCACAGTAAAGCTGCTTTGATCTTGGACTCAATTCTCAGAATTGAATGTACTAGACTTATTATTTTGCACAGCGAGTTGATAAGCCATTTTTTTCAAATCTCTAGTTGTAAGGCCAAAAAACCTTCTCTCCATATCTAGTAAATAACTCACCAGCTCATCCTCTTCCTTTTGAGAAAAAACAGGGAGTTTAGGACCCAAAGGTACAATTATATGTATTTCATTATTGTTTTCATGAACCTTCTTTACTTTTCGCTCCAAGGTAGTTTGTGGAAAGGAAAAGGTCTTTGCAGCCAACATATACCCCATTTGTCCCTTGAGAATAGCTTCAATAGCCCTTCTCATTGAATCCTCCAACCATTTTCCTGGTTATGATTTTCGTTTGTATCTAAAAACCCTCCTTAAACAATAGAAAAGAAGATAAAAGTGATCAATATTATGACGGGCAAGATGGGGTACTCAATACCCCATCTAAAAATTATCATTATAAGTTGTTCTTTATTTGATGATACCAAAAAAAAGAGTTTTTTTTGATTATTTTTGTTACCAGATTAGCTCAAAAAGAGAAAACTGTAAACTGTGTTATACCTATTAGTAGGTAGATATTTTATTTGTTTTTTGTTGTTTGTTTATATCGCAAACAAGCGGTTTAAAGTTTAAATAAATTAAAATATAAACGATGTTTTATATTATTCGAAAAACTATATTTTACGGGGTGTCCGGGAAAGAACTGAATTTCACCCAAATGTCCGGGGTTTTTTAATTTTTTGTCCGGCGTCAGCAATTTAGGTGATGGCAACCCTACATCCGGGTGACAACTTTAGTTTTTTTGACTGCTCAGAATGTGTTTTCCGAGGTATGAAAATATAAGCATTTTAATTCCAATTTTCTTCAAGGAGGAAAGTTGATTCCATTTTGTGTAAGGTATGGAAATTCTCGCTCTTAAAAATAAAGCGAAAGGAAGAACTGGAAAATAATTCCTCTCTGACGTAAAGCTTTGCTGGGGTTGATCCGGAGTGAGTGTACACGAAAGCAGGAAATCAAGACTTCAGCATTTAAGCCGCTCTTTTCTTTATATTATAAGAAGACAGAAAATTGGATTTCTGGGGAATAAGAAACCGGGTGACCTTAAAAGTTCATATTAATTTACTTCGTGAACTAATAAATTTCATATTTTTTCAAGTCGATGTAAAAACCTCCAGGATTATTAGAAACACATAACAAAAATTCTAATAATCATTGATTAAGGCGATACTTGAAGAAAATTGATATATAATTTCGGCTGAAACTTTTCATTGGTAGAACTTCCAGAAGTTTACAAATTAGAATTCAGAATACAAACATAGTGATAATAAAAAGGTAGTCATTATGCGAAAAATTTAGTCAATAACCACTCTTTTAGCTTAGTTTATAAAATATTAAATAGAGAAATAAATTTTCTAGAATCGTTGAAAATCAATGTATTCATATATTCTGGTCCTCTTCTCAATGGTCAGGTATTAGGTAGAACTCACAAAGAGTTCATTATTAAACTTGTTCAAAAAAAGCAGTCCTTGGTCATGATTCGGTTTGAATTCCGTAAATATTTTATAGAAGCTTTTAGATATCAATAGAGGTTGTATATGAACATCTCTACCTCCAGAATTCTTCAGATGTTTAGTCAACATCTGAAGAAGTAATAATGCAAAACGCAGATCATGCATTTTCAACAAATATCTACAGTTCAAATTGTTAACAAAATTATTTTATTATAAAAATATACAATACTGATGATTACTGTTTCTTCAATTCATACAAAATACAGTTTTGTTTTAATTTTTAAAGCAGAAGTTTATTAATTTTTTTTTAATTTCTAAAATTAATGAACGTCATATGAATTTCAATAAGAAAAATGTTTTAAGAAGTCATGAATTTACTTGACGAGATGTTAACCATTTGATAATTTTTTCCTAATTCAATAGGCCCGTTATTGCTGAAAAATACAAGCAGGTAAAAATAAAAATATCAACAAAAAAAAAAAAATATATATATATATATATTGTAACGGTTTTTTGAACCATTCGATTTGGTATTTGAGTATCGCACTAAAACGCTTGACCAGTTGACATATCGAGTTACGTTGGCGATGCTCAGGACCCGGCGGAGAGTGGCGATTGTTCTAATTTCCGATTACTCGATTACCGTGTCATTAGTTCTCGATTGTTTTTTTTTTTTAACTCGAGGAACCTACAGTTTAACGCCGGTTCCGAACGGCCAATGGGCTTGTAAACGATGTACATTACCCAACAATTAATCTTTATAATTAGAACCACTAAGTTCCGGACATACACAACACCCAAGAGCAAGGTGGGACTCGAACCCACATCCTCGGCTTACAAGCGGTACGCCTTACCGCTGGTCTACCGAGGCCTCTTTCTCGATTGTTGTTAGTGAAATTAGTCAAGGGGTCAACAGATTACGTGAGTAAATCTTTCAAATTTCATTTTAATTAAAAGTTGTGGAAATGTATCAACCTCCTGATTCATTTTGGATGTTATTTCTTCCCATAAATTTCATTTAATTAGTTGTAAAACATCGCTGTAGGATGTGTATTAAGAAGCCTCCACATGGAGTAGCGTCCTTGGCATTTTATATTAAATTAACTTCCATTTTATAGTATTGTGGTGAGAAATATCATTCTTAAATTCATGTGTAAAACTATCCATACCATTTTCCTCATTTAAACATCGCGATGTCCATGGTAAAATACTGATATTGAAAGATTTAATAATTTCGTGCATGTGCCGCCATCCTTAGCCATATTAAGAATCGAATAATTTATGTTGATCGAGTTTTCTTCCACCTCGTGAATTTGAGTACAGTACTTGTAGCTAGTAATTATTGTAGAACTCCGGAAAATTGTACGCGTTCGTGATAATGGCTATGGTGGTCGGCAACCCAAGATACTTTGACCTGTACTTACGAACTAATGTTTAACAGGGACCCCTTTACCTTAACGTCGAGACTTTACATTTGGAGCTTAACGTCGAGACTTTACATTTGGAGCTTAACGTAGAGACTTAACGTCGAGACTATACATTGGAGCTTTACTTTGAGGACTTACTTGGAGAGTTTTATTTGAGAGCTTAACCTTGAGGGCTTGAGACCTTCTACGTGGAGACTTTTACCTGGAGAGTCTACCTTGAGAGCTGAACCACTTCAAGTGATATCCCAATCAAGTAGAGAGCTGAAGCAACCTACATTACGATCCCGAGCAATCCTATACAGGCAGAATAGAGGAAGCCACCACCGACCGACTGTCGTGTAGATAAGTGCATTTTTTTGTTTGTAATTAGAGTCAATATATTATTTTGTTACATTAGAGTTTCATTGAGAGTGTATTAGTACAGACAAAGTTATCATGGCGCCCTAATTACATCTTTTGGTTCACTATTAGTTTGAGTAGCTTGATTTCAACAGTATAGAACCCCCACATAGAGCTAGCTGGTAACATCTTGTGGCAAGTTTTCATTTAAAATCCATATAGAATTTTTATAGGGGTTGAAACCTTACAATATATATATCAAAGTCTTAAAAGCTAGAGGTATAGAGGAAAATTTGAGGGAATTTTATGTGATTTATTACAGGAGGCCCCCAAAATTATTGAGTAGTAGTGCTCCTCAGTGGGACTGAATATTAACTGAACCTATAGCACAGTAATTCCTTTTACGCGGAAAAGAAATCTTCTAGCCATGAGATCCATCTTATTAAATGGAGATATCATAGAATGGAAGTCTGATAATAAATATCTGGGAATAAGCCTTGATAGCAAGCTTCTGTGGAATAAGCACGATGATATCACTGCTTATAAAGCGATAAGGGCTCTGATGGCGTGTATAAGTCTATCTGGTAAGACTTGGGTCTGCAACCCTAAAATACTTCGATGAATTTATGTCATGATTGTGAGACCAATAATTATTTATGGGTAGTAGTCTGGCATGCCAAAGCAGGTCAGACAAGTACGATGAAAACGCTAGACAAAAAGCAAAGACTGTCGTGTGTGTGTGTATCAAGGGAGCTATGAGAACGTGACTTACGTTACCAGCTAGGGAACTTGAGATCATTATAGATCTCACACCTTACAACTAGTGGTCTACAGGTGAGCCCATGAGACCATCCTCGGAATATCTAAGGAAGGTACAGGTAGTGATGATATGATCAAGAAAGTAAGCATTGAGAAGGACTTCACTACCATGTTATGTGAAAAGGAAGAATGGAAAATAGAAACCACCACCCAAATTTGAAGAAAATGCCATAAAATAGTACACAGATGGCTCATAACCAAGACCAAGACACGAGCTGGCGCTAGAGTATATTGGGCAGGCATCAAGTGCGCTCTGTCGTTAGACTCCTGTTCGAGCGTCTTTCAGGCGGCAGAAATACTCGCAATTGAAAGATGTGTAGATATGAAACTAGAAAGAAACTGTCAAAAATTCAACTTAGCGAACTTAATGAAGTAGGCAAGAATAACAAGGGTTTTTCAGTCTAGGTTTCTGGTCACTCGGGAATCAAAGGAAACTTAAAGGCCGATATACTTGCCAGAAAGGGAGCACGAACACGAGAAACTGACGAGTGTAGATTCTGTGGGAAGGAGTTTACTACTCCTTGAAAGAATTTTCTATATATATATATATATATATATATATATATATATATATATATATATAAATATATATATATATATATATATATATGTATGTATAATATCAAAGAATACCGGCAGAACATTAGGTAAGCAACTTTGATGACTCAATGTCAAAATAAACATAATTTAATTTAATACTGAAGAAAATAAACTTCGAGTAGGAACTTTTCCGAAACCGTTCCATTGAGAAATTGAAATTTTGACTATTTCAATATAATTTGAGATTTGACTGAAAACTGATGAAAAATTTGATGAAAACTGAATATTTTTGCAAAGTTATTGCACAATATTAATTTCGAGAATTTTTCACCATTTTCATTTATACAAGGCAATGAATATTATTTAAGTTTAGGTAGGTATTTTAAGTCTCTCCAGGTGAACTTTTAACAAAAATCATATCTTATGACATAAGAATATTCAGTTTTTTTTAAGAAAATCAGTCTTATAATCGAAACTATTCATATATTTATTTAATTTGGGGTTATGTTGCACTGCGACCTTATGGTCTATTGTATCTCCCCCCCCCCCATCAGAGCTGTTTTCTGTACTACGCCATCTACAGCTCGCCTTCTAGTTCCAGAGTATTAATAATCTCCAATATCTGAGAACGCTTAAAGGAGATTATGTGCTCACTAGTACAAATTTCTTGACCAAAGCATTTCTCTCGTTGGTTTGCAATGGCGAGGCATTATGTAGCTAGGTTATCTCCAATACGTCAGTTTCTTATAACAATCAAATCATGAAAAACATACTAGTCGACCATGGTCAATTTCATACATTACATAAAGTGAACAAGGAAAATTCTCTTATAATTTAAAAAATTATCAAACAACTTTCCAAGGAAGCTGGTCATATACAGCACTGTTGTAGAGTAGATATCTTCATATCAGGAGGTACGTGTTTAAGCGACGAATTTCTGCATTTTCAGTCTAAGCGGTGAATTGTTGTTTCCCAATATCTTTGGTGGGATGGCGCTCTGGATTGTTATCGAGCCAGTGTTACTGACCACGATTTGTATTGGGGAGCAATTAGAAATTTGTTAATTCATTCCGAGTCAAATAAGCTGCACTGATGAGATCTAATAAGATCGAAACAGCTGTATGCAGATTTTGAGTCGGGGTGACTTTACAATTTCTATAATTCACCGTTCGATTGTGAATGCAGATTTTGCGTTGCTGAATACGTATAACCAGCTTCCTTGGAAAGTTGTTTGATAATTTTTTAAATTATTAAAGAATTTTCCTTGTTCACTTTATGTAAGTTTCTTATAAACCTATTCCCATCAGATGCTTCCTGAGGCAACAGTGTCCTGTAAGGAAGCCAGTGAGGAGGAGTTTAGTTTATTCTTACTGAGATGTAGTTTATTCTTACTGAGATCCAGATATCCTTTGGATCATGCAGTTTCAAAGTACCGGAGAAACTTTTTGGACTGATCCATCCTTGGAAGATTTCGCCAGAGTGTTTCTCTTTCGGTTTCCTCCTTCACAGAAAGGTTCTTCGGCCAGTAAATTGAAACTATACTTATCAATGTGTATGAGGTTTTCGAATATTATATATTCAATTTTGTTTATTTGATCGATTAGCGGAAAGTCCATCTCAACTATGTCTTTCATGACAACAGAATAATTGTTTTATTTCAGATTTTCAAGTTTCAAGTTATATATTGATATTCAAAAGCGTAGTTGGTCCAGTTAAGTACTAAGATATATCAAAATTCGATTAAACTTCAATTAAAAATATACGCTTGATTCTGAAAAATGAAATCCCAAGTTTTGTACAAAATAATATTCCAGAATCTTACCAGTGACTGCAAATGTAATTTGCAACTTTAACAACTTCTTAATCACGTCGACGTTGGAATAGCTTCGGAAAACGGAAATACGGTTTTCGTCTTCAACATCATATTCAGTAAAATTTCCCATTGAATGAATCAAAAAGTTTCATTTCTCGTTATTTCCATGAATTGTGTATTGAATAATTGAAATTTCTCAAAGTCCATATTTAATTTCAGAATATATCGTCAGCGTAAACGTTAGTTTTTTTTTTATCAAAAATCACCTAATATTTGAAACATAAGATATTATTATTAGTACATTTGAATATTTTGATATTGAACAATATATGTACACTGCTCCATAAGGGTTGGTAAGCTAGTTCCTGTGGCTTCCACTGGAATAAAGGATCTCCGCAAAATCAACATACCCATTAAAAGAAACCTATATGAAATTGAGTAGAGGTAACAGAAACATTTCCAAAAATTTTTTATAACTCAAAATTGACAACATATACCAAAAAGTATTTTCCTTCTAGAATAAAAGTTTGTCGATACCACATATCTAATATAGTCGGTCCAGCGAGAATTGGCGTTCACGTTATCAATTGTATATGTCGTCGATCGGGAGCAGTGTTGCCACACGTAATAAATAATCTTAAATCTAATTAGGTGACCCAATTTTCGACAAAAATGAGATAAAGAGGTTATTTCGGCGACTGTCAAACGAGAAAGTAGGTCGAGAGGGTCCGACAACATTACAAATTTTCAGACAGAATGACAACTTAATATTGAATTCAACTTATTTCCATTACTAGGAATGTTAATTTTTCTTTAGGGATATATACGATTTGATATGTTAAAGACAGAACATTTGTCGAAATGGATGATTCGGTCACTATCACATATAACTACTCTTTCAGAAAATTACTTAAGACCAATATGAATTTTGAGAATTTAGAATTTTATTTATTTGGGTAGGCAGCATTGCGTCGTTATTTGCGTGACGTGCACGCCAATTCTCGCTGGACATACTATAATACTATATTGCTAGTAAGATCTGGAGAGAGACGAAACCACTAAGTCTATCTCTCTCAAATTACTTTTAGTCTTGTGCGCATGTGTAAGATTTCACCCAGCGTCAGCTCAGTACGTATTATAATCACTTGTAAGTTTCTATAGTTCAATTGAATTGTTCATTTATTTCCCCAAAAACAGAAGAATTCTATCTCACTTCCTACTTGATCCCTCCACTTATCAACGTTAGCTGTACCTATAACTTAATCTGAAAATTAGTTCAATACCTTCGTGAACCTGAATATATGTATAAAATTGTATTCCATGAAACTATCAATTGCTATGACTACGGTCTAAAGACCGTATTTTGAAAATATAAAAACTATTATCCTAGCAAGTTCTTTTTCATGTATGAATCGATTTTAGTTTTGAAACCCTATCAATAATTTTTCTTCTCTAAATATATTATATAAGATCTTGAAACTTGGAATTGAAAAACCATATAGCAATTAAGTTTCGCTCACATACGGGAACTTAACAGTAACTTTATTATCTCCATAGTACATTTTGACTGATTTGAATTTTTTCTATCAAGTTTTTTGATATCATAGGTATATGATGACCAGGAAAATTTTTAGATGAAAAATAATTTATACATTCCTGACTGTAGTAAATTTACAATTGAATTTTCAATTACCCTGTATCAGCTTGCCATCCTAATGGAAGTTTTAATAACAAATTTGCCTGCACTAAATTGTATTATGGCTTCAATTACAAGTGCAGCTTGAGATAGTCTATTAAACCCTGGCCTATGGCTTTCTGAAATTGCTACAACAATGTCTAGGTCGAAAATATCCATTAAAGTAATTTGAAAAACTAACATGCAAGGACGAAAATCCTTCAAATTAATTGAAAAAAATAAATTCACATCTATCAACTTTATATCTCTCGCTTATCTACTTTACACACTTACTTCATCCCTGTGTACCTTATAGAAAATTAATAATTTTCAAACTTGCAGACTTGGATTTTCTTTGTATTCAATTTTCACCTGAATTCTTGCGAAAGCAATTCGAATTTTGTGCAATGTAAAATTTTGGAAACGCAGAAGAAATGAATTGATTTTTCCAGAAAGTTTAGTGATTATCTTTAAGACGTATTTTCCCATAAAGTACATACTATTGCAGTGTATCGAAGGATAGTAGTCAGGTGTGGGAGTAGTTTTTCTATCTGTTTTAGATCACCTTGACCACAATTTTCGGATATATATATATATATATATATATATAGTTGATGGAATCCGTCGTTACTACTTGATAATTTAACATGATTAACAAAATATTTTGAAAAATATAACACTGCGATTGCAATACAGACCATCATCGGGCAGATTGAGTTAAGAACTGAATACAAAATAATTATAGATTTGCGCTTACGGGTGGGAAAGGATTATTACAGGTACCTAAATAGACAAGAGGAACATATTTCAAGAAGGGCTAATCGAGTGAATTTTACAAATTGGTACAATACAATGTTCTTAGAAAAGTCATTATTGTTTAAATACACTAAATATAGGAGAATATATCAAGTCAAACTGGTCGTTCAGCAAGATATCTTTTGCATTATTATTCAGTTTAAAAATTTCTAATGATTCTAAGTAAGTAAGTTTGGTTCCTTTCGGTAATTTGTGCATGATTTGAAAATTATCTATTTGTGGAAATGGGTGGTGGTTTTCACGGCAATGATTTGAAAACGTTGAATCCGTTTTATTTTTTAAAAAAGATTGTTGGTGTTCTTTAAATCTTGTCTTGAACGATCGACCAGTCTGACCTATATATACTCCTTTACATACAGGACAAATCAACTTATAAACTCCTGAACTTTCAACTTTTGAAGTGATATCTTTGGCATTGAATAAAAATCCTGAGAGTTTTGTCTTAGGTTTGAAAGCAATTTTAATATTACATTTAGGTATGACATTAGCAACTTTTTCCGATTTTTCTACTTTTAATTGGGGATATATGCTGTTGTACGATAGTTGATTACGTTTCTGGTTTATTATTTTATCTATCAAACTTGTATGAAAACCATTATTTGACGCAATTAGTTTTATAGTCGAAATTTCTTTCGCTAAATTTGTTACGGATAATGGAATTGAAAACGCTCTGTGGATCATTGAATTAAAAGCTGAATGTTTATGAGAAAGAGGATGATTTGAATCCGACGGAATACATATATCCGTGAAAGTTGGTTTTCTATATATATCGAAACTCAAAGTATTATTATTATGAAAGATAGATAAATCCAAGAATTTTATTTGTCGATCCAATTCTTTTTCCATTTTGAACTTTATCAATAATCCTTTCCCACCCGTAAGCGCAAATCTATAATTATTTTGTATTCAGTTCTTAACTCAATCTGCCCGATGATGGTCTAGTGACCGAAATTGCAATCGCAGTGTTATATTTTTCAAAATATTTTGTGATAATAAACGTAGTAAATTCAAATTTAGTTTTGTTTATAATATATATATATATTTATTTATATTTTTATTTATATATATATATATATATATATATATATATATATATATATATATATATATATATATATATATATATATATATATATATATATATAATTATATATATATATATATATATATATCAGTGGCGGCTCGTGAGGTTTTGGTTTGAGGAGGCTACAAGAGGTGTTAAAAAATACACCATAGGCGAAAATTTTTAGGATTTCAAGGTCAACCGCCTTATAATTTAAAGAAAATCAAAGTAAAACAAGCACCCTAAGCTATTAATTTGTTTTCACTTTCGAGTGTCTACCTTGAGACCTACAACTCCTATTTACAATATATACAATTCATCTATTCATCAAATTTTTTCCTTCACAAAATAGGTACCTACCTACCTACTTAACGAATTTGTTAACAGCTGGTGAGAGCAAATAAAAAGTTATTATATATTTTTGAAGATTAGCGGGATTCTGCGATCTTTAACGTTAGCAAAATGATCTATAATATCTTCATTTTGTCTTTCGCCAAAGGTTTTACCAATCCCTTTTCAATAGACAACAAACTAATATTTTTTTCAAACGATCCTGGCTCATTGAATTTCGTAAATAAGTTTTAATTCTCTTAAGAGTGGAAAACGAACGCTCTACGGAAGCCGATGTCACCGGGATAGAAACAATTAGACATAAGAGTTTATAAACTTGGGATAAATCTTGATTCAAATCATTATCAAAAAGGTATTTAATAGTCCTCACATGATTTTCATTTTGCCCCAAAATTTCATTGTCATTATAAACAACACACAGTTCACTTTTTATGGCCACCTTATCAAAAAAGTGTATTTTTGACATAAATTTTCCAAAAGGTTATCTGGAAAATTAGCCGAAAATCCGGTAAACAAATTTTCATTGAGTAAGTCGAAAAAATGCAGTTCTTTCAAATCAGAGAACCTTATTTCTATTTGACCCCTAATAGTATCCAAAATTTCATAAAATATTTGCTTATAGTGAAGCTCCATATCTGCGTAACTGAATTTCTTTCGATTTGGGTTAATTGAGTCGTATCATCAGTAGTTTGAAATACAAAAAATGGTTTTTTTAAATAAACTTCTGCACGAAATTCTGAAATTTTTTCCAAAAGAAACTTGAGCCGATTTCGTGAGTAAAGATATTAATCCGCGTGCGGTATTTAAAGTTACTTTATCGGTGAAAAATTCCTCACTTTCAACTATAGAATTAAATCCTCAAATCCTAAGCGGCCCCAAACAGAGACATTTTCCCTAGTGAAAAGTAAACACTGCCAACAAAATAATTTATTTTTTACCAGTGATCCGGTTGGGCATGGATGTCTCTCATAATTCCTTGTATTAAAACCGCGGTTTTGTTGTCTGTTACGCTGAACCAAATTGTTTAATTCAGGGGTAGGTCGCAATGTTTTGATCAAAACTTTATCCTCATAACTTAGTGCGCTAAAGTTATGGGATAACAAATATTCCACTAAGTCTAAACAATACGCGAGCAATATAAGTAAACACGCTGCTGTTTTCGGCCATTAGTAACTACGATCACAATACGATTCAATTTATGCTTTCCAACGAATTCACTCGATGTCACGCGAAATTCTATAGTTGTGATTGGTCGACATTGTATGAGACTGGGCCTCTATCGGTGTTGCCATTCACATGTGTTTTGCTTTTCTATTGCAATGAAGTATTCATTCGGAGTATTTGAACCGTTGTTTTCTTTTCTGTGGCAGTCATAATGAACGTTGAGAATATACCTTTCTAAGCCTCCGCAGCGTTGCCACAAATCTTGAAATGAATGAAATGCAGTAAATGTAAATACCTTCTCTCAATTAATAAATTATATTATATAATGTAGGTTGAAAGGAAGGTAGGTGCATACAAAAATATGATTTTGATTAATATGAATATGCTGAATGTTGACTATTCAATATAATTAACAAAACTAAATTTGAATTTACTACGTTTATTATCACAAAATATTTTGAAAAATATAACACTGCGATTGCAATTTCGGTCACTAGACCATCATCGGGCAGATTGAGTTAAGAACTGAGTACAGAATAATTATAGATTTGCGGTAACGGATGGAAAAGGATTATTGCAGGTACCTAAATAGACAAGAGGAACATATTTCAAGAAGGGCTAATCGAGTGAATTTCACAAATTGGTACAATACAATGTTTTTAGAAAAGTCATTATTGTTTAAATACACTAAATATAGGAGAATATATCAAGTCAAACTGGTCGTTCAGCAAGATATCTTTTGCATTATTATTCAGTTTAAAAATTTCTAATGATTCTAAGTAAGTAAGTTTGGTTCCTTTCGGTAATTTGTGCATGATTTGAAAATTATCTATTTGTGGAAATGGGTGGTGGTTTTCATGGCAATGATTTGAAAACGTTGAATCCGTTTTATTTTTTTAAAAAGATTGTTGGTGTTCTTTAAATCTTGTCTTGAACGATCGACCAGTCTGACCTATATATACTCCTTTACATACAGGACAAATCAACTTATAAACTCCTGAACTTTCAAATTTTGAAGTGATATCTTTGGCATTGAATAAAAATCCTGAGAGTTTTGTCTTAGGTTTGAAAGCAATTTTAATATTACATTTAGGTATGACATTAGCAACTTTTTCTGTTAGAGGACCAAAATATGTTAAAGATGTGAATTTTTCCGATTTTTCTACTTTTAATTGGGGATATATGCTGTTGTACGCTAGTTGATTACGTTTCTTGTTTATTATTTTATCTATCAAACTTGTATGAAAACATGGAATTGAAAACGCTCTGTGGATCATTGAATTAAAAGCTGAATGTTTATGGGAAAGAGGATGATTTGAATCCGACGGAATACATATATCCGTGAAAGTTGGTTTTCTATATATATCGAAACTCAAGGTATTATTATTAGGAAAGATAGATAAATCCAAGAATTTTATTTGTCGATCCAATTCTTTTTCAATTTTGAACTTTATCAATAATCCTTTCCCACCCGTAAGCGCAAATCTATAATTATTTTGTATTCAGTTCTCAACTCAATCTGCCCGATGATGGTCTAGTGACCGAAATTGCAACCGCAGTGTTATATTTTTCAAAATATTTTGTGATAATAAACGTAGTAAATTCAAATTTAGTTTTGTTAATCATATATATATATATATATATATATATATATATATATATATATATATATATATATATATATATATATATATATATATATATATATATATATATATATATATATATATATATATATATATATTTATTATATATATATATATATTTATATATTTATAAATTATATATATATATATATTTATATATATATATAATATATATATATATATATATATATATATATATATAGCGGTTCCAATCGGAAATGAGGTACCTGGAATTCTTTTCGTTGCAGAACGAAAGTATCAAAACTTGGTTTTTTCCAACCGCCGTCATTTTTATTGTTACGTAGATATTTCTGTTTTCGTGGATTTGGAAAAATTGCTGAACTTCACAGCTTCTGCATATTGAGTTAGAGGGTTGAAGTTTGGTACGTACATTAAGATTGTGTTGACCCAAAATTCTTTTTTGATTTCAACTCTTTTTTCAAACGCGCTGCATTTCGTGGTGACTATTCCGTTCGAATCGCATCTCAGTACGCGATGCACTTCGCGAACTTTTTTCTCATAATAAAGGGTTGAAATTTTATTCGTGGATTATTTTGATGTTGAGATACTTTCCTTCGTTGGTTTCAATCTTTTTCTTCAACCACGATGCACTTTGCAAATTTTTTTTTTTTAAATTGAATCATTTTTTTAATTCGTGCTATTTTAGCGTGATTTTTCAGAATATAATTCTATTCGTTAGAATTTCATCTCGACGCGATGCATTTCTTGCTAAAAATACGACCTTAGTAGTGGAGTTCTGCTGCTCAAGCCTTTTTTTGAACTAATAGTGTAAACTATTCAATTTGAAATGATATATTGTCACAATATTATCTCAACTTGAGAAGTAACTAACACAGATCTTTTGTCACTTTTTCCCTTTCATTCTTTCATGATCTGCAATGGCTTTTCATCAATATAAAGCACAAATATATCCCTGCGGTCTCTTACTAAAGAGGGGTTTCTTTTTTCTTTTGTTATTTCTCTTCTCCATCATCTGCGATTTTTATTGTTCAATCTAGAGATTATCTCAATTGCCTTCTGAGGATGAATCTCAATTCAGAGTATGGAACCTTCCAAATGTCCCTTTCGATTTTCAGATGAATGTAGGAGTGATCAATTCAGATATTTCTCAATTAATATCTGATGCTTTTATCAAAATTATAGAATCAAATTCACGAAAGTTTTAATTTTTAGAAAGAATTACTTATTCCTGTGATTATAGTTCTAATGAATGTATATATATATATATAGATGACAGGGGACTGAACGGGGTGGATATGATGACAAGAAATATAGGATGATTTTTGAATTTTTAAATTAGCATTTTCAAATCTTTGAAATTTGTTGACGTGAGAGTAACACTATCCTTATACCTATATAATATAAATAAATATTTGTTATAGATTTAGTTATATTAAAACAATGGTTAAAAATAACAATTTACTCATTTATTATAAGAAATAACGCATGACGCACGTTTCGGTGGAACTTCACCTTCTTCAGATGCTAATGGCAAAATAACTATGTTTCTCTGTTATATCGAAAACAAGAAATAAAGAGATGACAAATTGTGTAGAAGGGGAAAATACGAAGATGGTTACAAATAATTATTAGAATAGGAAAAACCAATTCTGAACTGCTAGTCAGGTAGTTCGGTAATTTTGAAAAGATTGAAAAGGGGGCTTGAAGTATGATCGATTTGGCTATTCAATAAGAGACCGGAATGCTTGTATTTATTTATCTGTAATGATTCTAAAAAAATAAGTTTAATTACCTTAAATTCAGTATTCAATATTTTAAAATCGAAATTGAATGTGTGATTTTCTTGGATTAAATGGTTTGCATAATGTGAATCCGACTTCTGATTAACAAAGCTACGTTTGTGTTCTGAAATTCTAGTTTGAAAACTTCTGAAAGTTCTACCAATGTGAAACTTATCACAATCACCACAATTAATTTTATAAACTCCTGATTTATTATCTTTATGAACTTTGAATTTATTATCTTTTATATGATTTCCTAAATTATTACCGGTACGATAAGCAATGTTAATGTTGTGCTCAGATTAGAGAGATTTAAGTTTTCTATGAAAGTGAGGCTGTTATATTTATATATATATATATATATATATATATATATATATATATATATATATATATATATATATATATATATATATATAAAAAGTCCGGTACAACATTTTTTCACAGTAAATAGTCAAACTTTACCGAGCTAATTTTTAATGAAATTATAGGTCGATTGTCTCAACCAACGATGGATAAAAGCACAAGAAAAAAACCATAAGTTAGAAGTTATTTATTTTCAAAACAGGCGAGAAAATGATCAAAAAGTATAGATTTTTCAAAAAAACATAATGTGGCAATATCTCGAAAACCAGAAAGATTTTACTGAGGTCATGTTGATGTTATCTGATGGACCTGAGCCAATCCACCTCCAATATCACTCTGGCCTGTTATTTACGGGACACTCTGCATATATCAAGACATGAAAATTTTCTCGAAAACCGTGGACTAGGATGTCTAAAACAGATAGAAAAACTAGTCCCGCACCTGAATGCTCTCCTTCGATACACTGAAATAGTATGTATTTTATGTAGGTATTAAATACGACTGAAAAAGTATTGAGTGCATTTAGTAGTTAAGCAATCAACCCTTCCATATTTTATACCATCATAATGAATAATTTCATGATAAAAATTCTAAAGTGAATCTCAATTTCCATTGTCAAACATCTAACGCAGAATACTCGTAAACTAAGCCCTGTTGAAGCAACTTTGTGTGGATTAGTTTCCACGCATATTTCAAAAAGGATTATAATGATATGTGTTTTTATATAAAATTTAATTGGGCTTCTAGGTGTTTTATCAGAACTGAATTGTAGATGGATTAATGAAATATTCTGAGGCAGAGACTTTATTTCAATATTTCAATTTTTCAAGTGATTTGAGCTTTCTCAATAAAGCTGATATTGAATAAAATGAATTAGTTTCTTTCAGACTTATCGAGAGAGTAGGTATTACATTCAACTTTGTAACTTGGAGTAAGTGTTATGTTCTGTCTGTTTTGATATAAACAATCAATGAGTTTTCCGATGTAGAAGAGTTTTGCAAAGATTCCGGCAAATGGAAAATTGTATATTATCAGTGATCCTTCTCAGAAGAAATTCGATAAACAATCTAAAATAATTTGGAGAATAATGATAGCCGTGTAAATGAAAAAATTGCAGGTTCAAATTATTCTAAACTCTCAAAAAAAGTTCTCCAAACTCTTCTTGTATATATTTTCCGTCAATAATCCTCCAGCTAATTCATGATTAAGTCAAAATATATTTTGATTTATTATGGTAATAATTAAAATTACTATAATGTAGGTACATCCCATTGATTGGATTTTGTAATCGTTTTAAATTTTTTAATAGAAAAAAAACTTATTATCTATTATAAATTCTCATTTTTAGATATATATCAATAATTTTTTCAATTGAATTACGGGAACTCAGAGACAACTAAATATTTTCATAGATTTCATGAATTTTATTCATCCCAATATCAAATTCACAACGGAGATGGATCATAATAAATCTATTAATTTTCGGTTTTTCATAAACCATCACATACGGATAGGTACTACAATACACAATACTTCAGTTCATGCTTTTCAACATAAAATTCCTATATCACAGGCAAACTTCAATAAAAAATTGAATATTATAAAGAAGATTGCTACCAATAATGCATATAATTCACAAATAATTAATATTATCGAAAATCAGAATTTTAGTTAGGCAATAAAACAAGTTTTTCCATTTTCCAAAGACGTTTCAACAAACATTAGTTTTGCGCATTATAATAACCATATCGCAAACCGTACGAATAACTCTTCAGCTAAAAGAATATCGGTACAGCACAGCGAATTTTCAGAAAGAGCGGTGTTTTGAAAACAATACGAGATTCTGATTATTCCAATAATTTATTAGATGAGAATCATTTAGGTATATGAATTCTGATAGCTTTTTGAATAAAGAAATAAATCTAAATAATTTCCACCTTTCTGAATATATTTAATACCTGATGTATTATATAATAGGTGCAATTTTTTTCGAAGTATTACCTCCTCATCACCCCATTATTTAATTTATTCTAGTAATTTTTTCTTTTATTTCTAAAATTTATGTAAATTGAGTTACCAAGATTTCAGTGTTCAGTTCCATCTGATGAAGCACCGTGTGGCTAAAAGCTGTGTCATATATTCAATTTTAATAATCTTTAAAACCATATATTTAACCAAATTAATAGTTTCTATTCGAAATACGCATCAATGCATTTTTGTCCCCATTTTAGTATTCACTTTCTAGATATCCAAATTGCAACTTGCTTGTTGCTAAATGAGCGAATTATATAGGAGCAGTTTTCAGTTAATTCGAGAATATAATAGACGTAACAATGGCATATACAGAGACTATAAATGAAATTTATATCATCTTTTTCAACATTTATTCTTTATTATGATATATGTCCAATAATGAATTTATATGAACTCATGTACTGACTTTTCATTTTCATAAATTGTAAACAAATCTAAATAATACTAATTAATTTCGGGAATGTATTGCTCTGATACTAGGAGACGTAAATTTCAGTAGTCTATTTCTTCTATACGTGATGGAATATATCACGAAAATGCTAATGAATCTAATGAAACCATTTTCTTCATTTGCCAAATATTGAATAACTTCTATATATAGATATATATATATATATATATATATATATATATATATATATATATATATATATATATATATATATATATATATATATATATATATATATATATATATATATATATATATATATATATATATATATATATATCTAGTTTTCATCTTCCCCATTCTCTGCCGTTAGAGTTGTTTCCCATTCTGAAGGATTATTAAATGATCAGTATAGTATCATATTTCGCTCTAGCCTTGTAAAAATTATTTGATTCGGTAAGCGCTTTTCGGGGTACGAATTTTGATACATTTGAAGGGCTCTTTCAGCACTTCGAAATGCTTTTGCATAACAAAAAAATAAATCAAATTTTTCACCATTGGAGAACGCTACCATGTTGGTTTAAACTTACTTTGACATGTATTACGGATCATTGGCTTTTATAAGCAATTGTTTCTCTTTGCTGTATGATTAAACCTATGTTAAAAAGTGCCAAAAAAGTAAAATACTAGTTTTTTACCATTTAAATACAAACGAATATGGACATCGTTGAAATCAGAAAAAAGTTTGTTTTAAAATTTGGAATGAAAAATGCAGGTCCGTATTTGAAAAAAGAAGTTGAATGTTATATCTCGAAAACTAGACGAACTGAATTTCCTTAAAAATACCAGCTTGAAGAACGTCTGAAATGCAAAAAAAAATTTTCACTAATTTTTGTAAAAATTATACTTTTTGAGATATTCGATCAAATAGTTCTGAGCCACTTCTCGAAAAACCATCGTAGATCGAGATAGAAATTTTTTAAATCTGAAACCGGACAGCCTTGTAGTTATTATAGTTACCGAGATAGCAATAGTGGCCCACGGCAATTAGGACAACCTATATAGGTATATATATATATATATATATATATATATATATATATATATATATATATATATATATATATATATATATATATATATATATATATATATATATATATATATATATATATATATCTTATTTACATACGGGGGGTTCCGGAAAAGTAATATTCTCCGATATATGAAGGTTCTTAAGATTTATGGTAAAAACCAGTACCTGCTGTAATACATAATAACTACGACAAGTTAGTTTCTTTCAATATTTCAAAAAGAATGAACAAGATGAATTAAGGAGCTGTCACTACAAATCAAGTCTACCAAAATCATTGTGTTTCAATCTTCTCAGACGACAAATATTTAATGCAATGAAACTGAAATGAGGATATAATTATAGTAAATCTTAAATTAAAGTATGCTTACAGGTGGTAGTTTTTATCTGCAAATGGGCAGCAGTCCCGGCGTTGAACTTCGTTGATCTAGTGGTCCATGGCGGTCGGGTGGCCGGATCGCCTGCCGCCTCGTCGTGCCCGTCGTCTCGGACTCGCGCCACAAACTCGTAGCTCTTCGATACTTGGGCGCTCGCGATTGCGCACACACTCGACCACCACGCGCTTACTGGCAGCATCTGCTCTCCGTCGCTGAAGTCATCCCCCTCGGCCCACTGATGGACACCCTATTGGCGACCTGCGACGCATGCCATCTTTCCCAGGAAAGCCACTTGTTGAAACTGTGCTTTTCACCTCATTTATACATCTCCTGATGTAAATTCCCAGGAATTTCTCGACCCAAAAACTTCTGGTTGTATTATCCCTTCGACAGCCCAATCTCAGCAGCTTATAATTGTAACACTATTGAAATAATCAATAGTGTACAAATGTATATCATTTAACAATTACCGTAACAAAAAACTGCGTCGCGTCTGATGGCGAAACATCGTGTTGCAATTCGAAAGGAATAGTCACCACGAAATGCAGCGCGGTTTAAAAAAAGAGTTGAAAACCACAAAGGATCGTATTTCAACATAAACTCTATGCGCGTACCTACCATACTTCAGCCCCCTAACTAAATCAGCGGATGCCACGAAAAAACAAGAAATATCTACGTAAAATTGGTGGCGGTTGGAAAAATTCAACCAAATTTTGATCGATTCGTTCTGCCTGAAACCACTTCAGATGCCAAATTTCAGCTCATTTGATGTGGTGCGAACCGCTGGAGACGTCAATATGTACCTGGAAGGATATTAATATGAAAATTAGAAATATCTACATTGAAATGGCGGCGGTTGAAGAAATTTACTCAAATTTTGGTACTTTTGATCTGCAATGAAAAATCGATGAACATGAAAAATTTTACGAAAATCGTGATCTAGGAGGTCTAGAACGGATAAAAAAACTACTCCCGCGCCTGCCAGCTTTCCTTCGAATTACTGCAATAGTATTTATTTTCGGGGGAAATACTACTAAAAATAATGATAACCATACTCGGCCTTTGCACGGGACTCCCTAAAAAGTTCATTGCATATCACAAAACTCACAGTACCTACCTGTTCCGGTAAGAAAACTAGCAGAGACTCTTTCCAATTATCCTCAACAAGTTAATTCTGAATCTAAAGGTATCCATAATAATATCTAACTGATTTTTATTATTATTATTTGGAAAATGAAGGTGAAAATAATAAATAAAAATCGGAATTCAAACGAAGATTCATGGATATCATATCCATATTTTATTAGTAAAGATGGAACTGTGAAGTGATTCAGCAGAAGTAGAGGATAGTGATTATAAATTCAGGTAGCTACCAATGTTTTTATATGTTAGTAAGATACTTTATATGGATATTACGATAGGAGTATGATATCAGAGTATTATTATAGATTATATATGATTTTGAAGTAGAAAATTGATTATAATTTTTTTATATTTAAAAATCCACTATCTATTTATATAAAATGATAATTAGGAATCCGAATATACGGCTGAATTTTTGATCATGCAAAAAATAGCTATTTCTACATCAACTTTTTCGTAAAAAATAAGAACCATGGTTAAAACTTTCTTTAGATAAATGTGATTTAAGAAATAACAATATACAATACCACTATGCCGTTTTCTCAAGACAGTTACATAAAATTGAGTAGCAAATATGTGTCCTACTTTAGTTAGCAGAGACCTATCCCCCAATCATTACTTAGATGGAAAGTACTGATCAAGTTCATATTTTTATGATAGTTAATAATAACATGTTTATATTCATAACTTTTCGAAAATTAATCACAATTTAATAACATTTTCCTCAGTCTGTTATTTATTCTTTCCTTTGGTTACTATGAGACGTTGTTATTATATTCCATTGTGCCTATTATTCAATACATAATAATACTATAGTTTTTCATATTTTTAGCCCAAAATTGAACGATATAAACCAGAATATGGATTACAATGGAATCGCCATATATAATTCAGTAGAATATTTCCCTCCTGTCAAATATCCCATGTAAATAGAATGCAACTATCGAAAATTACAGCGAATATTTTCCTCCTGTCAAAAATCCCATGTAAATCGAATGCAATTATCGAAAATTACAGCGGAAATTTTATGCCAGTTAATTTAAGCCTATCAGATGCCTGCATTTTGACATGTTGCTATTATGACAATAACCTAATTTCTTCGGAAATTTCCCTGCGTAGAGGGAAATTAATAAGTGGAAATTTCCCTCTGGCTTGACAGCTGTCATAAACACAGTAGCGTAAAATATTTTTGATAGATATTTATTTATAACTTAATTATAGGTACATGTTATTATCTGTTATAAATTTCAAATGTATTAGACATTCCTTTTCTACGTGTTTTCTCCTCAATGGCGAGTAAGGTAAGGATCCGTTGTTTTTTCCATTAAATGTCTATGCTTCATGAAATAATAATAATACTTCGACACCATTTTGTTCTTTTCCACACAGGATTTATGGGTGAAATATGGAATAGTTTCACAAAGAATATTGCTCACGTTCTTGAATAGATCTTCTTGTTCAAGTTTTAGGCCAGAATTTTTCACCAAATCAGTTAAATACTTTACATTTTTATGATAAACTTTATATGCTCACATTCTGTACAAAAGGAACAAAGATTGTACGTGTCGCCATTCATTTTATTAATGAATATTTAATTAGTTATCTGTATTTTACGACACCCAAGTGTTAACAATGCAATTAATTATAAGAAACCATAGACATAAGAAACTTGTCACTGTCACTACATATAGCCAACTTTGATTAATTTTATAACTCGTTAAATTATCATTATTTTTTATGCGTTATTACTTTTAATTCTTTTTATACTTTCCCTTGTTTCTAGTAGTATAAAATTAGGAAAAGTATAAGGACTAATATTTATATTAGATTATTATTTAAACCTTGTTTTACTACAGCATAGGGAAATTACAATATTTGACATCAAATCCGAGGTTAATAAATGAAGGTGTCGACGATGTAGTTCATTAGCGTCCGATAGAAGTAGACCTTAATTTTTTGTCCCTTTCCTCTAGTACTATAAAATTATGTGATTTTGGTATAATATTTGCTGCTTTATTTAATTATTTAAACCACATTTTAATAGAGCATAGGGAAATTACAATATTTGACAACAAATCCGAGATTAATGTAGGAAGGTGCCGCCGATGTAATTCATTAGCGTCCGATAAAAGTAAACCTTAACTTTTTTTTCTCTTTTCTCTAGTACTATGAAATTATGTGATTTTGGTAGAATATTTGCTTCTCTATTTAATTATTTAAACCACATTTCACTAGAGCATAGGGAAATTAAAACATTTGATATCAAATTATATATAGTTTTGTTATAAAATGTTCTTACCGAATCTCCCGCGAGCATGAATTAATATTCCGGAAATTTTCCTCAGTTGCGAATTTTTTAAGAAAATGTTCAAAAAATTCGCACGTCGAGAAAATTTCCGGAAATAATTCATACTCTAGGGAGATTATAAGTGATAATTGTAGAGAGCGAAAGCGCCCTGCGATAATTGCATCGTCCGAGAGCCCTTCTTCTCTACCTTCGGTGTCGGGCTCTTACTCCAAAAGTGAAAATGAACTCATGTTTTTTGACAACATGTTGTCATGCAAAATTATCGGTTATTTTGATGCACTTGTGCAATTACTTACGAAAAGTTAGCAAATAAAATAAATTCAAACAAAGTGGAAATGAATAGTGCCTCATTTTCAAAACATGGTTCATTCAATGAAAGCTCAGAAGAAGCAATTATTATAATTTCATGCTTTACTGTTGTTAACAAGAAAAGATATTGCCAATAAAGTGCCAGTCCTAATGTGAAAAAAGTGCACACTCATGCAAAGAAATATAAAACGAAAGGAAAATTCAATCAAATTCAATTTATTTTAGAGAAGACACTACTATTTCAGTTGATTTATCAAAATTTTCATAGAAGTGTGCAAATAAAAAAATTATTCGACAGTTTCTATGAAGAACTGAAGAAGTATATATATATATATATATATATATATATATATATATATATATATATATATATATATATATATATTTATTTATATATATATATATATATATATATATATATATATATATATATATTTATATATATATATAATATATAATATATATACGTGTACATATATATATATATTATATATATATACATATATATATATATATATATATATATATATAATCAGAAAAGATTTCCGCGGTCGGAGTATTTGAAAAAACTTGGAGTATTTGAAAAACTTGGTTCTCAGAATGAAACCCCGTAAAAGATTTGAAAAATCTCTTTTTCAAATCTTTTACGCAGTTCATTCGAGAACCAAGTTTTTTCATATATATATATAATAATATATATATATATTATATATATATATATATATATATATATATAATCTCTTGATAATTAATAGCTATAACAGGCTGGTTGAATCTTAAAAATCTCTTACCTTCTAATGATAACAATTTTGAATATTGATATTAGACTGAATAGCACATAATAAATAACAAAGAACAAACACATCCGAAGAAAGTTTTAACAAGACAAGTCGTCTGTTCTATTAAAAATTTTTTCGAATCAGTAGATGTCAGAGAAATTTCAATTTTTTCGAATATCGTAGTGAAACGTCAACTTTTCAATAAAATCGAGTTTTTTAAGATTCAACCAGCCTGTTATTGCTAATAATTATCAAAGAGATTAAAAATAGATCACAGGCAACAACAATTCAAATAAATAGAATATATATATATATATATATATTATATATGATATATATATATATATATATATATATATATTATATATATATATATATATATATATACATATATATAATATATATATATATACATAATATATATATATATATATATATATATATATTATATATATATATAATAATATAATATATATATATATATATATATATATATATATATATATATATATATGTAATTGAAAGCGAGCCATGAAAAGTCACTTCTACTCCGAATGAAATATGTTATTTTATTTTCAAACGTACAATAATAACGTCATTATATATATATATATATATATATATATATATATATATATATACTAGCTGACCCGGCAAACGTTGTTCTGCCATATAAATTATTTTTATCTAGTCATCTATCTGCCGATGTATATCTACCTATCTAACTATATATCTATCTATCTAGATAGTTATCCATCTTTCTATCTATCTAACTATCTATCTATCATTCTATCTATTTATCTATCTATCTATATGTCTTTCTAACTGCATATTTATCTATCAATTTATCTGACCGGGCAAACGTTCTGCCATATAAATTATTTTTATCTATCTATCTTTCTATCTATTCATCTATCTGCCGATGCATATCTACCTATCCATCTATCTATCGAACTATCTATCTATCAATCTATCTGACCCGGCAAAAATGTTAATCATTGGGAGTATGAAATAGTATATTATTTCATAAGGAGGAGAAGTGTCACTTTTCATGGCGAGCTTGAGCTTACCCGCCGACAGCAGTGAGGCGGGTAATTGAAAGCGAGCCATGAAAAGTCACTTCTACTCCGAATGAAATATGTTATTTTATTTTCAAACGTACAATAATAACGTCATTTCTCGATTGACAGGATCATCGAAAAGTTCTATTTCTCCGCCAAGGAGGAGAAGTGTTGCTATGCAACACTTTTCCGGCCGGCGGCAGGAACAGTGTTACTATGCATAAGATGAATTAGTAACCATGAACAAAAACTTCTCCAATTCAAACGTCATTTTCACTTTCAACCACTTCTCACCAGGTTGCGATTATAACTATCAATTATTTTACTTTCTATCTGTCAGAATCAATTTTGCGTGGCAGCCGTAACTAGGCAAATGTTCCATAATTCATAACGATCGTAAGTGGATAGAATTATGTGCGTAAATGTGAATCAATACAAAAATGGATATTCAGATTCTTATGAATTTCAAAACGTTTGAAAATAATAGTATATTATTTCATAAGGAGGAGAAGCTTGATCGTAGAATGGTAAACAATTGAGAATAATATGAATTTTTCTATTCTAAGTCATGACAAAATAAAAATGACATAGATTAGAAATAATTTTATATGGTGGTTGATTCTCAAATTTTCCAATTTCCCGCGCAATTTTCTTAATTTTTTCTTTCATAAGAACCTTCTTCTGACAATAAAAAACACAACAAAAAAAGAATTTTAGAAATAATTTTATATTGTTTTCAATTATTCCCAAAATTTCTAATTACCCGCGCAATTTTCTTAATTTTTTCTTTCATAATAAACTTCTTCTGACAATAAAAAACACAACAAAAAAAGAATCAGTGAAATCGGTCCAGCTGTTCAAGCGTGATGGCGGGACCAAGGGAAATAAGGATTCATTTTTATATATAGAGATTTTCTAATTTCCCGCGCAATTTTCTTAATATTTTCTTTCATAAGAACTTTCTTCTAACAATAAAAAAAACAACAACAAAAGAATTAGTGAAATAAGGATTCATTTATATATATATATATATATATATATATATATATATATATATATACCTATATATATATATATATATATATATATATATATATATATATATATATATATAGGAGAAGGGTAGTCTGACTAGTTAGGATGCAATTAGGATAAAATATTTGGGTATAGCAGCAAGCAAAATGTGTACTCTTTTAACACTTTATTTCAACAATGATTACTGTCATCTTCAGGGAAGCTACAAAAATAAGCACAAAATAGAATCGAAAAATGCTCCATAACGCCCAACAGTAACAAAAAATCACTGTGTCTTTGAGAATGATTGCAAAAGATGTAAAGATCGAGATACAGCATTATCGATTTCTATAAAACATTATTGATCGAGAACACAACATGTGATGATCATCAACTAACATTATATGTTAAAAAGCCACAACAAAATAAAAGAAATCATAATTAATTTAGAGGAATAAACATTGTTGAAGACATAAAATAAATAAATTTTCAAGTTTAAAAACTAAAAGAATATAAATACCTATCTACTTCGTCGTTATATATTGACTGAAAAAGAGATGCGACCAGCCATCTTGATCAAGAACGTAGACATAGACAGCATCAAAAAGAAAACCCTAATATGAAATATGACAGTTACAGTCGACAAATTGGCCACTGCTAACAAATAAATTAGCCAGAAGTATAAATGACAAAAAAGAGAAAAACAACTCATTCCTCACACAACATTACTTACAGAGGCCTCGGTAGACCAGCGGTACCGTTTGTAAACCGAGGATTGTGGGTTCGAGTCCCACCTTGCTCTTGGGTGTTATGTATGTCCGGATTTTAGTGGTTCTATATATATGATTAAATTGTTGGGTAATGTACATCGTTTACAAGCCCATTGGCAGTTCGAAACCGGCGTTAAACTGTAGGTCCCTCGAGTTTAAAAAAAAACATTACTTGCATGGATGTTTTTATCTGAATCTAACAACAACAAAAAAAACAATTTCACCAAGATGATTTAAATCTGTTTTCTTATTTAAGCAATTTTCCGATTGCGAAATGTAAGCCATCTCCATAAACAGTCTCTTGGTTGAATTTTTTTTCTCTTTTTTTCCCTCGTCAATATCCTGGTGTTACTGAATATTACAGGTCACATTATGAATTACAGTAACACCAGGATATTGACGAGTGAAAAAAAGAGAATAAAAATTCAACCAAGAGAGTGTTTATGGAGATGACTTACATTTCGCAATCGGAAAATTGCTTAAATAATAAAACAGATTTAAATCATCTTTGTGAAATTTATTATTTTTTGTTACATTTAGATAAAAACATCTATGTTAGTAATGTTAAGTGAGGAATGAGTTGTTTTTTCCTTTTTTGAGTCATTTATACTTCTGCCAAATTTATTTGTTAGCAGTGGCCAATTTGTGGACCGTAACTGTCATATTTCATATTAGAGTTTACTTTTTGATACTGTCTATGTCTACTTTCTTGATCAGATGGCTGGTCACGTCTCTTTTTCAGTCAATATGTAACGACGAAGTAGATATTTATATTCTTTCAGTTTTTAAACTTAAAAATTTTTAATTTTATGTCTTCAACAATGTTTATTCCACTAAATTAATTATGATTTGTTTTATTTTATTGTGACTTTTTAACATATAATGTTAGTTGATGATCATCACATGTTGTGTTCTCGATCAATAATGTTTTATAGAAATAGATAATGCTGTATCTCGATCTTCACATCTTTTGCAATCATTCTCAAAGACACAGTAGGTATTGTTACTGTTGGCTGTTATGGAGTATTTTTTGATTTTTTTTTGCTTATTTTTGTAGCTTTCCTGAAGATGACAGTAATCATTGTCGAAATATCGGAAATATAGTGTTAAAAGAGTACACTTTTTGCTTGCTGCTATACCCAAATATTTTATCCTAATTGTATATATGGATGTTGCAAATGTCCATGAGTTTCAAGGTATATATATATATATATATATATATATATATATATATATATATATATATATATATATATATATATATATATATATACCTTGAAACTCATGGACATTTGCAACATCCATATACTATCCAAGATTCGAACCCGGTAACGTCTGTGCCTTAGACTATTTCATACAAATAAACAACAAAACAAGGTGAAATCGATATTCACACGAGTAATTTTCGAATAACACCTTGTTTATTATTTCTATAAATTGACTTCTGAAAAAATTGACTGCAGACCTCAAAAATTTAATCCCATAATTTTCTAGTTATTTTTTTATTCGATTGTATCACCGTATAGGTACTCAAAATTTTCAGTACCTTTTCTCGCTGAATTCTGGACAATCACAATATCCATATCTTATCTGGGATTCGAACCCAGTGCCGTCTGTGCCCTAGACAATTTCCCAACCATCTGGACCACAGACGGTTGATTTAAGCTGTCCCATTTTGGGTACTTTTGAATGGTATCTCCGTTATTTTTGAAGATAGAGGGTTGCGGTTTTCACGACACTGTGCTACTTTTCCCCCGTCGTATCGCCGTTTTCCTTCATCTTATCGAAAAGGTAATATAACATTCTTATAGATTTTTTTTCCGTAGAATGCAGTGGTGTAGATAATTTTTGTTACATATTTACTATTTTCGAATTATAAAGCAAACTCATATTTTTTTTAATGGAATACTCTGTATATTTATAGACTTTAAAATTTGTCTTTTTTTTAACTTTTCAAAAATATATGATAGTATAAACTTTTCTCAGGAACGCGCGAATAAATGACAATTGTCTAATATAATAAAATAAATGCATAAATCAATAGAAGGCCATGGATAACAACAATGAACAAGTGAAAGTTACATATTACTAACGAAGAATTGGAAACCTTGCATATAGGTATCTTTTACTTGAAAAAGAACTATAGATCTTTTTTCTATGAGTAAGTTTGTGTCAACAGTTTTGTAGCGTAAAGTAACAATATTACCAAAAACCAAATAGATGTTCAAATTGACGGCCATTTTTTCTGATGCAAAATTGGCACATCTTTGTAATTCTTTGAATAGCGTTTAAAAGAACCTTTGTTCTCATTCGCAGATTTCGAAAGGCTAAATGAATTGCCTCTCGAAGTTCTGCAATGCTGTCAGTTTTTGGCACACGTATTTCCTTCTCAATTATTCTATAAGGCAAAAGGTGTTACTTCTGTATATCCCAAAGTATCTACCTCTTTTCTTTCCCTGTTCTCTTTTTTTTATATTTTAGCACGCAGGTGAACAAATGATCCGTGCTCAACTAAATTTGCTCTTACACGAGCAAATATCTCAAGAAATGGTTGCCTTCTTTCTGGATATCCAACAAGAAAAGAATTAAAATGATAATAGATATTTTCATAGCCATTATAACTTACTTATCTTAGAAATATAATTCCGAAGCTTCTTCAGAATTTTCATTACTCTGTATAAAACATACCATATCATATTTTCCATAATTTCCATGCTTTGAATTATTCGAAGACATTGATTAATATCAATTAAATAATAATACCGAAAGAACGAAAATAAACATCTTCATGAACCAAAAGTTGATCCAAAAACCGATGATATTGGTTTGACATTTATTTTTGTTTCTTGTCGTGAACAATATCCATGGCCTGTTATCAAATTATGCATTCAATTTCAGAAAATTATCCTTTATTTGCGCTTTTCTGAGAAAAAGAGTATACTATCATATATTTTTGAAAAGGTAAAAAAAGACAAATTTTATAGTCTATAAATATACAGGGTATTCCATTTAAAAAAACATAAGTTTGCTTTATAACTCGTAAATATGTAACAAAAATTATCTACACCATTGCATTCTACGAAAAAAATCTATGAGAATGTTATATTACCTTTTCGGTGAGATGAAGAATAACGGCGATACGACGAGGATTCCAAAATACAACATTTTCAAAAATGCCCTGTATCTTGAAAACTAAAAGGACTATTAAAATTCTGTTGAGGGCAACTTCAGTTTTACGAAAAAGTAGCACAGTGTCGCGAAAACCGCAACCCTTTATCTTAAAAAATAACGGAGGTAGCATTCAAAAGTACTCAAAATGGGACACCCTGTACAATATTCAATTTGGACGATTTTGGATATCCAATAGATTGAAAAAAAATTTTCATTCGAAGTTCGAAATTTGGTAGGTACGTGGATTGAGTTGATGTTGAGGTACGTTCCTTCATTGGTACCAACTGTTTTCCTCAACTACGATGCACTTTTAATAAAACAAATAATTTTCTCTCGACGCGATGCATTTCGCTCTAGTTTTTTTGTCTATAAATCGCTGACATGACTGAATATTAACATTATAATAATAATAATGTTTATTCAATAATAGGTTACATCCTCATATACAAATGTATTAAATTTTAAATTTATTGATACATAAATACTTAAACCAATTGTATACGCATACCAACCAAAGCAAATAACAATATTTCAGGATTAGATTACAAATTCAATCCATATACAATATCCAAACAAAACAAAAATTCCAATATAGAAAACAAAATTGACAATTCTCATACATCTACATGCACACAAGCAGTTCAAAACGCCAAGTGATGCTGAATCCCTTATTCCAACAGGTAATGCACTAAATTCTTTGAGACCTCTTTAAAATAAAGACCTCATCGAACAATTCAGGTTATATCTGGGTAAATGGCAATCAGTATTGTGTCTTGTATTGTGAGTGTGAATTTGAGACCTATATGTTATAAACTCATCAAAATATTTTGGGAGTAAATTATTCAAGAACTTATATATAAAAATCATTGTAATTTTATATACTTAGTCTTTCAACAACTGATAGCCAATCCAACATTCATTGTTACAACGAGCAAATCACTTTGAAAATTGTTGTCTCCGTTCTGTATTCATACCTATGAAATGTAACTAATAAAATACAAACTTTTATATTATTTTATTTGCTTTCATATAGTACCCACTCCTTAGTCATTCCGTCACAATATACTTACCGAAAATGAAAATATCTCCATGACTGAGTGCTTCAGTAGAGGATAAGTCCGATTCAGTTTCACATGGAGGGCGTGAGACACGGAAAACCACTAAAAATGTTCATCTCAATCTTTCTTAGCTCAGTGCCGGATATATACGTTAATTCAATACATATATGTTGACTTGTAGAGTGCGAATTTAATGAGAGTATAAATCCACTTAAGACGAATCCAAAGTGTTCTTTCACGATAATTCCCAATTAATTCGGAAATACAGCCACGAATAGTTAGGGATAACCTTTAGCAATTATCAATATTTATCTCAGTAAATATCTTAGAAATCAGTCTTTTTCTGTTAATAGTCCATGACTGAAGTGGCTGTTTTTCGGTACATATTAAATCGGCTTTAGTAAGAAATATATCACCTTAAAATCATTCTAAAAACAAACTTATTACAAAAGCTGAAAAATCAACAATCATATATTATATACATATATATATATATATATATATATATATATATATATATATATATATATATATATATATATATATATATATATATATATATATATATATATATATATATATATATATATATATATATATATATATATATATATATATATATATATAATATATATATAATATCTCTATATATATATATATATATATATATATATATATATAAAATATATAATATATATATATATATATATATATATATATTATATAATATATATATATATATATATATATATATATATATATCTATATATATATATATATATATATATATATATATATATATATATATATATATATATATATGTATATATATATATATATATATATATATATATATATATATATATATATTATATAAACATCCTACGGAAAAATGTTTCGAATACAAAATTGATAGTTTTGAGGGGGAAGTTCACATCATGCTAAAACCTTTTACATTTCCTTCATCATTGTGGGGGGAAACGGTCAACTTTGAAATTTGGAATAGGCACCCCTGTTTCTTATTAGATTAGTGTTATACGGCAAAAAATACAAAAGTTTTTTACGAACACTATTTTACGATTCCTCAGAGATGGCCATGTAATCGAATTTGAATTTACCGTCTCAACGACGTTATTGCACAAGTGCATCAAAATTACCGAAAATTTTGCATGACAGCGTGTTGTCAAATAACTGCATGAGTTCATTTTCATTTTTGGAGAAAGAACCCGACAACGAAGGGAAGGGCTCTTTCTCCTTAAATATGAAAATGACCGAATGCAGTTTTTCAAAGACAACACGCTGAAATGCGAAACTATCCGGTTATTTTTTGATGCACGAGTATTTTGGGGGAATATTTCCCGAATAAACTTTCAACTTGTCAAACTGACGTTAGTAATTTATAAATTCTTAAGTTGTTATCAATGACCGTAATATGAACTATATATGTAATCATCGGTCTACAGTACAATTATCGCATGGCTCTTTCGCTTTCTACAATGCAATTATCGTAAGTAATTACACAAGAGCATCAAAATTACCGATAATTTTGCATGACAGCGTGTTGTCAAAAAACTGAATGAGTTCATTTTCACTTTTGGAGAAAGAGCCCGACACCGAAAGTGGAGGGCTCTTTCTGCAAAATATGAAAATGACCGAATGCAGTGTTTTAAAGACAACACGCTGGAATGCGAAATTATCCGGTAATTTTGATGCACGAGTGTAATTTGGGGGAATATTTCCCGAATAAACTTTCAACTTGTCAAACTGACGTTAGTAATTAATAAATTCTCAGATTTTCATCAATAACAGTGATATGAACTATGCTACTATGCAATTATTGCAGGGCTCTTTCGCTTTCTACAATGCAATTATCGTAAGTAATTGCACAAGTGCATCAAAATTACCGATAATTTGGCATGACAGCGTGTTGTCAAAAAACTGCATGATTTCATTTTCATTTTTGGAGAAAGAGCCCGACACCGAAGGTGGAGGGCTCTTTCTGCAAAATATGAAAATGACCGAATGCAGTATTTTAAAGACAACACGCTGGAATGCGAAATTATCCGGTAATTTTGATGCACGAGTGTAATTTGGGGGAATATTTCCCGAATAAACTTTCAACTTGTCAAACTGACGTTAGTAATTCATAAATTCTCAGCTTGTCATCAATAACCGTGATATGAACTATGCTACTATGCAATTATCGCTGTAATTTTCGATAATTGAATTCCATTTACAAGGGATTTGTGACAGGAGGAAAATATTCACTGTAATTTTCGATAATTGCATTCCATTTACGAGGGACTTTTGACAGTAGGGAAATATTCAGTAATAATATCACAAGAGCAACGAAAATAATCGATTATACTACCGAGTCACGAGACGTATTTTGCGAAACGGTGTTTTAAAAAAATACGTCGAGTGACGAGGTCAGTATAATCGATTATTTTCGATTGCTCGAGTGGTATTCGTTACGATTATATAACGAATAAAAAATATTAATTTTTTTTGACAAATGTCAAAACACCGTCAATATGAAAATATTCACATTCTGACACGAGGCGAAACACCAAAACGATTATATCACGTCGTCAAGGGTATATTCACTTATGTATACGCAGTCGTTATGCAAAATTCATGGATTCCATTGGCTCATTCATACATGAGTTATATAATCAGTAATAATATCACAAGAGCATCGAAAATAATCGATTATACTACCGAGTCACGAGACGTATTTTGCGAAACACCACGAGAGCGCAGCTCGAGTGGTGTTTTAAAAAAATACGCCGAGTGACGCGGTCAGTATAATCGATTATTTTCGATTGCTCGAGTGGTATTCGTTACGATTATATAACGAATAAAAAATATAAATTTTTTTTGACAAACGTCGAAACCCCGTGAATATGAAAATATATATACATTTTGACAGGAGGCGAAACACCAAAACGATTATATCACGTCGTCAAGGGTATATTCACTTATCTATACTACGTCGTTATGCAAAATTCACGGATTCTATTGGCTTATTCATACATGAGTTATATAATCATACATAATACCACTAGAGATGAAATTTTGCCGGCAAAATTTCTCGATTGTAACATTCAAGTTCGTTGCTGCAATTTCGCGAATGACATTTGTATCAAAATCACGAGCCGTCGGGCGAGTGCTTTTGGAAAAAATGTCATGAGCGAAATTGCAGCAACGAACTTGAATGTTACAAGAGAGAAATTTTACCTGCTTAAATTTCATCTCGAGTGCTATTCGACATGACTATTTCAGGAGGAAGATATGTCTAACAGTAATATGGTCACATTTGAGAAAGTCAAGAAAATAACGATTCATATGTGAGAAATGTCAAAATATTGTCGGGGGTAATACCACTAGAGCTCAGATTGAAGTTTCGTTGTTTACAAAATTCGCTAAATTGATTCCAAATGGAAGAATAACTTTTTTCTGTATTTTCAGGAGTTGATTTTTCGATCTCCCTTATTATTTCTGCCTCGCTAATATTTCCAAATCTCAACATATTTACTGGAATATTAGGTATTTGTTGTAAAATTCTGTTTTCGACATTTACAATTGTCAAATTGATGCGACGCTTGCTAAACGAATAATTGCTAGCGTTGGTTTTTTAGGGCAGATTTTCATATAGGAATTTTTTTCCCCAAATTCTAGGATATACGGTTTCCGAGATACGGCCGGTCGCCACCCTTAATGAATCACCCTGTATATTAAGTATGTATGGTGGGGTACTCAGCAGAATGCAAGATTTCTCTCCATATGTTATTCTGCCGCGCTTGAGTAAATCCCAAAATCCACGCTTCGGCTCCCCTACCATGATGAGTATGACCAATTTTCAACGTTCCGTTTGAACACTTTAGGTGGGCATTACAGAGCGGTATTATAAGGCAATATATGAGGAACCTGTATAGTCAAGTTTAAAGTCTCTGGGTTATATTCTGATAAACTGCACAGCATCTTCCTGAAAAGTACCAACAAAAGAAAGATTTTGGATCCTACGGTCGAACCGATTGAACCACCAACCAAGCACACTAATTTTCGTCCATCTAGAGATCTAACAATACCAAAATGATAAAAGGTCGTTATTCTGGTGCATTTCGTCCAGAACAGGGAGCAGGTAAAATTTATAGACAATGGAAGTCCAGAATTCCACAAATACGGAAGAAACATTGTCCAAACCATTCAAACTAACACTTAATTTCCTATTTGAAATATTGCTGGAAGTTCCCATTCAGCGTCTGCCTTATGCATCTGTTTAATATTTTTATTAAGTATTGTGAGAATAGTCACCACCTCATTAATTATTTCAAAAAATATTTGTTAAATGTTCGGGGGTAATACCACTAGAGCTCAGATTTAGCCGGATATTTTTTCGTCGTTGTTTTCGAATACTTACTTTCATTGGCAATTTAACGAGAGCTGTTCTGACAAAATCACGAGAGCGTAGCTCGAGTGATTTTGTCTGAACAGATCGAGTTAAATTGCCAATGAAAGTAAGTATGAGAAAACAACCACAAAAAATATCCTGCTAAATCTGAGCTCGCGTGGTATTTGGTACGACAATTCCATGAATTATTGTTAATGCTAAATCAGTGAAAGGATTGAAAGTAACATTAAATTTCTCGAAATACATGGTTTTGGTTCTGTTTCTTCATATTAAAGCCCCAGTATCCATCAATATTCCTGCCACATTTTCCACTGACTGTTTGGTTTCCAAATTGAAGTTTCGTTGTTTACAAAATTCGCTAAATTGATTCCAAATGGAAGAATAACTTTTTTCTGTATTTTCAGGAATTGATTTTTCGATCTCCCTTATTATTTCTGCCTCGCTAATATTTCCAAATCTCAACATATTTACTGGAATATTAGGTATTTGTTGTAAAATTCTGTTTTCGACATTTACAATTGTCAAACTGATGCAACGCTTGCCAAACGAATAATTGCTAGCGTTGGTAAGGTAACGTAATTTATCCGATATTTTTATCCACTTGCATTTCTGTTCCTTCCTATTTATTCGATAGCAAACTACGATTTTCGTTCTCTCAAATGGGAATTATTATACATGAGTGGAATTGTCGATGAAATAATAACTTGCCGGCTTGCATGTTTTATCGCTGTGAAACGAGAGTTGCTATAGAAAGAGAAACTTCCTCACTAAAAATGGAATGAGTGAAATAGTCGCTGTAATTTTCGACAATTGCATTTCATTTACAAGGGATTTTTGATAGGAGAGAAATATTCGTCAGAATTTCATTGGAATGATCAATAGAACGGATAAGTTAAGGTCATTCAGACGGTAAATTCAAAGTCGATTACAGAGCCATCTGTGAGGAATCGTCAAAAATTATTCGTACAAAACTTTGGTATTTTTGCCGTAGAATACGAATCTGCAAAAAAAAATAGAGATTCCCATTTGAAATTTCAAAGTTGATCCGTCTCACCCATCAAAACCATCATCTTTTCATATATATATAAATATATATATATATATAGGTATATATATAGGTATATATATAGGTATATATATATATATATATATATATATATATATATATAAATATATATAAATATATATATATATATATATATATATATATATATATATATATATATATATATATATATATATATATATATATATATATATATATATATATATATATATATATATATATATATATATATATATATATATATATATATATATATATATATATATATGTTAACGGTATCCCTAAAAAACCCCTTTATGCACCCCATCATTTGTCACGTCAGGAGGGATTAGTGATAGAAAGCGGACATGCGCCTTACCAATGAAGCAGTAGAGAATTACTGCGCACGAGTGTGAAGTCGGGGAGTCGTCGAGTATGCTTGAACGTATGAACAAGTTGTTAACGTATAGAGCAATAAACGGAATTGGTCTAAATAGTTATTTTTATTTGTGTAAATCAACCCCTATATTTAACATTTTCCCAGGGTTTTAACATATATATATATATATATATATATATATATATATATATATATATATATATATATATATATATATCAGTGGCGACTCGTGAAGTGTTGGTTTAAGGAGGCTACAAGAGGTGTTAAAAAATACACCTTAGGCGAAAATTTTTAGGATTTCAAGATCAACCGCCTTATAATTTAAAGAAAATCAAAGTGAAACAAGCACCCTAAAATATTAATTTCTTTGGGAAAAATATTGTTTTCACGCGACAGGACATGTTCCTGGGATTTTTCGTGCCTTTCCAAAGAACGTGATAAAATTTTTAAATCGTCAAATCCTAAGCGGCCCCAAACAGACATTTTCCCTAGTAAAAAGTATACACTGCCAAGAAAATAATTTATTTTTTACCTGTGATCCTGTTACTCAAGGATGTCTCGCATAATTTCTGATATTAAAACCGCGATTCTGCTACGCTGCACCAAATTGTTCAATTCCGGGGTAGGACGCAATGTTTTTATTAAAACTTTATCGTTTTAACTTAGTTCACTAAAGTTATGGGATAACAAATATTCCACTAAGTCACCATTGAAATTTTTAAAATTAACTTCAGTAACCGAACTCATTTTAAAAACAATACGCCAATAAAATAAATTAAAACCGAAACGTCCAACGGTCCATGTCCAACGAATTCACTCGATTTTACCCGAAAGCCTATAGTTGTGATTGGTCGACATTGTATGAGACTTAGGTTCAATCGGTGTTGCCATTTACATGTGTTTTCCTTTTCTATTGCAATGAAGTATTCATTCGCAGTATTCCCAGATGTTTGCTTTTCTGTGGCAGGCATAATGAATGTTGAAAATATACCTTTTTGAGCCTCTGCAGCGTTGCCACAAATCTTGAAATGAATGAAATGCAGTAAATAAATACCTTCTATCGTAATTAATAAATTATATTATATAATGTAGGTTGAAAGGAAGGTAGGTGCATAAAATAATATGATTTTGGTTAATATGGGTATGCTGAATGCTGACTATTCAATATAATATAGTAGTGATACACGGAATATTATTGAGGAGGCGACTTAGCCTCCATAGCCGCCCCTGATCGACTGATTCTCATGAAAGTTTGTGTGCATATCGGGTAGGTCTGAGAATCGGCCAGCATCTATTTTTCATCCCCCTAAATGTAAAGGGTGGTTCACCCCTCAATTTCAATTTTTTATTTATGAGTCAAAATTTTCTGTTCAATTTTTTTATGATGCAAAATTCAAAAATACATACAACCATAAATTTTCACTTTTCTACGATCAACCCCTATTTTTTAATTATTAAACTCCTCCAAAACGGCTCGACCGATTCTCATGAAATTTTGTGTGAATATTGGTTAGGTCTGAGAAAAACAAAATAAAATAAACGCTTGGTGTCAGCGGGCGGCGAGGTGGTAAAGAAGCAAGGCGCGTATGTCTACGAGATGGGTATTCGCGATTATCCGAAATTGTGTTGGCGCTGACAAATACGTACAAGAACATAATTCCATACGGGCGACGCCGCGGGCACAAACACACACACACACACACACATAAATATATAAATATATATATATATATATATATATATATATATATATATATATATATATATATATATATATATATTTAGAAAACAGAATTCTTCGTGTTAACGATACACGTTCGTGGCAATAAAATGAAGTGAACTAGGACATTTATTTGAAACTAATCAAACAAACCTCCTAGCGGAGCTGGTTATACGAGTTCACGAAACATCGAAATGCCTCCATATACCTTAGGATGGTGTATGTTAGAAACATTAAGTTGTTTATCACAATCAATGGAAATGATAGACAGTCTGTTGTGTGATTGTTGAATTACATCGAATGGATGTATCAACTTTACTCTTGCTTAGCGATTGCCGAAATGTTTTCTTCTATCTGTGGGATGTGGTTCATTTGTTTCCGACTGGTGGCGCTGTGTCATATTTATATGCCATATAGTCACTGGAAGGAAAATATAACGCCGTTAGAAATATTTGGTTGGTTATCACTTTCGATGGATAGATGATGCTGATGAGCCCCAAATAAGGGCGAAACAGACTGTCTATCATTTCCATTGATTGTGATAAACAACTTAATGTTTCTAACATACACCATCCTAAGGTATATGGAGGCATTTCGATGTTTCGTGAACTCGTATAACCAGCTCCGCTAGGAGGTTTGTTTGATTAGTTTCAAATAAATGTCCTAGTTCACTTCATTTTATATATATATATATATATATATATATATATATATATATATATATATATATATATATATATGTATATATATATATATATATATATATATTTCAGTTCAGTGTATTCACTCCGACCGAGAAGAGCTACCTGAAGATGGAAAATGTGATTTTGCCAAAACGTCGAGCAGACTTCAACGAAGACGAAGCCCATATGCGGATACAAACCAGTAAAACCAGACAACCAGAGAACAGATATATATATATATATATATATATATATATATATATATATATATATATATATATATATATATAATTATATATATATATATATACAGTGTCCGCCAAGATGTTGGAAACATATGAAAAACTTCTCAACTAATGGACTGATGGTTCCTCAAAAAATTTAATTGTACATAAAAGGTTGTTCAATTCAATTAGACTAAATACGCGCATAGCCGTTTTTGTCAGTGGCGTGCGGTTAAGCTGGAATCGGCCAATATTCTCAATTCATTATAGAGTAAAGAGACATATGCAAGATATCGAAAAATGTTAGTTAAAAAAGTTGTCTGAAATTAAAATATATTCTCAGTTATCCAGTTCAGCCTACCAACACCTAATATCAATAAAGCCTCAATAGACCTTTAAAAATGATAAAAAGTGAAAAAAATATATAATAGTAGGATGAAACCCATTGGAAAAGAAGGAGAATATAATAAAAATGAAAGAAAAAATAAATTACGGGCGATATGTGGTCGGGAAGGGGAAGGGGTCAGTTTTTAAGGGTAAAAAAGGGTTTATCTCGATTTCCAGCAAAACTGCAAGTCCTATGGAAAAAATTCAAATAGCAAAGTTGTAGGTAATAAAAAGATCTACAACTTTTGTATTTACACTTTTTTCACATAACCTCAAAATTTATGTGAAAAACTCGAAAAACCAAGTTTTTGGTTTTTTATTTTTATCTTTTACAAACACTTTTTTCAGGAAATTTGGCGAAAACTTACGATTTTTTGTCCCAAATACACTGTAATTTATTTGATTTAAAATTTTTATTTTTTCACCTTATTTTGACTTAGTATCGGAAAAGAACCCTAATTTTCAATCGAAAAAATTCTCCCCTCAAAATATCAGCTTCTTTCAAAAAGTTGGTGTGCTTTCTGTTCATTGGAATCTCTACTTTCTGATGATTTGAAAAAAATACATTACTATAGTAAATGCTAACAAACGAATAAGTTAATAAAGTTAATATTTAATAATATATCTACATTTTTTTGAGAAAGTTGTAGAATCTTCTTCAAATTATATGCGTAGATGCCTATTTGAGATAACTTACCCAACTAACAATTTAATTTTTATAATGGTTCTTAGAACGTTTACCGAACGTATTTTATAAAACATTCACTATTTTATAAACACTTTCACAATGTTCTTACAGCTCTTATGAGCATGGCATTGGCGCAGATTATAAAACAAATCGCCTGTTAGACTTGCTCTATATATGTTGTTTGCTTCTACAATAAAACAGTTTTTAGAACATTTATAAATGTCTTATAAATATTTAAAATAACATTTATAAAACTGTTATATAACAGCTCTGTTACTAGGACTTTTTTAGAGTCGTTATGACAACGTTTTGTGAATGTTTTATAAAGCTCGCAACTTTAGCACTTTTGCTACGACTGCCAATAGTTACACGATAATAAAGTTTTTTTAACATTCCTATTCACACAAAATTGTTTGTGAATATGCAATTAGTCTCTTTAGTTGTTGTAAGAAGATACTAAGACCTGTTAATATGCTAGCAAACATACAATAATGATAAATGGCTGATTCGGAATAAAGAGTAATAAAAAGAATGAGTAAAAAAATGCACCCAAGGTGCAGATGTGGCTGCGAAATTAAATTTACTGTTAAGTATATGGTACAGTTCTGATAAAATTTTAACGCGCTTCCCGAATTATGATAATTAAGGAAATGTAAAATATAATTTAATTAATGATAAAAAAAAACAAGATATATCTTTGGTAAACAGTTTATAAGGACCTTCTACATTATAAACTAACCAGTCCAGCATATTCATTTTTCATGAAAATGTTAGGAGACACGAAAAAATATAGTTTAAAAATGTTGGTGAAGGCTCGCATTTAAATGGCTGTCGATTTAAAGGCTCCCAACATGGCCACTTTCTTATACAATCCTTATAAATCAAAATTATCCGATCCAGGATAATTATGCTGTGTAAGTAGTTGTTATTGAAATCAAACAGGATTTGTCTAGGCAGAGGTGTACTTTAGAGTTGTACATAAAAAGTGAATCACATACATTTTCTTATCAAATCATGAAAAATGTACATGCCGATTATCATGGGCCTAATAATTGGAATCCGTTAATATTACAAATCATGGACCAAAACTTGTTTTTGCTGCTCTTAAAAATTGGGCGTCCGCCCATATTAAGGTTAATTTGAATAGTTTTTGGAATGTCACTTAGTTTGTGCAGAGCATTTCTTGAACTTGATTCCAAACCATTATGCCAGTAGTTTCCCATACTAACTTTCGTTAAAAAAATTGTTTGTCTGGTTTTTAAGAGGGTTCGAGGATCTTGAGGTAGACAATTTGATATGCGTTCATTTAGTACAGCAAAAAGCCTCTTTTGAGATAAATGGGGAATATTATTTGATACTGTCCATGACCGAATGTCTTCTCTCAACTTTGCATTTTTTCTCTCGCACAAACTGCTTGCAGAATGATGTTGATCGCCAGGATCAGTATCTAATTCGACAATTCAACTTTCTATTTCAGCTTCCCGGTGCCTGATGAGAAACGCAATTAATGTTGAGTCCATCAGACTCCTCTGTTGGAATAGTATGGTCATTTCGATTGCTAATCTCCAAGGTCTCTGAATGATTGTTAGAGCTAAAACAACTTTTCTTTTAATTTTTTTCCAGCTACTGTACGACATTTAATTTGTACATCCAAACAAAAATATCAACAAACGAAATAAAAATAGCTAGTTTATAATAGTTTTATAATTATTGTTGTGTTAACATTTTAATTTTAAAAGACTCCCTCGCGCAACATATTTGTTTTTTAACTATTTTTTGGAAAACTATAAAACAACAATTTTATAGTCACTCGCTTTCATACCAATTTGCTGCAGAAAACAATTCACATTTATAAATAACAATTAAAAAACTATTTTGTTATTAGGAAATATGTTCGTAACAAAACAGTTTTATTATTGCTTTTAAAGCAATAAATTAATCCAAAAACGCACCTTTATAGCAAAGTAATATTCAGAGCTAATATGTTTTATACAAAGTATTTTATAAACGTTTATAAAATAGCTGTATAACTTATTATACAAATATTTTATAGTGTTGCTGTAAAAACGTTTTCAGAACAGTTTTATTGACAGAACAGTTGAGCGCAACAAATTTATCCTGAATAAATACTTTATAAGACATAAAAGTTTTTACGAAGCGTTAATAAAACAATTATAAAGTATATTAGTTCTCTAACGATGTCGAATTGCTAGTTGGGTATATACCTGAGTGACCTACGGAAAATTTTAGCCCATCAAAAGGTATTTCATAGAGAATTTGTGAAGGGGCTAGGTGGGTCTGGGCCTTACTACATACCTACCTGTTATTTCGTAGCAGCTGTAAAATTCACAATAGTAATGTATTTTTTTAAAACTATCGGAAAGTAAAGATTTCAACGAACATAAAGCACACCAACTCATTGAAAAAAGCTGATATTTTGACGGGAGAATTTCCGATTGAAAATTAGGGTGCTTTTTCGATATTAAGTCAAAATAAGGTGAAAAAATAAATATTTAAAATCAAATAAATTACAGTGTATTTGGGACATAAAAAGAAAAGTTTTCACTAAATTTCGGGAAAAAAAATTTTGTTTGTATAAGAAAAAAATGAAAAACCAAAAACTTGGTTCTTTGAATTTTTCACATAAATTTTGAGGTTATGTGGAAAAAGTCTGAATACAAAAGATGTAGATCTTTTCACTACCTACAACTTTTCCATTTGACTTGTTTTGCCGGAAATCGAGATAAACCGTTTTTTCCCTTAAAACTCACCCCCTTTCCCTTCCCGACCTCAGATCGACCGTAATTTATTTTTTCTTTAATTTTTAATATATTCTCATTCTTTTCCAATGGGTTTCATCCTACTATTATTTTTTTTTGGTTTCAAAAATTATCGACCCTGGTCTATCAATGAGTTGGCCCCAATTTTCAATGGAACTTATCGACAATAATTTTTGTGGAGTAAATTACTAAACTAACATAAACTATCTGTCGTAGTGATTGACAAATCTAACAAAATCATGAAGATAAGTCCAAAAAACAATAATGGAAAGATAATGAAATTAAGTCAATTTTCAATTGCAAACAAAATTTTTCAATAAAATTTTTCGATATTTTGTATAAAGTAATGCCACTTTACTTTATAGTGAAATCAGAATATCGGCAGATTCTCGCTTAACCGCACGCCAATGATAAAAACAGCTGAGCGCGTATTTGATCACATTGAAGTTTCATTTTGAATTTTTTTGAGATACCATTAGCTTAAAAGTTTTCATATGGCTCCAACATTTTGGCGGACACTGTATATATACATATATATTTTATTTTCGAAAATCGTTGTCTAGAAGGTGTAAAAAGGATGAAAAAACTGGTCCGACACCTGACTGTTAAATTTTGATACGCTGCAACAGTCTAAATTTATATCAAAATAATTATAAACTGCTAACACTAAAGCAGATAAATCCGATGCGATAGTAGTTCTCTTAAGAAATGATTATGTTTCCAAAATTAATAATTTTCTTCAAACGGAACAAATTAAACAAATATCAGTCGATCCAACAAATAAATTTCAAAAAACTGTTAGACAAGCCCTTCAGGAAATTTCCCCAAATACACTATCAAAACCTAATTTTTCAATAATACATATGAACCCTGGAACTCCAAAACTTTACGGATTAATAAAAAACCACAAAGACAATAGCCCAATACGACCTGTAGTTTCTCACATAAATAGCCCAACGTATAAATTAGCCAAAGATCTGAATTTCACATTCAGAAAATTAACTAATTTCACTCCAAAATATACAGTAAAGAACTCTGTTGATTTAGTACAGAAGCTGAAAAACTTTGTAACTCCTCTAACTCTTTTCTTGTTAGCTTCGATGTTGATAATATGTTCTCCAATATACCAGCAGATGAGTGTTTACCACTTGTCTTAGATATTTTGCAACAATCCACCATGGATATTATTAAAATAAATGATATCATTTTTTTATTAGATATATGTCTTAGTCAAAATTACTTCCAGTTTGATAACAAAATTTTTGAACAATCTAGTGGGCTGGCTATGGGTTCCCCCTTAAGTCCGCTTATTGCAGACATTTTCATATCACATATAGAGAACATAATATTCAATTCTACAAAAGCATCGCATATAAGTTTTTGGCAGAGATACGTTGATGATGTAATTGCTTGTTTTAAGGGCACCGCGAGACAATTAGATCAGTTTTTGAATTATATTAATAGCATTCACCCAAATATAAAGTTCAAAATTGAAAAAGAATTGGATCGACAAATAAACTTCTTGGATTTAACTATCCTTCATAATAATAATACTTTGAGTTTCGATATATATAGAAAACCAACTTTCACGGATATATGTATTCCGTCGGATTCAAATCATCCTCTTTCCCATAAACATTCAGCTTTTAATTCAATGATCCACAGAGCGTTTTCAATTCCATTATCCGTAACAAATTTAGCGAAAGAAATTTCGACTATAAAACTAATTGCGTCAAATAATGGATTTCATACAAGTTTGATAGATAAAATGATAAACAAGAAACGTAATCAACTAGCGTACAACAGCATATATCCCCAATTAAAAGTAGAAAAATAGGAAAAATTCACATCTTTAACATATTTTGGTCCTCTAACAGAAAAAGTTGCTAATGTCATACCTAAATGTAATATTAAAATTGCTTTCAAACCTAAGACAAAACTCTCAGGATTTTTATTCAATGCCAAAGATATCACTTCAAAATTTGAAAGTTCAGGAGTTTATAAGTTGATTTGTCCTGTATGTAAAGGAGTATATATAGGTCAGACTGGTCGATCGTTCAAGATGAGATTTAAAGAACACCAACAATCTTTTTTGAAAAATAAAACGGATTCAACGTTTTCAAATCATTGCCGTGAAAACCACCACCCATTTCCACAAATAGATAATTTTCAAATCATGTACAAATTACCGAAAGGAACCAAACTTACTTACTTAGAATCATTAGAAATTTTTAAACTCAATAATAATGCAAAAGATATCTTGCTGAACGACCAGATTGACTTGATATATTCTCCTATATTTAGTGTATTTAAACAATAATGACTTTTCTAAGAACATTGTATTGTACCAATTTGTGAAATTCACTCGATTAGCCCTTCTTGAAATATGTTCCTCTTGTCTATTTAGGTACCTGCAATAATCCTTTCCCACCCGTAAGCGCAAATCTATAATTATTCTGTATTCAGTTCTTAACTCAATCTGCCCGATGATGGTCTAGTGACCGAAATTGCAATCGCAGTGTTATATTTTTCTAAATATTTTGTGTTAATAAACGTAGTAAATTCAAATTTAGTTTTGTTAATCATTATAAACTGAATTCATTTTGTGTTTATATTCAGCAAAGATTCGCAGAATTTTTTCATCTGCTTCTGCCTTTATGAAACATCTTAATACAATCATCGATCATTCATACAACATGTTAACTTATATTTTATTCAAAGCAGAGTATCCAATCATCGGGAAATGCGTTGTCCCACCATATAAATCCAGTTACAACTTACTCTATAGTTTGATAAAACCATATAGTTCTATTTATTTCACAAATACTGTCGCAACGTTAGAATCCACAAAATAATTGAAAAGCAAATTTTATAATAATATAATTAATACATTTTATGTTGAAACTCTAAAATCATCGAGAACCGTCCTGTTTAAAACCCATTAGCGTCCAATTTATTTATTTTGTGAATTTTGACGTACAAATCTGTAATATCGGTTTTACTTCAGAATTAATCGAAATGTTTTTATTTTTTGTTTCTCCTAGCTAGTTTTGAAAATATATGCTGTCCTCATCTGAGGACACTGGGCGATGTGATTTACCAAAACACGAAATAATAATATTGGTTTTACTTTTCGAAAAAAAATATTTATTTACATAAGTAATCTATTTGAACAATTTATTTTAAATATTTATTATGATATTTAGAAAAACATGGTATACAGAGCTTTACATAGCACTTTTTGAGGTGGCGGAACTTGTACTTTCCTTTTTTTTACTCCATCGAGATACTGATGCAAGTGGCTCAATTTTATCAAATCTCATTGTAACAGCTTTGTTGTCATTCCACCTTACAATCAATATCTCCTCAGTATTATCAAAATGGAAAGCCTTGTCATGTTTGTTTTCATTTGCTTCAGAATTGTTTTGAAAATGTATATTACGTTTTATTTTAAGATAAGCATTGAGACTGATAGCATCTTGCACCAACAGCACTCTTAGGTATTCATAGTCCGGGAGGCCGTGACAGTTTTCGTGACTGATCTTCGCTACACTTTTAATTGTTTATTTCTCATTCTACTACTGGTGTACACTAATGGAACAGCAGTCTGCCAGCCGAAAACCTCAACAGGGAAAGTTGGGAAACTCGCAAAATTTTCAAAATTTTGACTCATTTCGCTATGGATAAAACTTTGTAGAAATATTGTTTATAACATGTAAGAAGCTATTTTGACAGTCTGCCAATCAATATGTACAACGTAACCAGTCTGCCACCCCTTCAAATACGACAAAATTAAGAAAAAATAAACTCATTTCGCTACACTTGTAAATTGGATATTTTTTAGTTGAATATATTTGAAAGCTAGTGATAACAGTCTGCCAAGATTTTTGTACAACGAAACCCGTCTGCCGAGCCGATAAAGGTCCGACGCGCGCGCAGGCATCAGTAGCGGCGCGTCACCTTTATTGGCCTGACAGACTGTTTTTGTTGTGCCGGATTTTTGGCAGACTGGCAGTTTTGTTATTTATATTAAATAAATAATTAGTGGTAGTAATTTGATCCCTAGCGTTATGAGTCTAGGTATGTTATATAATCAAATTAACTGTAAAAAATATTTGAATTGTATTGAAATCCATTATATTTCATCAAAATTGGTACTCTCGTTAAACTATAAAATTGTTGTTAATTGAAACTAGGGTTTTTTTTAAATAGTAATGCGTTTTACTTCATCAATATAATAATTTATTCATAAAAATATTTTCAAAATGGCTTTAAAAAATAGAAGAAGTATCGGTGTTATATTCTGACGTTTCTTCATTAATATCTTCTTCTTCTTCTTCTTCACCCAAATGAATTCCATCATCATCTTCATCCTCGTCATCTGAAGATTGAGCAACCTCTTGATTTGTAACTAAAGAGTAAAGAACAATCATTAGTTTTTCCTAATAAATTTTTACTTAAAAAATTTGATAAATTTTGTAGCTTAAAAGATGAAAAATTGATATTAATTTTCATAGCAAAATATAAAGTATATGAATGCAATAGATATCGTATTGAAGGTAATTTTCTCACCTTCAGCTTCGTCCAATTCATTTCGAACGCTTACTTCGCTGACTGATTGAGGAATTTCGTCTCCTTCAAACCATTTGAATGTATATCTGCAATCAGTTTCTTCCCAGCCATATTCGATCGGAGAAAATTGTATTGGGTCTGGTAAATACGAATGCGAACACAAATGCGAAATATAGGCTGTTCTTTTCAGGTGCTCATTTAATTCTGATTTACACGGTGGTAGAGTAGACCCATCAATATTCTTGAGTACAGTTGGAAATTCTTGTTGGTTTCCATCAAAACGGTATGTTTTATGGAATACCGCGACTCGTGCTGAATTTACATCCTGTATTTTCTTTAAACCGTAAATCTCACAAGTATACTCTTGAAAAACAGGAAAAACATCTTCAAGAGTATTGTTTAAATCACTTATTTTTATGAAAGCATTAATATATTTCTCCGAGTTTTCAAAGATTTTGGAAGGTCGGTTTTTTCCTTTACGGTAAAATGCAGGGTTGACATCACAACCAGCGAAGGCGTGGAATGCAGGTAAAGCTTTACATAGCTTTCCTCCTAATTTCGTGTACAATTTCGAAACGTTGATGAATCTTTGAGAATTACCAACTCCCATTAATATCCAGATTTCTAATTTCTTCATGATGAAGTGCATATTGCCTAATAAAATTACTAAAATATCGGTATCAGAACAACGAATGACTACGTTGGCATCAACATCGATCGCGCATACATTATGTACAATTTTTGTGTCAGCTTCATAGTTCATAGTTTGACGAGAGTACCAATTTTGATGAAATATAATGGATTTCAATACAATTCAAACATTTTTTAAAGTTAATTTGATTATATTACATACCTAGACTCATAACGCTAGGGATAAAATTACTACCACTAATTATTTATTCAATGTAAATAACAAAACTGCCAGTCTGCCAAAAATCCGGCACAACAAAAACAGTCTGTCAGGCCAATAAAGGTGACGCGCCGTTACTGATGCCTGCGCGCGCGTCGGACCTTTATCGGCTCGGCAGACGGGTTTCGTTGAACAAAAATCTTGGCAGACTGTTATCACTAGCTTTTAAATATATTCAACTACAAAATATCCAATTTACAAGTGTAGCGAAATGAGTTTATTTTTTCTTAATTTTGTCGTATTTAAGGGGGTGGCAGACTGGTTACGTTGTACATATTGATTGGCAGACTATCAAAATAGCTTCTTACATGTTATAAACAATATTTCTACAAAGTTTTATCCATAGCGAAATGAGTCAAAATTTTTTTAATTTTGCAAGTTTTGCAAAATTCCTATCGCTTGTTGTTGTACAGGTGCGCCGGCAGACTTGCACCATTAATGTATGTACATAGTGAACATTGAAAGGCCAAAGTATGAAGTCTAGCGAAATTAGTCATGTTTGACTGTCACGGCCTCCCGGACTATCACTCTCACTCCAATTGTCCCGTTCACTAGTTAAAATATGATAACCGGATAGTATCAAAAATTCCAAAAATATCTTTATATCTACCATAGAGAATTCAAAATTTGGATTATTTTTTGTATCCTTTGCGTAACGCTGCAGTAAATAGTTTTTCAAACACATGAAACAGGCTCCTATATCTTGACGTTTTATCATCAAATTTTTGATCATCACTGTTTCCTGTGGGCCAAGTTTAATAAGGTCGTGCACTCTTCTGCCTGTTGGGTTCCTCAACGTCAACAACTCTGCGTTTTGAAGGCGACTCGTCCTGTCTGGATGTAGACGGTATGATTCTAGCCAAAGGTACATTGTCATCTTCATCAAATGGTACTTCTAATTCGGTAGTCCCAGCAATCTTCAAAATTTCATCTAATTCATCATCATTTATATTTTCCTCGTCTGTAAGTACATCTACTTCCGGAGGTAGAGCCAAAATATCTGCCTCTATTTCTTCAGAAAATTCATATTCGAGAGCTTTTTCAAGTATTAGAAACTATTCGGGACTTATAGTTTATTACTGTAAATAAAAATATAATAAAAGTATGAAATATAACTGTATAACCATGAAAAATGTCGCTTATACCCAGTGTCCTTGTGTGAGGACAGTCAAATATAACTTATTTATTCATAACTGAGATTGAATTCTCGCACATCACTTGGTAAAACATCATAAAGAATAAAGTATAAACTCTAAAATAAAAAACACTTGGCTTATGTTTCACAATATAAAAAATATTTAGATACTTTATTTAGCAGTAACGAAAAGTCGACATGATTCGAGTTATGAACTCATTATCAAGACTGACTACAGGAGAGTATTACATCCTATTTTATAAAACAGACAAAAGCAAAGGTGATACCTGAAAATCAATTTGTTCGTTTACAAGGGGTAATTGACTATTATGGGCGGAACTTATTTCGAGAATTTCAAGAAGGTCAAGGCGCTTTCCTTTGTTACCTGAATGTAACAATTTGGTTTTGTTGAAATCCAGGAAGTGATTGAATTTTATAGAATGTTCAGAGAAGCCAGTGGTATTTTTGTTTTGTAAAATTTACTTTTTATGTTCTTCACCACGAATATTTATATTTCTTCCTGTCTGTCCAAATTTGTCGCGAAATATTTTGTAAACACCACTGTTTTCTCCGATGTTAGATTTTTCTTTATTATTGACCAAGAATGACTTCAAGTTTCTTTTGTTTGTACAAATTGTTTTAACGTTATTTTTCGATAGTCTGTTACAAATTTTGCTACTCAAATTAGGCACATAATTTATTGGGAAGTATTTTTGTTCTTCATTAATAGTTTGCGTGGGGTATATGGTATATTGAATGCAACAGATACTTTATTCGTTTTTTCCCAATGAGCTTGTCGATAAGACTTTCATTGTAACCGTTATTGGTGGCTAATAATTTAATTGTATTAACTTCAGTTTGAAAATTTGTTTCCGATAATGGAATCGTGAACAACCTATGTATGAACGAATGAAAAGCACTGAATTTTATTTTAATGTGTTGGTTACTGTCGCTGTGAGTTAAAGTATCTGTGAAGGTTGGTTTTCTATAAATGTTGAAACTAAGAGAACTCAAATTCCCAGCAATCTGAACGTCTAAGAAATTCAAGGTACCGTTTTCGTTTCCTACTTCTTTTGTAAATTGAATCGAGTTGTAGAAAGTATTTATATATTTGAGGAAATTATCTAACTGCCTATCTGTACCGGTCCAAATACAAAAAATATCATCTACATAACGCCTTCATAATGAAACATTAGTAATTAAATTATTATCAGCATTGAAAATTTTTTCTTCTAAATTATTCATGAAAATTCCACTCAACAAAGGCGATAACGGTGATCCCATGGGCAATCTGTCTTCTTTTTTGTATATTATATTATTAATTGAGTTGTTAAATTTGGTTTCATCTATAGATATCGCTTAACAATATTTTCAACTTCTTGAGTTGGCGTGGAAGTAAATAAGTTGATAGCGTCAAATGAAATTAATTTAGCATTTAAAGGAATTTTGATATTCTTAAGATGATTAACTAACTGAATAGAATTTTTAATGCTATACTCCGAATTGAATTGAATTAAGGTGGGTAATTTCTTATTCAAATACTGACATAATTTATACGCAGGAGCGTTAATATAAGATACTATTGGACGCATCGGGCAATCAATTTTATGTATTTTTGGTAAAGTATATAAAACCGGGGTGCGTGGGTTCAGGGTAGTCAAGAAAAAAAGTGTTAATATCTGAAAATAGGATTTTCCTATCCTTAATGAATTATTTGATTTCGTTTTGGAATTTTTCAATGGGATCTATTTTAAGTTTTGAGAATTTATCTGTATTAAATAGGATTTCAGATTTTTCAATGTAGCTATTTTTATCTATGATAGTTACAGTATTTCCTTTGTCCGCTTTGCATATAACCAAATTATATATTATACCTAACCAAATTATTTATTCTACGAAAATATATTTAAAGAATTCATACAATTTATTGAAATTATATTTGACATATATAGGCTTTATGAAAATCATAAAAGTTTTCACTTACAATAATCAATAAACCACAATATGAATATTCATTTATCGGAAAGCAAGAATGACATCAAGTACACAAGATCAGACACGCATAAATTGACAATATGAATATGACGTACAATAACAAAAGTACTAAAAGAAACAACATTTTCCTGTCCCTCTAAGTATAAAATTTGAACCATGCGAAGGATCCGATGATTTTTATGAAAATGTTTGCAAGGTGTCCTCAGAAGAGGACGCTAAAAGGTATGAACTGTATTTTTGGACAAAGGTGAAATTCGTGATAAATAACAAAATCATTACTTTCCTTTCATCAAGAACGTCATTCGTGCAGTTGTCGTGATTGAAAACAGTGGAGGCAATGAAACCGAAAGCTGCTATGAATGAGCCTAATAGATAGGGTTACCATAATTTACTGAGGCCAAATCCGGACATGAGGGGTCTGGGGGAATTTTAGAATATTAGGCACTGAAATATGCGTTTTTAGCTATCCTGAGACGTGAAAATGTTATCAAACTCAAGTTAATTTATACGTTCCTAAATTTAAAAAAAGGTCCGGACGCCAAACCGGACACGTGTTCCAAATCCGGACTGTCCGGACGAAATCCGGACGGATGGTAACCCTACTAATAGAGGAAACACAATATTTAGGTGGACAGTCTCCATTCACAGACTATTTAATTAAATCATACTCATCATATCTAAAATAATTTCGCTATTCGACAAATAAATACATGCCGGAATTAGTTCTTGAAGATAGGAAATATAGAGCAGATTAATAAGACAATCAGTATAGGACTTTTGGTTACTCCTTTAATATTTTCAATTTTCTTCAATTTTATATTATGCATCTACTGTATGCTCACGAATACCTTGCAAATTGGATCTCATTAAAGGTATCAAACATTTTCGTTTCATTTACCGAATTTCACCTTTATCCATAGGATACAGTTCTTAAACAGAACAGCTTTAAAGTTGCAGCATAAAATGTATGTATCCTCAGTGGCGGCGTAAGGCATGGGCGACGTGTATATATATATATATATATATATATATATATATATATATATATATATATATATATATATATATATATATATATATATATATATATATATATATATATATATATATATTAGCATAACAGTTATCGATGAAGTGATTTGACAATATATTATTTTTTTTACTGGACTGCTTTAGATACTGTATCAGAATTGAACAAAAGTCAGCTATCTTAAGATATCGTAATACATCAATCAACACAATAGAAGAAACCTTTATTGGATTTCTTACTGTCACTGAGACGACTGAAGAATACTTAACTAATACAATACTGTGAGAGCTAGAAAAAAATTGCTTAGATAGTAGAAACTGTCGTTGCCAAGACTATGACAATGGTGCAAATATGGTAATCGTAAATATTTGAGTTAAAACTCGAATATTAAGTATAAATTCGAAAATATTTTTCATATCATGCACTTGTCATAGCTGGAATCTGATGTTGGTAGACGTAGCAAATTCTTCTGTGGTAGCAAAAACATTTTCTGGTTATATTGAAAAAAATTATTTGCTATTTTCAAGTTCCAGCAAACGCTGAAATTAATCAAAGGCAAACTGAAGCATACTATGAAGCCTTTATCAGACACCAGGTGGGAGATCAGAACTGCGACAGTGAAGGCTATATTACTGCAATTCGACGAAGTTATTCAATGCTTTGAAAGCTTGTAGAATCAAACAGAACAATCAGACACACTTAGTGATTATGATTCGGTTTTGAACAAAATTATTGAGAAAAGTAGTCATGATCTGCCTAAAGACTTCAAAAATAAAAGGGTAGCCAAGAAGAAGAGAATGTTTGAATATTAAGATAGCGAACATTCTATACAGTCACCGCCGATAAAAAACAGATTTTTTTTAAACCAGCAAATAAAATGAACGTCAAATATTGCTGACAAAAGTGGTAATCATGAAAAATGGTGATACAATTTTACTGTTCACTGTCTGTTAATTACATACACCACCACTTGTTGAGATTATTGTGACATAAAAAGGAATTCACAGCGAACAATTAATAAAATAGTAGCTGTCAAAAGTTAGCCAATGCATGTTGGGAAAGCAGAAGAGGGCCTCGCGAAATATAAGTTGCCCACATAAAATTAAGGTCTTTTCCCGCTACTGTGTATCCTCATTAATTATTTTATTGATTGTTTCAATTAATTGGTGGATTGTGACGTTGTGACTGTATTTGTAAACTAAATAAAAATATTTAGTTTTAGAATCAAGCCGAATAGGTCCTTTTTTATTCTTCATCCGTTTAATCTTTGGAATGCCATGCCTATTATTTAGGTAGATCTTTAAATTTTTCTGTTTTGGTAATACATTATGCGGACTACATTTGACTTATCGTTGACCATTGTTTGATGATATATAAAGAATTAAGGTTTCTATATCACAGTATATTGTGCTATACAGCCTAAATTTTTAGAAAACTTTATGATACTGCAGATTTCTTACCGTGATCGCATGGACTAACGGTCATTAAATTTTTGGATAGAGTGGCCCATTTGGAAATTATTTGTTGAGTTCTGCTATTCACGAAATGTTTTGATCACTTGAACAGGATTTTCAGAAATCTTCAACTTCGCTCTTCTTCATCACCATTTATTCTCTAGATTCAGTCCATTCGGTTTGTCATGAGTGTACCGCAAAAGTATGGGTAATATGCAAATTATTTCCTTCTCATTTTGAAATTGAAGCGTTTCTGATCAGATTCTCATACAAAGTAGGCATCCACCCTTTCAACGAACATAAATACGGACGTAATAATTTTAGAAAAGAGCTTTAAATGTTTAGATGCTCGGGAAATAGTAAAAGGTATTGTTAGATATCTAAAACTTTCAGAGACGAGGTGACATTCAGTTTCAAACGAAGTCGAACTTTCATTCGCAAAATTGGCTTATATGGCCAAAAGCACGCCCATCGTTATACTTGCTCTGCTTTTTCATTTATTGAAAGATATTTTAGAATAGCACGTATACGTGCTCTGAAAGAGATGCGAATATTTACGCTGGCAATGATTAATAGAAATTCGTAGGCAGTTTTATATTTTGAACGCAAATGATGAGTGATAATTATTGAACAGAAATATGGGAGTAATGGATTGAGTGATAATATGCCATAAACTCGTACATAAATGGAAAATTTTACTGGGAATAATAGACTATTGCACTGTATCTAAAGTCAAACGTGAGGTACGGAGTGGTTTTCATATCCCTTTCATTAGTCGTATTTTCCCATAAAATACATACTATTGCAGTGTATCGAAGGAAAACAGTCAGGTGTGGGAGTAGTTTTTTTAAACGTTTCAGACCTTCTAGAGTACGAATTTCGAATATATATATATATATATATATATATATATATATATATATATATATATATATATATATATATATATATATATATATATATATATATATATATATATATATATATATATATATATATATATATATATATATATATATATATATATATATATATATATATATATATATATATATATATATATATATATGTATATAAATTCGATGGACGATGAATCAACTCTGTGGTAGTTCATATTTATATTAAAAATAAATAATAAGAAAACAACTTGTCTAAAAAACACAAAATGGAAATAACTTTTATTCGACTAGTTTCGCCTGTTACAGCATTATTCAGTCTTGATAATTCTGTAACAGGCGAAACTAGTCGAATAAAAGTTATTTCCATTTTGTGGTTTTGAGACAAGTTGTTTTCCTATTATTTATTTTTTATTCATTTATATATATATATATATATATATATATATATATATATATATATATACAGTGGTGTAGATAGGGGGGGGGGGATCAAGGGGATCAATCCCCCCCCATGAGCCAACAAAAATTATAGAATTGAATAAAAATCTTCGTATCCACGTATTTAGGTTTACACGAAATTTACTAAGCACTAGCACCTCTTTTGATATTATGTATGTGCAATTATATGAAAATCGGTCACTATGAGCAAAAAACGTGTTTAAAAAAGTTCAAATGGCTCTAATGGAAAATTTTTCATTTCGAAAGGAAGAAGTCAACCAAAATCTCTTCGTACTTCTCTTTCTTAATTGTATGCTGTACTTTCTTACTATTAAACAAAACTGCTCGAGCTTTTGTTCAATAGTATAGTATTATATCTAAAGCACGAGCAGTTTCGTTCAATAGTATAGGAAGTATAAAATTTAGAAAGAGAAGAAGTGCGAGGAGGTTTTGATTGACTTCTTCCTTGGTAATTAAAATTTTGCATTTCACATACGTTTTTTGGTCCTAGTGACCGATTAAATTCTTGTTTACATTCGAGGAGCGTGACTTCTGCTCATAGAAGATTTTCAATCAATATTTAATATCTGGAATATTTTTTGAAGTAAAGTAGGTATCAAAATATGACTAAATCTTGGCTTTGATTGTCAATTTAATATTTTGAATTTAATAAAAATTGTCGAGTTAGTAAAAGTTTTCTTGTGATGGCGTTCAATCCATTTCCGGACTTATACATCATGGATCTTGGAGAAGGATTTTCTAATCATGAGAATATAGTCTATTCAACAAGTGCTTTTTTGTTCATCTTTTTTCATGAGTCTCGGAAGAATATGAACAAGGTGTTAACCGATTCGGAAGAGCATGTAGATATTTTTTGAAACAAGTTAAGTTCCGTTTAAGAAAATTGTAAAAGTTATAACCAATTTACTGAAAGAAAAAATTATCTCAAAAACTAATTGATATTTTTGATATCTAAATAAAGATACAGAAAGAGGGGGATATTTTCAAAAAGAAAGTCTCCCGGAACTGTAGGATTAATATTTATAATTTTCTCAGAGGGGTAAATATACGGCCGAAAACGGGTAATCTAGCGAAAGTAACGCGAAAGTAAGTATTTAAATAGGTATATTAAATATTAAATTGAGGAATGTAAAATTTCAGGTTGTTACTGGATAGGTAAATGAACAATAATGCAGTCACAAAACGTTTTTATTGCGATTTTTCAATCAGTTATGCAATAGTTTTTTTAGATCTGATTTTTTGTTCCTTTCTTGGAGCTAGTTTCGAAAGACTGCAAAATATATCCCCGAATTTAAAAATTTAATTTTGTAGTTTTTTACTAACAATTTACTTAGTTGCAAAATTGAACACTTTAATTAATCATAACTTTTTTTCTTGATTCTCTTAAAAAACAACGCATTAGTTTATAAAAAAATTTGAAACAATAGGAGATGAACTTGAAAAATAACCATTTCCTTGTAGCTTCCGATAATAAAAAACGGATCATTGAAATTATAAAAATAATTTCATTTCGATGTTACAAAACTACGTAAAACTACTGAAAAATTGAAATTTTTTATTTTTTCAACGAGGATTTACTCTAAAGCCTTATAATAATAGCTCCAAGAATGAAAACAAATCTCAGATCTATAGTGAACAGTTGTCAAACTCACAATTTTCATGTTCAAGTACTAAAAAATTGTTAATTAGGTAACTATTGCATAACTATTTGAAAAATCGCTATTATCGCCAGATTACTGCTCATTCGCCGATTTAGTAACCGTCTGAATTTTTTCATTCCTTAATTTTCATATTTATTATGGTTGAATAATGTTTATTTTTGAAGTGTCGTTAATGCTCGTGATGTGCCCAAATCAAATGAGCCGTTTTCGGTCGTAGTTTTACCTCTCTGAGAAAATATTGATCCTACAGTTCCGGAAGTTGAGTCTTTCTTTTGGAGATTTCCTCTTCTTTTCGAATCTTTCTTCAAATTACAAAAATCTCAATTAATTTCTGACATATTGGCAAAAAACCAAACCCCTTTTTTTCAGGATATTGTTTATAACTTTCACAATTTTCGCGAGCGAGTGACACCTTGCTCATATTTTTCCGAGTCTGCTGAAAAAAGTTGACTATACTAAATGTATTAGAAAGATTTTCGGTGTTTTTCAAAAACGATTTATACGAAATTGACAAAGCAGATGATAAATTTATCAAAACTGACGAGTTTTATCAAAAATGTCTTACTGCCACACCTGCTATTCTCGTTAGTTGAAAGTGTGGAAGAAATATTTAATTCATAGAGGCGATGTTAAGCCTAAAAATTCAATTAAAGAGCTGGATGATTGCCTAGAATTTTTTATTTTTCGAATATCATGTTGCTCAGAATATTAGCTACTTGCCGGTATCGTTTGAAGCGAATAAAAACGATTCAAAGGAGCACGATAAAATAAATGTATGTAATGACCCTTCTGAATATATAAAATTCATCGCGAATTGAAAACTCATGTTTGTCCAATTTTTTGTTATTGAAAGGTTTTGACTGCTCTGGCAATTCATCGTGACAATGGAATCAGAGCTGACGAAGTAATAAATGAATTGTTAAAAAACGCCGAAAACTAGATTTGCTGCTCTGATTTTCCCAAGTATATTTTCCATGATGTATAATTATATCCAATTAAATATAAGTAATTCAATTTTTCACTGATTTTTAATAAATTTTCCAATTCAAATAATTTGAATTTTTTGGAATTTAATTTAACTTTTCTGCTCATTTTGTACTACCTACATGACAGATTATTTTTATCAACAAAAATAGAACTTTAGATGAAAAACTTATGAAATTTTGCAATAAGTCATATCCTCCCCATCGCAAAACGCTATCTACTCCCCTGTATATATATATATATATATATATATATATATATATATATATATATATATATATATATATATATATATATATATATATATATATATATATATATATATATATCTAATATATAAAATTCTCGTGTCACGGTGATAGAGGTTAAACTCCTCCGAAATAGCTCGACCGATTCTCATAAAATTTTGTGCATATCGGGTAGGTCTGAGAATCGGCCAACATATATTTTTCATCCGCCTAAATGTTAAGGGTGGTCCACCCCTCAATTATTTTATTTTATTTTTCAGACAAAATTTTCTGTTCTATTTGTTTATGATACAGCATTAAAAAATACATACAACCCTGAATTTTCATTCCTCTACGATCAACCCCTATTTTTAATTTGTCAATTATAAACTTCAATTTTTTTGGCAAAATTTTTATTTTTATTTTGTCATGTCTCAGAATAAAAAAATTCGTATTACTCTCAATTTTTCGCCCTTCTACCATCAACCCTTATTTTTCCATCGCGATTTTCATTTCTTAAAATTTTATCTACAGATCCGCAATAGGGTTGCGAGATGGCAACCGAAAATAACAATAGTCGGTCTGAGAATAGGTCCTTATATATTTTTTATACTCTTAAGTGATTAGGGTTGTCCATCCCAAATATTTTCATAAATTTTTTTGGAAAAAATTCTTTAATTTTTACTTTTTTATGATGCATTAAAAAATACATACAACTCTAAGTTTTCACCCTTCTATCAACCCATATTTTTTAATAGCCATTTTAACAAATTAAACAACGTTTGCCGGGTCAGTTAGATTGATATATAGATAACTATAATGATAGATAGATAGTTAGATAGATAGATAAAAATAATTTATATGGCAGAACAACGTTTGCCGGGTCAGATAGATTGATAGATAGATATGTAGATAGATATATAGATAGATATTTAGATAGGTAGATATACATCGGTAGATAGATGAATAGATAGAAAAATAGATAGATAAAAATTAGATAAAAATAATTTATATGGCAGAACAACGTTTGCCGGGTCAGCTAGTATATATATATATATATATATATATATATATATATATATATATATATATATATATATATATATATATATATATATATGTATATATATATATATATATATATATATATATATATATATATATATATATATATATATATATATACATATATATATATATATATATATATATATATATATATATATATAAAAAAAATTCGTTCATAATCCCAATATTTCGTCAATTTATTATTGACTTCCTCAGGAGAAAATCTACAAATGCAAAATACGAACAGTTGAAAAAACAGACGACAAAAAAAACCAATTTACTTACAAATTCACAAAGTCAGTCACTAAATAAATTATCACGAACGTTCAACAACATGTTCGGAACGAGATTCATACGAAATATCACAAACAAAGAACGGGTGCACATGAGACTATAATTTAAGAACAAAACTACAGAGTGATAGGTATCTAAATAAGTTCTAAAATGTTACAATATATGTTAATAAACTGGCCTACATCTGATCTAAAATTAATAGCACTTTAATTTTTCTTGATGCGGCACATCTCAAGGAACAATCTGCTTTTATAATTTTCCTCTATTTCTAATATTTTCACGTTGTCATAATCGAATTAATGGCCAGTGTTTTTATGATGTTCTACTACTGCACAAGATTTTTACCATATTGGCAATCACTCCTGTGTTGTGTCAATCTTTGTTTAATCCATTGTGATGTCTGTCCAACATAGCAACCACAACACACCCCACATGGGATTTCATAAATGACATTGCTATGGTATTGTAAGAGTGCTTTATCTTCAATCATAGAAAACAAATCCAGATTTTTAACTATGTTCTATTTTGCTATTTTTATGTTTGACAAATCTTTGAAACAACTTATCATCTGAGGTGACAACTTATCAACAAAAGGAAGTTTTTTGAATTTTGTTTGTATATTGGCCTCCTTAGTTGGTGCATCTAAATTGTTGTTGCTATAAATCAATCTCTTGAGTTTGTGCATAGGATAACCATTGTTGACAAATATATTGAACAGCCTTTTCAAATTTTGTTTCAGGAGGCTCTTATGTTTTATATGTGTGATTATTTTCCTCATATTGATCACCATATTGTATATTTGGCTACCCGGGTGATAAGAAAAATAATTTATGAATCGCCCAGAAGCAGACTCTTTCTGGTACCAATCCAATATTATTATATCAGTTGCAGTTCTTATAAGCCTAGTATCCAAAAATGGAACACTACGATTATATATGTATATATATATATATATATATATATATATATATATATATATATATAAAGGGGTTCCCCGTATATTTCTTATCCCATAGTGGGTGTAAAAATTTCCAGAAACACGTCAAATGATTTTGTTTGGGGAACATCTTTTGATGTATATTTGATATATATATGTAAATATATATATATATATATATATATATATATATATATATATATATATATATATATATATATATATATATATATATATACAGGTTGTTCCATCTCAGACGAGCCACCCCGTATATTTCTTATCCTATAGTGAGTGGAAAAATTTCCCGAAATACATCAAATGACTTTATTTGGGAGACATCTTTTGACGTATATTTGAGGCTTGAACGAGCAAACCCCTAATAGGGGGCGCTTCAACCCCTCAAAATGGAATAGGGGAGAGGTGTTGAGTGAAACGTCATTTGAAAGGTCTTGGAAGCCGCTTTACAACGGTGTATGAAAAACGTAAAATTGATGAACCGTTTTCGCCAAAAATTAATTTTGTTGCTCGAATCACCTTGAATATTTTGGTTATTTGTACAAGCTCATTTTTATCAAGCCTATTTACAAACTCATACAATCTTCAAAAAATCACATTCGTAAAAAAATTGAATTGTTTCATCATGCTTACAATAAATAAAAATCAAATCTGCGTGTTTGAATCAAATGTTCAAATTATGCTCTATTGACTTCCATACAATAATACAATCTTGACTGAAAACCGTCTCTAACATGGTTCAGCATAATTGGAGTTATTTGACGACACTCATTTACAATTCTTTGGCGTAGTTCCAAATTTTCAGACTGAGTCACAAAAATCTCGGACTCAAGATGTCCCCACAAGAAGTCCAGATGGTTCAGGTCAGGAGATCGGGCAGGCCACTCCATAGGACCTCTTCTTCCAATCCAACGACCGGGGTATTGCAAATTGAGATATTGGCGAACTCCATTACGTACTTATGGCGAACGCTACGTTCAGGATGGTTTTCGTTAAATATCCTTGCAGCCGCTCGGGCACAATTTTGATTTTGGTAATAAAGGCTAACCAGCTCAACACGTTCTTGAAATGTGTACACCATATTTTTTGAAATTTTAAACAAATCAGCAAAGCAGTAACTTAACAGATTGATTTCAATCATGAAATGATCGAAGAAACGCTAAAACCGGATAAATACCTTCTAAGAACAAAAAATGAAGGCAACATAAGGAAATGTTTTGCTGTTTTTTATTTATTAGTTTGAGAGAATGTATTATTGTTTGGAAGTCATTGGAGGATAATTTGAACATATGATTTTTATTTTTTTTTTCTCGAGTGACCTACAGTTTAACGCCGGTTCCGAACGGCCAATGGGCTTGTAAACTATGTACATTACCCAACAATTTATTTTTATAAATAGAACCACTAAATTCCTGACATACACAACACCCAAGAGCAAGGTGGGACTCGAACCCACATCCTCGGCTTACAAGCGGCATACCTTACCGCTGGTCTACCGAGGCCTCAACATATGATTTAAACACGCAGATTTGATTTTTTTTTATTGTAAGCATGATAAAGCAATTCAATTTTTTTACGAATGTGATTTTTTGAAGATTGTTTAAGTTTGTAAAAAAGGCTCAGTAAAAATGAGCTTGTACATTGTACAAATAACCAAAATATTCAATGTGGCGCATGCGAGCAACAAAATTGATTTTTGGCAAAAACGGTTCATAAAATTTACGTGACTCAGTCTGAAAATTTGGTGCTACGCCAACGAATTGTAAATGAGTGTCGTCAAATAACTCCAATTATGCTGAACCATGTTAGAGACGGTTTTCAGTCAAGATTGTATTATTGTATGGAAGTCAATAGAGGATAATTTGAACATTTGATTTAAACACGCAGATTTGATTTTTTTGAATTGTAAGCATGATAAAACAATTCAATTCAATGTGATTTTTTGAAGATTGTATAAGTTGGTAAAAAAGGTTTAGTAAAAATGAGTTTGTGCCTTGTACAAATAACCAAAATATTCAAGGTGGCGCATTCGAGCAACAAAATTAATTTTTGGCGAAAACGGTTAATCAATTTTACGTTTTTCGTACACCGTTGTAAAGAGGCTTCCAAGACCTTTCAAATGACGTATCACTCAACACCCCTCCCCTATTCCATTTTGAGGGGTTGAAGCGCCCCCTATTAGGAGGTTTCTCGTTCAAGCCTCAAATATACATCAAAAGATGTTCCCCAAACAAAATCATTTGACGTGTTTCTGGAAATTTTTACACCCACTATGGGATAAGAAATATACGGGGAACCCCTTTATATATATATATATCTATATATATATATATATATATATATATATATATATATAAATATATATATACATATATAATCGTAGTGTTCCAGTTTTGGATACTAGGCTTATAAGAACTGCAACTGATATAATAATATTGGATTGGTACCAGAAAGAGTCTGCTTCTGGGCGATTCATAAATTATTTTTCTTATCACCCGGGTAGCCAAAAATACAATATGGTGATCAATATGAGGAAAATAAAGTAATTTGATGTATTTCGGGAAATTTTTCCACTCACTATGGGATAAGAAATATACGGGGTGGCTCGTCTGAGATGGAACACCCTGTATATATATATATATATATATATTTATATATATATATATATATATATATATATATTATATATATATATAGATATATATTATATATATATATATATATATATATATATATATATATTTTAAGTAGAATCCAAAAATGTAATAATTTATAGGGTATCCCATTTAAAATAAGCGACCTAAGGTCTATTTCCGGTACAACCGGAAGTATATTATCAACAAAAAATCATACATTAGATGCATTTTGCGCCATTGGACTTGCAAAATTTCATAAATATTCTCCTTTTCGTTCGAAAGATATTTACTTGGTTCCATACTTTATCGCAACCCTGTATATATATATATATATATATATATATATATATATATATATATATATATATATATATATATATATATATATATATATATATATATATATATACAGGGTTGCGATGAAGTATGGAACCAAGTAAATATCTTTCGAACGAAAAGGAGAATATTTATGAAATTTTGCAGGTAAGTCCAATGGCGCAAAATGCATCTAATGTATGATTTTTTGTTGATAATATACTTCCGGTTGTACCGGAAATAGACCTTAGGTCGCTTATTTTAAATAGGATACCCTATATATTATTACATTTTTGGATTCTACTTAAAATTCTAGGCAGATTCTATGCATCATGTCCTATACCTAAGTGTAAGCGTTTTTGACATATTTAGGTTTTTATGTCAAAAACGACGATTGCAAGCCCTAATATAATTATCAATTGTTCCTATAAGGAAGCCTTTTTTACTTACTTTGCGTTAGATTCCTTGTTGAAAAGGACCCACTTAATTGATTTTGAATAATATTTGGATAACTAGTTATACTGGGTGTGCAAAAAATAAGATCTAAAATGAGATTGAGAAAACTGACAAAAATCAATTTTTTCAAATGGAAACCCCTCATTTTCTTTATTCTGTAGTATTAAGCATTTAAAAAGGAGGTAACTTTGTATGAGGTTATCTTCACCTAAAATTTGAAGTTTTCAAAAAATTGCCAATTCAATATTTTTTTATGGCGATTTTGCATTCAATCGTTAAACAATCAGATCTAGGATAGCCACGATCGTATTTGAGATCGTACTCGTTTATTACTTACTACATATGCATACACACAACATCAATTTTTTTATCTGAACGTTTTTTTACGGTAATTTAAAAAACTCAAAAGAAGTTGAATTGATTTTTGTCAGTTTTCTCAATCTCATTTTAGATCTTATTTTTTGCACACCCTGTATGACTAGTTATCCAAATATTAAAAAAAATCTAATGAAGTAGGTCATTTTCAACAAAGAATCTAACCCAAAGTAAGTAAAAAAAGCTTCCTTATAGGAACAGCTGATAATTATATTAGGGCTTGCAATCGTTTTTGACATATAAACCTAAATATGTCAAAAACGCTTAGACTTAGGTATAGGACATGATGCATAGAATCTGCCCAGAATGTTAAGTAGAATCCAAAAATGTAATAATATATAGGGTATCCCATTTAAAATAAGCGACTTAGCGTCTATTTCCGGTACAACCGGAAGTATATTATCAACAAAAAATCATACATCAGATGCATTTTGCGCCATTGGACTTAGCTGCAAAATTTCATGAAATATATATATATATATATATATATATATATATATATATATATCTATTTTTATATATATATATATATATATATATATATATATATATATATATATATATATATATATATATATATATATATATATATATATATATATATATATATATATATATATATATATATATATATATTTCACGATACATATTGGCATCTTGTGCGGTCAAATGAGCTGAAATTTAGTATGTTTCTGTGATTGTTTTCGTTGTAGAACGAAAGAATCAGAATTTGGTAAATTTCTCCAACCGCCGCCATTTTTACGTAGATATTTTTTCGTGATTTTGAAAAATTCCCGAACTCTGCAGATTCAGTGAGAGGGTTGAAATTTGGTACGTACATTGAGTTTATGTTGGTTTGAGATCCTTTGTTGGTTTCAACTCTTTCTATCAACCGCGCTGCATTTCGTGGTGACTATTCCGTTCGAATTGCATCTCGATCAGTACGCGATGCACTTCGCGAATTTCTTTTCGCAATATAAGGTTGAAATTTTGTATGTAGATTGTGTCTATTTGGAGGTGCGTTTCTTCGTTGGATTCAATTTTTTACCTCAACCAGGATGCACTTCGCTAATTTTTTTTAGTAAAATAAATTATATTTTACTTTTTCATTCGGTTTGCTGTTTAAGCGTAATTTTCAAAATATAATTCAAACCGTGAAAATCGCATCTCAATGCGATTCATTTAGCGCGAAAAATACGACCTTAATGATGAAGCTCTGCTCCTCACGAGTTTTTTATCGTCAGCTGCTCTCATCAGACGAAATGAGCTGAAATAAATATATATATATATATATATATATATATATATATATATATATATATATATATATATATATATATATATATATATATATATATATATATATATATATATATATATATATATATATATATATATATATATATATAGGTATTTCGTGGAGCTTAAAGATTTCCACAGCTCATTTAAATTGAATATCTAGGTTGAAATTCTTTATATTGATTGAGTTGAGATTTATAGAGAAGTGAACTATTGTGGTTTCAACTATTTTCTATATCCGCCGCCATAAATTCAGTAAGAAGGAAATTTGTATTTGAACTCAGGATATTAACGAGGTTCTATTTAGGTTGTTTTTCACCGTAGAATAGGCTATTATCCATACACTGCAAATTTTAAGTAGATATTTCTTGTTTTTTCGTGTTTTTGAACATTTGCTAAACTCCATAGCTTCTGCAGATTGAGTTAGAGCGTTTAAATTTGGTAATTGGATGGAATTCATATTTCAAATACGATCCTTTGTGGATTTCAACTTTCTTTCTCAACCGGGCTGGACTTCGCGGAGACTATTTCATTCGAATCGCATCTCGACCTGCTTCGCTATCAGTACGCGATGCACTACACGAAATTTCAATTTTTAGCAGGTTTCCACTTTGGAAACCTGCTTATTAAAATGGGTGCGATTAGCCATGTTGGAGCTAGAACCAAGATAGTTTTTCGTTTCATGAGTTTTTATGATGCTTGGCACCAAAACTCAATTTCATATATCTATATATATATATATATATATATATATATATATATATATATATATATATATATATATATATACAGTACAACTTCAGTAGTTCGGACACTCGCTAAAACGGACACTCCAGTAATCCGAATTGCTCTGTAAACCGGACATTTTCAAAATTTTACCTCTCTAAACCGGACGTTGAAACGTTATGCAAGAAAACTATAGCAATAATTTTCCTGTCTTAACAAGTTTTACGCGATTTAAAGATTGTGGGCATTTTTGCATTCATTTTATTCTGAGTAGTACGTAAGAACATAGTTATCTTTTCTGTTGGGGATGGCTAAAAATAAAAGGCCCCACAAAACATTAACACTCAGCAACAAATGTGAAATATTAGATAGTCTATATAAATCCGGAAGTATCCGTCAAACGGCATCAAATTTTGGCGTGCCTAGATCCACGATTTTTGACATAGAGAAAAATAAGGACAAAATAAACTTTGTGTCAAAATCATATCAAGGGACAGGTATGTACTCAATAACTATATAGGTACATATACTGTAGTTTTATAGTTTTATAACATTGGAATGATTTTTTAAGTTTTTACTTTTTTTTATATAAGCACTTTTACGAAATAAAGGTATTTTTGTATGCAATTCTGCGATTTTTAATCAAAAACTAAATAGTCCCAGTAGTCCGGATACCTCGATAATCCGGCATCGACCGGAACGATATGTGTCCGGATTACTGAAAAAAGGAAAAAAAAAGGAAACACACGTGTTTCATTCCACCCTGAAGTATGTGTCAGGGAGGCGGGCAGCTTGAGTTTGGGATTAACTCCTTCAGCCAGATCAGAGGATACACTTGTATGTACAAGTGCATTAAGGAAAGGTGAGACGGGATATTTATGGAACATAGGAAGTGTGGGTAGGGTTCAGAGGATTAATACTGGCCCAGCATTCGCCTTATAAGTTTGCAAGCAGTGACTTACATTACCATGAGGAAACCTCTGAGAAAAACTCATGGCAGACCAGTCGACCCCGGGGTTTGAACCCGAGACCTCTGTTGTACTGTATATATATATATATATATTTATATATATATATATATATATATATATATATATATATATATATATATATATATATATATCTTTGGTTCGAATTGGTTGAGGGGTTGACCCCCCTGGGGGGAGGTAAATCTTGTTTACACGACAGAAAGCGCAATTTTGTAGCAATAGGATTGAAAGTTTGTGAATAGGTAGTTTCGTTTGATATATTGAATGGGATAGGTTTCAATGCGAATTCGTTGGGAATTGACCCCCCCCCCAGGGAATTAATCTTGTTTACACGATAGAAGGCGAAATTTTGGTACCATAGGGTTGAAACTTTGTAGGTTGGTATTTTCGTACGATATCTTGGATGCTATTCATTTCTATATGAATTGGTTGGAGGGTTGACACCCCGCAGGAGGAAATAAATCTTGTTTACGCGATAAAGGGCGCAATTTTATAGAAATAGGGTTGAAAGTTTGTAAGTACGTAGTTTCGTATGATACCTTCGATGTGATTAGTTTTGGTACGGAGAGGAAATGAATATTGTTTACATATTAGAGGGCGCATTTTTTTTTAATTTGGAAAAAAATCATAATTTATTGAATATATTTTTAAAACTGCATACGTTATGAAAACCTGCTCTTCTAATGCAGCTCGCTGCGATAGAGTTTTTTCAGTTTACTTTATGCTGTTATTCGCCTGACACAGACATGTTTGAAACTCAGATAGGGCCTAGTCCGAGCATTTTAATTATAGACATTGCAATTTGTATTCAGGGTGTTCCGCTATGTTAGTGTGTGCCACGATAAGGTCTATATTCGAACCTCTATTATTTATTAGGTTCCTAATATCCTTACAGTCAATATTGATGAGTACAGGAACATTTCAGCCTATGGTAGGCAAATAAGTATTTGAAATTTGTGAACGAGTTTTCTCGATTTGATTGCGTTAAAAATAATATATAATCTTCGCTATGAAACATACATGATTTCATACAAACAATGTTGGATATGTCTAAAATAGAAGCTATTTTTGATTGTTCTGAAAGATAATTATTTACAAGTAGGTATATACATAAATGTATATATATATATATATATATATATATATATATATATATATATATATATATATATATATATATATATATATATATATATAATCTCTTGATAATTATTAGCAATAACAGGCTGGTTGAATCTTAAAAAACTCGATTTAATTAATAAGTTGACGTTTCACTATGACATTCATAGTTATTCAAAACTTTTGAAAAAAATTGAAAATTCTTTGACATTTATTGACTTGAAAAAATTGAATAGATAAGATTGATCTGTTTTGTTAAAAATTCTTTCGGATGTGGCTGTTCTTTGTTATTTATTACGTGCTATTCAGTCTAATATTAACATTCAAAATTGTTATCATTAGAAGGCAAGGGAAACTACAGAAACCTTTACCTATGTAATGTTCGAAAATAATAATAATAGGGTACTATTTATTTAATAGAAAAGAAATTAGTCACGGGAAAATATTAAAAAAGTAGAGCAGAATTATCGGTATAGAACGTTTACATGGAAGCAGCCGTTGACACGTGTTTCGGACTCTTTGGTCCTCATCAGAACGGCGTAGCTAAGTATTGGATTGAAAATTTGGAGATGAAAATTGTTTACTAAATAAAATCCTCTGTTATGGAAGAAAATCACTTATTTGTGGTTTATTGTTTGAACTCTCCGGTATGGGAGATTTGGTCAAACTTTGCCACGGAGGCGATTAATTCCATCCGAGAGATCTCAGAAAGAGTAAATTAATATTAAAAAAGAAAATTAGTTTTGGGAAAATATTAAACAAGTAAAGCAAAAATTATCGGTATAGTTCGTTTATATGGAAGTAGCCGTTTTTAATGAAATTTTTATAATAAAATTCTCTGTTATGGAAGAAAATCACTTATTTGTGGTTTATTGTTTGAACTCTCCGGTATGGGAGATTTGGTCAAACTTTGCCACGGATAAGTGATTTTCTTCCATAACAGAGGATTTTATTTATTAAACTATTTTCATCTCCAAATTTTCAATCCAATACTTAGCTACGCCGTTCTGATGAGGACCAAAGAGTCCGAAACACGTGTCAACGGCTGCTTCCATGTAAACGTTCTATACCGATAATTCTGCTCTACTTTTTTAATATTTTCCCGTGACTAATTTCTTTTCTATTAAATAAATAGTTATCTATTATTATTATTTTCGAACATTACATAGGTAAAGGTTTCTGTAGTTTCCCTTGCCTTCTAATGATAACAATTTTGAATGTTAATATTAGACTGAATAGCACGTAATAAATAACAAAGAACAGCCACATCCGAAAGAATTTTTAACAAAACAGATCAATCTTATCTATTCAATTTTTTCAAGTCAATAAATGTCAAAGAATTTTCAATTTTTTTCAAAAAGTTTTGAATAACTATGAATGTCATAGTGAAACGTCAACTTATTAATTAAATCGAGTTTTTTAAGATTCAACCAGCCTGTTATTGCTAATAATTATCAAGAGATTAAAAATAAATCACAGGCAACAACAATTCGAATAAATAATTATATATATATATATATATATATATATATATATATATATATATATATATATATTTTTGTATATGAAGATATAATATAATTCCAAAGATATCTCGGAAACTGGAAGGCCGTACTCTTTTGCATCATTCCCTCCTATTCATTCTTTTCCGATATTACAGAAGAATGCCTAATCTAGTATTCTGTTGATATATTGAAAACAGAGCAAAACCATCAAAGTTTGGCAAAACTCAGTAAGAATTTTGGTCTATAAACTGTCTGGAAGGGAGTGGCAGAGAGATGTATGAGCGGAAGATGTGGAGATGAATAATGAGCAACATATCAGAAAAACATCTTGCTAGCGATTTCGGTAGAGCGTATGGAACAAAAGAAGAAACGGTTTTTAAAGATTTTTTGCATCCCCAAATCCCCTTCAGATGGCATAGTTAAACACTTGAAAAGTTGTCGTGGATTGAGCTGTTGCTGGAGAATTATCATTTGGCGGTATGAATTCTTTATCTGGCTGCCCACATTTTTATGTAGAGGTTTCTTGTTTCGCCGTGGTTTTTGAGACCATTTGCTCACCTGCACAGCTTTTGCCGATGGGATTAGATTAGCGGTCCCCAACCCTGTGCCCGCGGGCGCTATGGCGCCCGTCTACTGTTTCACGTGTGCCCGCCACTCATGGTCTATTCTGTAGACTATAACTGATGCCTGAGCGGTATGAAAACTTAAAACGAGTACCGCAGTGGTCTCAACTGACGGTCACTGCCTGCTTCTCGACCCGGTGCAAAGAAGAACAATCCTCTCCAGGATGGTTAGTTGTTAAAATGAGCATTTTTGGCAGACATCGATTGCTTATTTCAGGGATTTCGCAACAAACGTGAGATTATGTTAGCAATACAAGACCTCCAGTTGTCAGCCAGCTCCGTCACAAGAACAATACACGATATTTCAAAAGGCGTGCAAGCTCAGTTGAAGAGTTTGGAAGGATGTTCTCATTACAACTTGAGGAATCTACAGACATGGCACAGTTAGCAGCTATGATGAGAATAGTATTTAGTGGCTTAACTGTGAAAGAAGATCTACTGAAAATATTACCCATGAGAGAACGAATAACAGGGAAGAATATCTATAACATATATAGAACATATAAAAAGTCAATTGATATAAAGTAATAACATATAACTATAGAACATATGCGAAGTCAATTGATATCAATTAATATCAAAGAATTTATTGCCCTCTGCAAGAAAGTTGAATCATTTCCAAACTTCATGTCGTAGGAAGTTTTGTGTGGTGGTATACTATCCTTTGGGCACGTCATGAAAATAGTTACAAAATAGTCAAATTTATTCAAGCCGCCCCCATGCAACACCGCCTTTTCAAGTAACAACAATGTTATGTTTTTGGAATTGAATATTTTTTGTACAATCTTTGTTTTACTAAAAAACTCCAACTATAAATTTACCTTGAATATTTAAATTTTAAATGGTGCCCGCCCCCTAACCGGAATGATAGAATGTGCTCTTAGGTGAAACAAGTTTGGAGATCTCTGGATTAGATGATTGAAACCTCTGACGTGGATTCAGTTTTTGTCAGGGAAGTGATTTTCAATGATATCCACTTTCATTCCATCAATTGAAACGTAGCACATCAAAATTGACTTTAGTGGTTTCAATTAGTTTCTTTTACAGCTTCAATTTTGTTGTTGAAAATTCAAGTGCTTTTGAGGGCTTTCGAGTAATGGGCACTCAAAATTCTTTGAGAAGGAGGACAATTTGTACGAGAATTCGGTTGATGTTACAGAGGTGATATTTGTACGTTTAAAATGTTTTGTCTTATAATTTTATATAAAAATTTCATGCGATCACGCAGGTTTGAAAGTTTTGTGCATCTCTTCAGCCCAGTGGCATAGCGTGCCTTGGAGGGGCCCTGTGTCAAAATTAGTTGCGGGGTCCCAAATTGAGGATTTCTCACAAAAAAAAACAAAAATGCTTACGTTAAATTAAAATGAATGTTTATTGATCATAAGTTTGATAACTTATGATCAATAATTCTAGAAATTGAGCTAGGAAACAATTCAAATTATATACACTTTTTTTGCATTTTTTTTCGGCAAATTGATTTATTAAATCATCTATAACTGAAGACGATTTCAGTTTTACTAACATTTCTTCCTCTATAGACAATAGTGACAAGTCTGATAGCCGTTCCTGTCCCATCGAAGTCCTTAGGCAATTTTTTATCAGTTTCAGTTTCGAAAAACTTCTTTCAGTTGTTGCGATTGTAACTGGTAAGGTCAAGAATAGAACGCATGCTGTTATTACCTCCGGGAAACTGGATGCAAGGCTTTTGAATTTTATCAGCAATAATTCCATGAGTTCCTTATTGGAATTAATTTTTTGAATTTCAGATTTTAAGCATGTTTTCAGAGCAATTAATTGTTCATAAAGATTAACTGATATGTCTTATGTCAAAAAACCAAATTCACCCTTCGCTAGTGGTAGATAAATAAGTAGTACTTACCATTGCAATCTATATCACTCACAGAAGCTGATTGCTGAAAAAATGAAGAAATTTTGGGCATTTTTTTCATAACCTCCTCCCTTTTCTGTTTACATTTTCTTCTCATAGCTCCACTGGGATAATCGCTTTTCTTTTCACCCATTCTTTTCACAAATAAAACTAAGTAACCAACAAATAATCAGAAGAACAAGATTATATTGTATTACAATGTAATAATAATAACGTTTGAACCGGGATGAAATAAAACGCGTGAATATAATTGCTCTCCGTGGTTTGTCATTATACATCGGTTAATGTGAGATTCCCCCGTTTAAGGGAATGACTTAAACGGAGGAATCCCGCAATAACCGATGTACGATGTTGCCAAATTTTGGAAGCACGCTTAACCCGGGAAAAAAATTGATTTTTTTGACTTTTCTCATTTCTGAAGTGAAAACTTTGTACTTATAGGCACGTTAGGGACCCCTGTAGACCGGGGGCCCCGTATCATTGATACGGATGATACGGCGGTAGCTACGCCCCTGATTCAGCCCCTCCGAATCGACTTCGGAGTTTAACAGCATGAATTTACAAGAAAAAAAGGAAAAAATACGTACAGAGTGATGTAGCTCTGCTGCTCACGCGTTCATAAGATCACTTATTCAAAATTATAATTGGATTCACTGTTCGGTGATTGAAATATCAACATGAACATCATATACAAAGTCCATGTTAAGTGTTAATTGCATAAAAACGCAAATATTCGCCACCGAAATATAAAATTCGAAATACCTCGTTGGTAGGTTCTTATTGTGCCTTTGGACGCCCAACCCGCGGAAGTATTCTAGGAATCCCTATATAGCACGAAGCTGCAAACTCAATAAAACCCTATCATCCGTAGATGAAAACGGGTCGGTATGTCCATTATGAATACTGGATGCTGAAATGAAGACGCAGAAATATGCTGTATTCAAGCAATAAGCCACTTCGCTTCACAGATAATGAACGACATTAAATTTGCTTTTATGAAGTAGGAGTTCATCATTGCATTTCATGAAATATATTTCAAATAGTTGATGGAATCCGTCGTTACTACGTGATAATTTAACATGATGAACAAAACTAAATTTGGATTTACTAAGTTTATTATATATATCGAAACTCATGAGTTTCGATATATATAGAAAACCAACTTTCACGGATATATGTATTCCGTCGGATTCAAATCATCCTCTTTCCCATAAACATTCAGCTTTTAATTCAATGATCCACAGAGCGTTTTCAATTCCATTATCCGTAACAAATTTAGCAAAAGAAATTTCGACTATAAAAATAATTGCGTCAAATAATGGTTTTCATACAAGTTTGATAGATAAAATGATAAACAAGAAACGTAGTCAACTAGCGTACAACAGCATATATCCCCAATTAAAAGTAGAAAAATCAGAAAAATTCACATCTTTAACATATTTTGGTCCTCTAACAGAAAAAGTTGCTAATGTCATACCTAAATGTAATATTAAAATTGCTTTCAAACCTAAGACAAAACTCTCAGGATTTTTATTCAATGCCAAAGATATCACTTCAAAATTTGAAAGTTCAGGAGTTTATAAGTTGATTTGTCCTGTATGTAAAGGAGTATATATAGGACAGACTGGTCGATCGTTCAAGACAAGATTTAAAGAACACCAACAATCTTTCTTGAAAAATAAAACGGATTCAACGTTTTCAAATCATTGCCGTGAAAACCACCACCCATTTCCACAAATAGATAATTTTCAAATCATGCACAAATTACCGAAAGGAACCAAACTTACTTACTTAGAATCATTAGAAATTTTTAAACTCAATAATAATGCAAAAGATATCTTGCTGAACGACCAGATTGACTTGATATATTCTCCTATATTTAGTGTATTCAAACAATAATGACTTTTCTAAGAACATTGTATTGTACCAATTTGGGAAATTCACTCGATTAGCTCTTCTTGAAATATGTTCCTCTTGTCTATTTAGGTACCTGCAATATTTCTTTCCCACCCGTAAGCGCAAATCTATAATTCTGTATTCAGTTCTTAACTCAATCTGCCCGATGATGATCTAGTGACCGAAATTGCAATCGCAGTGTTATATTTTTCGAAATATTTTGTGATAATAAACTTAGTAAATCCAAATTTAGTTTTGTTCATCAAATATATTTCAATAAATTTGAAAGGAAGAAATCAGTTATTCTTTATTGTTATTATTGCATATATGATTTCAATAAGATCTAATAAAACTTCACTTTTTTTAATGATGACTCCATCAAATAATGTATAATATATTTTTTTTATCGCGAAGTGCATCGCGTCAAGATGCGATTCGAACAGAATAAATTATGGTTCGATGAAGCACGCTTCAATAGTAAACCGAAATAAAAATTTGAAAATGATTTATTTCACTGAAAAAAAATATTTCTGAAGTGCATCGTGGACTGATAGGATAACAGGATCGTATTTCATCATGAACTAAATTCATAAACCAATTTTCAACCCTCTAACTCTGCAGAAAATAATGCTTTTGAAAACCACGAAAAAACAAGTAATATCTACGTAAAAATGGCGGCACTTGGAAAACTTAACCAAAATATGGATATGATGAACAAAAAGTAAATTTGAATTTACTACGTTTATTATCACATAAATACTTTGAAAAATATAACACTGCGATTGCAATTTCGGTCACTAGACCATCATCGGGCAGATTGAGTTAAGAACTGAATACAAAATAATTAAAGATTTGCGCTTACGGGTGGGAAAGGATTATTGCAGGTACCTAAATAGACAAGAGGAACATATTTCAAGAAGGGCTAATCGAGTGAATTTCACAAATTAGTAGAGGAGAAGGTGGTAATGTGACCCCCCATTTTGTTTTTAGCTTATAATATTAGAAATAATAGGTCTATAAATTGATATTATTCGTTAAAAGATTGAGAAATTACCTATTCATTTGTGTTTGAGTTTGTATTTGATGAAATCCAATTAATTTGTTGTGAAAATTTATTATTTTAAAAAAGTACAAATTCAACTAGTTGAGATATGGAGAGGGTATTATGACACCCTGGGGGCCATATTAAAAGTACGAAAAAATTAACGACAAAAATCGCAGATATAGTGCTCTCCTTCAGGCCCCGCACAGGCGTTATGAGCCCACAGAAGGCAACTTTGGCATTGTATCCACTCTTCGCCTCGACGATCATCGGAGTAAGCAGTGTCGCAGAAAATACAATTTACATCTTCATGTTCGGCAGGCCTATCTACCTTGCAGATTGTCTCCATAAATCTGAGTTATCACTTGCTATTGCTCCTGATTTCATGGTCATTTCGAGCTGTCAACTCTCATCAGAAGCTGATGGGGTTCACGTCCGCGAACATGCCCCTCTACCCCGGCTACGTCCACGTACTTGTACTCGTCCTCGTCCTCTTCGAGTTTTCTGCTAATTTGCAAGGATCCGACAACTGGTTTTTGTAAGGAGAAGACGTTATAACCTTTGCAGTCGTAGTTTTTTCTCCCTCTGTTTAGAAGTCTTCCGTCCAGGAACAAGAAAAATATCCTAGTCTTCTGACTGGCTTTCGACAGTTTCAAACCTCTCAGCCGAATCCTGGACAACTTCTGCTTCTGTCTGATTATTAGAATCACTTGTGACAGACGTGGTGCTTGCGTTATTTTGTGCATCTGCCAAAAAATCAACATCGGTTAAGATTTGTGGATTGAATGGGTATATGCCCGTGGCACGAAAACCATTTACTGCTATTTCTCCCGTGGAACTCTTCAGATAAGCTCGACCAAAAAGTTCTGCTATATCATGGGCTTCAAAATTCTTTCAGAATGGATCATGAACTGACGAATCTCTTCGCTGTAATGAGTTTTGAGTGAACCCATGAAAGTTTTATCCAGAGGTTGGAGCTTATGGGTTGTGTGAGGTGGGAGGCTGATGATCGTCACGTGTTTCTCGCGGGCCAGGTCTATGACATCTACGTTGCGTGTATGGCTGTAATGTCCATCTAAAATAAGCAGCAATGAGTTGGCTTCGGATGGGTTTGTCTTTTGAATAAAGTGCTCAGACCATTCCGTGAATAAGTTGCTTTGAATCCATCCTGATGGATGGACTTTTCCAATGGCTCCCGATGGGGCACCTTTCATTAAAACATCTGAAAAGTTCTTCCGTGGAAAAATCATCAAAGGGGGTATAAAAATACCCGATGCACTCATACAACACACAATAGTCATAAGTGAACCTCGTTCTGCTGCCGTCAAGGCTCCAATTAGTCGTTTTCCTTTCTTTCCTATGACTTGTGGAATTTTGGTTTGGACTACCGTCAGTCCAGATTCATCGACATTGTATATGCGACCTGGAGGGTAGTGTGCTTTCGTCATTTCGGCTCCTAAGATGTCAAAAAAGTCTTTAAACGCATCTTTATTGAATCCATGGGCACGAGCTTGTGACGTACCCATTGGCTTACGCAGAGATAATACATACTTGTATCTATTCAGAAAATGGTCTAACCAAGCTCTGCCTGCCATATTATTTCTGAAGTTGTTCGCTATGTTATATTTCAAGGCTAGCCTGTAAGCAGCCCGTCGGATATCCTGTCTAGTCAATCCATAAAATTTCGACTCCATGTACAATATATAGTCCAGTAAACGTTTCTCTAAATGAGGTGGCAAGATAGGCTTCCTTCCAAGTGGTTTATTCACTATCACGTCTAAAGATTCTCTAGTATCTTTTACAAGACGTCTCAACGTAGATCTACGGACAGCAAAAGCTTTTACTGCTTTTTTATAACCGATAGTTTTATCTCGGACGGCTTGAACAGCTTGTTTCATTTTTTCTGGATCCCATGTTTTTTTAATTTTTTTCGAAGTAGGCGTTAAGCTCTTTCGCGGCATCTGAAACCAGAAGCAAAACAAAATAAAGAATGAAGTCACACGTATATCTAATATGGCCCCCCGGGGTCATAATACATACAATAATAGGGGGCCATATTAACAATTAGGGACATTTCACAATCACATGATAAGTTTTTAAATGAACAACTTATTGAATGATACTAACCTTACAATCCAAGTTACTAACGTTCTCTACGTGCAATGAATGCGGCAGGTGCATCCAGAATCAATTTGTTGAACAATTATGGATTACAAACAACGCACGTGAAAAGTTTTCGCCAGTATCCGTTACGACTTGTTTGAATTACAAAAATATGAAAAGCCCTCTAGCGTCGGCTTTAGATATAAATCACCTTAGTCACGTTATCTACCACTTTTACTGCTTCTCACCAGATGGCACTGTTTCAATAAACAAATATTGAAGGGGGCCGAAATACCTGCAGGGGCCACATTACCACCTTCTCCTATACAATACAATGTTCTTAGAAACTACATTATTGTTTGAATACACTAAATATAGAAAAATATTCTCCTATATTTAGTGTATTCAAACAACAATGTATTTTCCAGGAACATTTTATTGTACCAATTTGGGAAATCCACTTCTATTAGTCCTTCTTGAAATGTGTTCGTATCTCTATTTAGGTACCTGCAATAATTGAGGCGTTGACTATGAAAAGGAGGTAAGTGCCAAAACTTAAATTTTCCAGGAGGAGCAAAACACCAACTTGATACATGAATAAATAACAAGAACGCATCTTTTGGAGTAGAAAATGTATTTACTATACGGTTACATGCAAACATTGTTAGATAATAATGTAAAAAAAAAATTTAAAGATTATTTACAAATATCTTTATAAATGTATGGCGAACCCATGCTGCCGCACTTGTCACCTTTGCAAAGCAAACAGTCATTCTTTTTTTATTTTTTATTTATTCAAGTACTCTAAGAGATAACAAGATTCATAATGAGTATAACATGTAAGATTGTATGAGTGACATGCATGTCCTAACATTTTAGTAACTTATATAAATTTTTTAACTTAAATAACTATTGTAGTCAGAGGAAGAGATCATTTTTTACAAATCATAGGTTCTCTAGGAGGAGTTTTTTCATCTTTTTATTGAAACTGTCAATGGACGGACTGTTTTTAATATGTTCGGGAATTTTGTTGAACCATTGTAGAGCTTGAAATTTACTCCTTTTTTCCCAATATTAGTTGCATTTGGTAGTATGTGAAAATGTTGATTTGTTCTCGTGTTGTAATGATGTATGTCACAATTTTGAGTTAGGTTAACTTCTGTTTCAGTTTGGTTGTTTTTGATTTCGTAAATAACTTTTGACACTATCCGGTTTAACTATATCAGGGACTTTCAAAATTTTTAGATCTTTGTAAAGCATTGTTGTATTTGTCCTATATGGAAAATTAAATAAAGTTTTAACTATTTTATTCTGGGCTATTTGTAATCTATTGATATATTGTTGTCTTGCTTGGCTCCAAAAAGCAGCTAAGTAAATCAGATGTGAAAACACATTCGAATAGTAAATTTGGAAATTAGTTTTTTTGTTGAACTTCATGGCACTGTGTTTAAGGTGATAACATTAGATAGTTCTGTTGCCACCAGCGGCATCTTGTGACACCGCTCAAAACTAAACGAGAGGTGATAGGCACTTACCTCCTTTTCAACGCTATTGGCATCGGCATTTAGAATCGTTTCAGTGAAAAAAATAATTTCCGGCAATTTTGGCACTTACCTCCTTTTCAATGTCAACGCCTCAATTCTTTCCCACCCGTAAGCGCAAATCTATAATTATGTATTCAGTTCTTAACTCAATCTGCCCGATGATGGTCTAGTGACCGAAATTGCAATCGCAGTGTTATATTTTTCATAGTATTTTTGTGATAATGAACGTAGTAAATTCAAATTTAGTTTTTGTTTGTTCATCATGTAAAATTATCACGTAGTAACGACGGATTCCATCAAGTATTCAAAATATTGATATGTTTGCTCTGCCTCGGCAACAACCCCAGATACTAAATCTCAGAAATTTGGTTTGATGGGAGCTGCTGGAGATACCAATGTGGACCGGAAAAATATAAATATGAAATCACAAATATATTCGTAATATATTTTCATTTGATAACGGAGCAGGACGGCATGCGATTTGAACAGAATAGTCCCCGTGCGGGGCACGCGACTGAGGAAAATGGTTGAAACTACCCAAAAGCACTTCCTTAACATTAAAGAATCTACTTACCAAGTTTGAACCCTCTAACTCAATTTGCAGAAGCTATGGAGTTTGGCAAATTTTCGAAAACCACGAAAAAACAACAAATATCTACATAAAAATGGCGGCAGTTGGAAACATTTAACCAAATTTTGGTTGTTTGGTTCTTCAAAGAAAACAATCCCTTATGTACCGGGTAGAATACTTATATGAAAATTAGAAATATATATGTAAAAATGGCGGCGACTGCAGAAATTTACACAAAATTTGATACTTTTTTTCTGCAATGGAAACAATCCAAGGCCCCAAACTTCAGCTAATACGACTCGATGGGAGCAGCTGGAGACGTCAATATGTACCGAGAAAAAATAAATATATATATATATATATATATATATATATATATATATATATATATATATATATATATATATATATATATATATATATATATATATATATATATATAATATATATATATATATATATATATATATATATATATATATACCTACTATATATCAGACATGAAATATTTTCCGAAAATCGTGGTCTAGGAGGTCCAAAACGGATGGTAAAAATATTCCCGCACCTGACTGCTTTCCTTCTATACACTGCAATAGTATGTATCTTATGGGATGAAATATGATCAAAAAATTACTACCGCACCTGATCCTCTGCACTAGTCTTTTATTTTAGGGGAAAATACGAGTAGACACGCGTGAGCAGCAGAGCTCCTTCACTAAAATTTCATCGCATTGAGATTCAAATCGAGCGCAATAAATTACGTTTACAAAAAACTAATAAATACGTTTTAATAGGAAATCGAACTTTATAATATGAATATTAAATTACGCGAAGTGCATTGTATATTCATAAAAGCAGATCGAGATGCGATTCGAATAGAATAAAGTGTCTGCTAAGAGCAGCGCGGTTGACGAAAATAGCTGAAACCTACAATGCATCCTACCTCAATCCACGTACCAAAATTTGATCCAGTAACTCAATCTGACCAAGATGTGGAGGTGAGCAAATTTTCTAAAACCACGAAAAAATAAGAAATCTCTACTTTGAGAAGTAAAAAAAATTCTAATTCCAAAGGGACCTTGCCTAACATACTCGGTACGCGTGCAAAATTTCAACCATCTAACTGCAATTTGGGGGAGCAAATATACTTCAGTGTTTGAACTCTTTACAATAAAACGAAATAAACGAGAATGCTCATTTTCGAATGGGGGAAGCTCTCATGGCCCCTCCTTGGATTAGCCCTTGTCATACACCTAAGATGTATATATATATATATATATATATATATATATATATATATATATATATATATATATATATATATATATATATATATATAAAATAAAGTGAACTAGGACATTTATTTGAAACTAATCAAACAAACCTCCTAGCGGAGCTGGTTATAAGAGTTCACGAAGCATCGAAATATCAACAACTACCCTAGACGGTAATTGTTCGAAATGTTAACTTGATTATCACAATCGATGGAAATTGATAGACAGACTGTTTCGCCCTTATCGGGGCTCATCAGTATCATCCATCCACCGGGAGTGATAACCAAACCAACATTTCAAACGGTCATACATATTTCTTCTAGCAACTCCATGACATATAAATATGACACAGCGCCACCAGTCGGAAACAATTGTTTTCTTCTGTTCTGAAAGACGTGGTTCAATTGTTTCCGACTGGTGGCGCTGTGTCATATTTATATGTCATGAAGTTGCTAGAAGAAATATGTATGACCGTTTGAAATGTTGGTTTGGTTATCACTCCCGGTGGATGGATGATACTGATGAGCCCCGATAAGGGCGAAACAGTCTGTCTATCTATTTCCATCGATTGTGATAATCAAATTAACATTTCGAACAATTACCGTCTAGGGTAGTTGTTGATATTTCGATGCTTCGTGAACTCTTATAACCAGCTCCGCTAGGAGGTTTGTTTGATTAGTTTCAAATAAATGTCCTAGTTCACTTAATTTTATAACCACGGGCGTGTTTTCCGTTTAACACGAATAATTCTTACTTATATATATATATATATATATATATATATATATATATATATATATATATATATATATATATATATATATATATATATATATATGAATATATATATATATATATATATATATATATATATTTATATAATTGTGAACAGAATATTTTTTTTATGTAGTGTTTTTTTTTCTGAAATGTCTCAATTTGTTGTAGTTTTCTGTCACAATAAAATTTATTATTATTATTATTATATTGTCAAATATATATCTAATAAGACAACAAATTATTTTAATTTAAATTATTCCATTAAATCGAATGGAATAATTTGCGAAGTAAATTCAGCTTTGGCGTCTGGCTCACTTCCGCTCTGGAAGCAAGTCAGCATTTTCTTTGATCAAATAGTCACGTACGCCAAACAGATAAATATCGCGATAAATTCAAAATCAAATCAGTTTTCAGTTTTCGGCTTTCAGCTCAGCTCTTCAAGCTTTAGTTTTTTCCAAATTTCCATCGTGTTGAAAACTCACAGCCACACGATGTAGACAAGTTGATATTTGCCCCGGCTCAGTTGTAAGGTATGTAACTTAAACATTTAATGATGGTATGTAGCATACAAATGTGACCATAATTGTGAACTATCCTTTTTATATTACTGAACGCACTTAAATAATTAATTAATTAAAATATGGTATTAACGAACCTATATATTTTATTGAACCCCCTATATATATTATTTACCTTCATTTAGCTTTAGGAACCCCAATTTAGGGCGAGGACCACGTTACTCAACGTGACAAGATGGTGGAGGCGCCTAAGCTGCGATCCTGGGAGATTAATTCTGCATAATTAATCTTAACCTACATAATGTAAATTTTTTTTGCCTTTTTCAGATTATTTTTTTACAGATGGTTTTTATATGGTCATACTAAATTGAATTGAATATTTTTTATTTTTTCAGAACAAATTACCTATAACTTCAGTAGTATTTTGATAATAAAATTCCATAATTTAAATTTTTTTGTTAAACTGCAAAACATAAGCCTATGGAGATTTCATTTTTTCTTAGCTCTATATTCGACGATAAACTTTATCTGAGATTGTTTTCTGGGCAGTCGTGTGTTTTGCCATTAATTTGGAAGTGGTCACATAAGATAAAGTCAGGTTTTCGAAATATTGCATAGACAAATAACAATTTTTTCTAAGCTCTATGTTCGACGATAAACTTTATCTGAGATTGTTTTCTGGGCAGTCGTGTGTTTTGCCATTAATTTGGAAGTGGTCACATAAGATAAAGTCAGGTTTTCGAAATATTGCATAGACAAATAACAATTTTTTCTAAGCTCTATGTTCGACGATAAACTTTATCTGAGATTGTTTTCTGGGCAGTCGTGTGTTTTGCCATTAATTTGGAAGTGGTCACATAAGATAAAGTCAGGTTTTCGAAATATTGCATGGAGAAATGACAATTTCCATGACGGTTTCACTACCATTTTTTCTGAACTGTATGTTCGATTTTTCTCTTAGAATTTCATTATGTTGAAATTGCCCATAAAAGGGGAAGCCAACATAAACTTTTTATTCATAAATAATATGTTCTATTTTCTCTTGTCAGTTATTATAGCGTGTAATCCAATTTGAATAAAATCATATTGCTACATACCTCATACTTTAAGTAAAATAATACCTTACAACGAACCGTGGAGCCACCCCGTATAATATCACACACTAGTATTAATAGATGTTTATTTATATTTGAATTTCTTTTTTTTTTCTTCTCTGCGTATTTTTCCTTCGAATTTGTTTTTCAGGATAAATTTTATTTTATTTTCAATTTCGAGTATCTACAAGATATTAATATTGTATTAATATGTGTCTCATTCTACGTTTCCAAAAAAAATTTTTGTGTTTCAATTGACCCCATTCATTAAATTATAACCAGTATTTCCTTTTATATTATATCAAGATAGAATATTTACCTATGAATTCATTAACAAAATTCAGCCGAATATAATTCGAGCTAACAAGCGTATTTTACCGAAATTTACGCAACTTTTTTTTCATTATTTTCGAACTCATTACGTTTCTACATATAGACCTAGCCAACCTATATGAAATAATAAAGAAATGTAAGGGAAGACTGCATGCTGTTTAGGTCCTGAAGAAAATGAAACGGAACTAGCCAGCTGTTTTTGACTGACGGAATTTAACCCAAACACTGACAGTAACCAGGGTTGATGATCGGGGATAGGACTAGCAAACCTACCTATTCTCTCGTACTTGGTATTCAAAATTATATTGAAATTCAAAAGGTAATATTTTAATGTTTTCTTCAATAAATGGGTTTATTGGTCCAAAATTAATATTTTTATATTTTTTGAAAGTAATATGATTTAATTAAATTTTATAGGACTTCTGGAAGAAATTATGAATCCACAAGTAAATGTCAATTCCTTTTTTTTTGTTATGTCTAGGTATCTAATGATGTTCCTACTTTTACAATACACTACAGCAATCTTTGAAGTTAACGCTGAAGCTTCTGGCGTCCACTGCCAAGCGTCGAATGGATATCAACACCAATATGAAGAATAAACAAAATATTCTTCATTCTTTGCTAACACTTTGAAATGTATTATTTAATTAATTTAACCCTAAATTTTCCATACTAAATTTGTTTCGGTACTAATATATATTGTTGGTATAAATCATATTAACTTAAATGAAACTGGTTCTGCGTCATAGTGAGTAAGACAAAGAAAAATTTGTCGAAAAGGTACCTTAAAAATAATGGTATATTAAATCGCGATAGTTGTCTGAATTATTTATAAAATATGTTTATAAATACGAAGGAAGAACTGCTTCTAATGTGAATGATCATCACAATAAGATTTGTAGGGGCATTTCCTCCTAGTTTAACCCCGGGAGAATTATTGTGAAATGAAGTAAGATGAAATAATATGAAATGAAGTAAGATGGAATAATATGAAGTGAATTATGATGAAATAATATGACGTGAATTGTATTAAGGTATATTGAAGTATGGTATGCTGAAGTTATATGAAATAGTATGAAGTGAAGTGAAACGATGTATGATGAAGTTATATGAAATGATATGAATGAGAAGATGAGCGAACGAGAATATTTCAGTTTTTATTGATAAATTTAATTGAGTGAATGTTGCCGAAACAAGGTTGAGCGTATCAACACCTAATGAAATTAATTTTGAATGAATAGATACCTAGGAATAGTTTATTATAATTATAAATAAAATAAAAAATATATAATTAAAAAATAAATAAAAACAATTAATACCTATTTCAAGTTAATTATTCTGGACTGACTAGAAAACACTAATTTTTATTCATTTGCATGTAACTAATGGAACGTAAGAAACATGAGAGATACCGAGAGTCACAACCAAGGCACTTATATATCACTGAGCACATCGAAGTCACCTGGTCCCTAAGTCAATGGTCAATCAACTGGTCGACCTACCCCAACATGAAAAAAATGGATCATGTAGGCCCTAAGTGCAGACATCCAACCAACACCCCCAACACAATCAATTGAGAGAAGAAAAGCATGCCAAACCATCCGAAGAAAATATTTAAAATCAATACTTAAATTATTATATCTGATGGACTACCGAAATACTAGAGGATAAAAAATCTCATTGCATTTATGCTTTATCTACATTCCTTATTCACAGCAGGGTCAAGAATTTACGTTGAGGGGAACCTGAGATGTCTCACCAAACAAGATGTATTTCAATAACAATCAGAGAGGCCAGCATCGTCAAGCAGACCGATAAACACATTCCAGTATCAGGTGACAAAGAGCGAAAAACTTTACGCGATAGTGCTTTACTATTACATAAAATATTAGTGAAAACTTTGCGTGACCAGTGCCGTAGTGTTACCAGGGTCAGTTGTGCCGACTTGTATTTGTATCTCATTGTTTCGTATTTTTTATTTCTTTTTTCACTTATATTGTTTCACAATAAATTCTTTCTGTATTTTATTTTGTATTCCAGTTGAATCAATATTTCTTATATATATTTCTTTGTAATTCTGTCTTAGATTAATGTTTTTTTTGTGGTTTATTTTGTATTCCAGTCTCAGATCGATGTTCTACTTGTAATTTTGTTGGGTTTCAGTCTTGATGTTTTGATTGTACTTTTTTGTCTCAATTTCAGATTTTTGTTTTATATTCACTTTGGGGGCCAAAGTGTCCGAAGCGGGGGCAAATGTCAAATATATATCTAATAAGACAACAAATTATTTTAATTTAAATTATTCCATTAAATCGAATGGAATAATTCGCGAAGTAAATTCAGCTTTGGCGTCTGGCTCACTTCCGCTCTGGAAGCAAGTCAGCATTTTCTTTGATCAAATAGTCACGTACGCCAAACAGATAAATATCGCGATAAATTCAAAATCAAATCAGTTTTCGGCTTTCAGCTCAGCTCTTCAAGCTTTAGTTTTTTCCAAATTTCCATCGTGTTGAAAACTCACAGCCACACGATGTAGACAAGTTGATATTTGCCCCGGCTCAGTTGTAAGGTATGTAACTTAAACATTTAATGATGGTATGTAGCATACAAATGTGACCATAATTGTGAACTATCCTTTTCATATTACTGAACGCACTTAAATAATTAATTAATTAAAATATGGTATTAACGAACCTATATATTTTATTGAACCCCCTATATATATTATTTACCCCCATTTAGCTTTAGGAAACCACAATGTAGGGCAAGGTCTCGTAGTAAACGTGACAATATATATATATATATATATATATATATATATATATATATATATATATATATATATATATATATATATATATATATAAGGGCGAATCCAAGGAGGGGCCATGGGGGCTTCTCCCCCCAGATGATTTTGAATATCCTTAAAATAATTAAGTGATTTCCCACAACTTAAAATAAAAATTATATGCAGATAATTACTAGCAACACCAAAACTAATGTTATGTGATTAAAACAATGCATAGGTAATTTTAAACCAATAAACTGGTGGGAGGGAAGAGCTCCACTTATTATCTAAGCTGAAGATGCTTAAATAAAAGAGAGTGTGCGAGAGTTTGCTAGGTATAATAATTATGGTTTTATTTCTTAAAAAAGCCATTTACAATAAACCTAAATTGGATATAACAATTTTTATGTCCTCGCAATCTTCCTGTAATTTTCTTTTAAACATTTTAAGAATTGAAAGAATTATTTTTCTCACTTTCTGTGAAATGCTTTATTTTTTTATTTCCTTGTCAATAGTACAATCGATTGCAATCGATGTCTTGCGAATTGGCTGACAATTTTGTCAGTTGCTAATTTTTGATATATATTAAGTTCCATTGGCTTTTAAAAATCCTAAACATCATTTCCAGTGTAAAAGTTTCTGCTGATCACTATCCCAGTGTCAGAAAAAGTTATTATAAATAACGTTTAAAAGTTGATATCTCAAAAACACATTTTTTTATTGCTCAAATTCTCAGGAAAGATCTATAATTATATGTACTTTGAAATTAAAAAAATTTCAGAACGCAAACGAATAGTTACAAAAAAGTTACATCAGTTTTTTAATTAGAAATTAATAAGGTGAAAAATTAAAAAAGGCAGCCTACATTGTCTCTTGGTTACGTTGCATTAACAATTGAATCATCTATAAGTTAATCCGTTAAATAGCTGAGACCAAAACCTTCGATTTACGACCTTATAGAACCCCAATAGCTCCATATATATATATATATATATATATATATATATATATATATATATATATATATATATATATATATATATATATTCATATATTTATATATTTATTTATTTGAAAAAATTTGAATAGTTAAAAAAGACTACTATGTTTCATCAAAGATTTTTTCGGCTGTGGCCGTTCTCTGTTATTTATTACGTGCTATTAATAACAAAAAAAATTTTGAAAAAAAGATAAATAGTACCCTATTCTTTGACTATTCAAAATCAAAATAATTTGAACCTATTTCGAACATTACGTGGGTAAAGGATTCTGTGGTTTCCCTTACCATCTAATAATAATAGATTTGAATGTTAATGTTGGACTAAATAGCACGTAATAAATAACTGACCCAGTAACTTTGTCGCCTGAAAGTATGGGGTAGTATGCGTCAAATCCGGTAGTTCTGATTTTTTGCAGACTTGTTCATGATGTTGGCCTAATGAATACTCCAAGTTTGTGACCTCGAGCGCCGAACGCAACTTTGTCAAAAATCGAAAAAATCGGTATTATTTCAAATTTTGGCGATTATAGCCGTAAAGGACAAGTTTTTGAAAAAATTTTTTCAATGCGTTTTTTGAAGTAGACTAAACTTTCTAGAAACTGAAATTGTCTCATTAGATCCAATATTTTCCGAGTTTAATCCTCTCAAAGTTTATAATTTTTCAAGTTTATCACACGCTCCCTGCTGCCTCTAACGTGAGTGACGTTTGAACTCAAAATCTACAAAATGTGTGATCCCAGTCCCAGCTTGGGTTTGTGTTTTATATGTGAGGATACTTCAAGTGAAGGTCAAGTGCGCCTCTCCTGGGGGATATCCACGCCACAAGGCCTCAACCTCAAAATGATGACCAGAGATGCAGCCCCACAACACCTCTTGCGGATGATTTCTTGTGGCTGCACGGAGGGTTGCGCAAACACATGCAGCTGCAGGAAGGCAGGATTAAAATGCTCATCAGTCTGCAGGCACTGCAGCGGGGCCTCTTGTGACAATATACCTGATGTTGCAGTAGTGGATATCCCAGAAGGCGAAGATCTGACCGATGTCGAAGTGGAGGATGACTTGTGGGCACAAGACGTTGACGATTCATCACCATCCGCTGATAGAGATATGCCATCCCAATACGTCGATCCAGATACGGACGAACCTCAACCGGGATCTTCCAAGAGGGCTAAATTAATTTAATTTTTTGATTTTGAATATTACTCAATTTCCTAACAATAAACTCATTAACTTTTGTTGTATTTATATTTTTTACTTCATTATTCGTAGCTTAGCTCAAACATCATCATTTATACTTCTCATTTTCTTTTTTAACATCCGCTCATAAAAGTACAGGGCTTCGATAGTACAATCAGGGTCAAAATTCATTCAGAACGACAGAATCGCAAAAAATTGGCAAGTTCGAAAAAAATGATAAACTTTGAAAGGATTGCTCTCGGAAAGTATTGGGTTCACAGAGACAATATCAGTATCATATTGTAGCAAATTTAGTCTTCTTTTAGTTTTTTCAAAAACTAGTCTTTTGGGGTTATAATCGCTAAAATTTGAAAAAAAACAATTTTTTTGCAGTTTTTTCGAAATTTGACAAAGTTGCGTTCGGGTCTCGAGGTCACAAACCTGGTTTATTCATTAGGCCAACATCATAAACAAGTCTGCAAAAAAACAGAACTACCGGATTTGACGCATGCTGTGATGTCATAGAGATTCCCTATTCTATCTCAATGTGTGATGTATACAGTTACTGGACTAAACAGAGAACGGCCACAGCCGAAAAAATTTTTGATGAAACATAGTAGTCTTTTTAAACTATTCAAATTTTTTCAAATCAATAAATGTCAAAGAAATTTCAATATTTCAAAAGTTTTGAAAAAGCTACGAATGTCGTAGCGAAACGTCAACTTTTTAATAAAATCGTTTTTTGAGATTCACCAAGCCTGTTATTGCTAATAATTACCAAAAAGTTAATATATATATATATATATATATATATATATATATATATATATATATATATATATATATATATATATATATATATATATATATATATATATATATATATATATATATATATATATATATATATATATATATACATATATATATATATATATATATCAGGGGCGGCTAGTCAAAGGAGGCTAAAGAGGCTAAGCCTCCTCAATAATATTCCGTGTATCACTAATATATTATATTGAATAGTCAGCATTATTCAGCATATTATTTTATGCACCTACCTTCCTTTCAGCCTACATTATTTATAATATAATTTATTAATTAAGATAGAAGGTATTTACATTTACTGCATTTCATTCATTTCAAGATTTATATTCTCAACGTTCATTATGCCTGCCACAGAAAAGCAAACAACGGTGCAAATACTCCAAATGAATACTTCATTGCAATAGAAAAGCAAAACACATGTAAATGACAACACGGATAGGAACCCAGTCTCATACAATGTCGACCAATCACAACTATTGAATTTCGCGTGACATCGAGTGAATTCGTTGGAAAGAATTAATTGAATCGTAGTGTGATCGTACTTACTAATGGCAGCGTGTTTACTTATATTGCTCGCGTATTGTTTCAAAATGAGTTTGGTTACTGAAGTTAATTTCAAAAATTTCAATGGTGACTTAGTGGAATATTTGTTATATCATAACTTTAGTGCACTAAGATAAAAACATTGCGACCCACCCCTGAATTAAACAATTTGGTGCAGCGTAACAGACAACAAACTGCGGTTTTAATACAAGGAATTATGAGAGACATCCTTGCCTAACCGGATCACAGGTGAAAAATAAATTATTTTGTTGGCAGTGTTTACTTTTTACTAGTGAAAATGTCTCTGTTTGGGGCCGCTTAGGATTTGAGGATATTATTCTATACCTAGTTGAAAGTGAGGAATTTTTCACCGATAAAGTAACTTTAAATACAGCACGCGCATTAATATCTTACTTACAAGATAAGGAATTTATATATTTTTTAAACATCTTTGAATTAATTTTTGAACAAGCAGAAATAGTTTTTCAAATCTTACAGCACAAGTTTTCAGATGTAATTTACTCACGAAATCGGCTCAAGTTTCTTTTGGAAAAAATTTCAGAATTTCGTGCAGAAGTTTATTTTAAAAAACTATTTTCTGTATTTCAAACTACTGATGATACGACTCAATTCAGCCCAAAACGAAAGAAATTCAGATACGCAGATATGGAGCTTCACTATAAGCAGATATTTTATGAAATTTTGGATACTATTAGGGGTCAAATAGAAATAAGGTTCTCTGATTTGAAAGAACTGCATTTCTTCGACTTACTCAAGAAAAATTTGTTAACCGGATTTTCGGCTAATTTTCCAGATAACCTTTTGAAAAATTTATGTCAAAAATACACTTTTTTTGATAAGGTGGCCATAAAAAGTGAACTGTGTGTTGTTTATAATGACAATGAAATTTTGGGGCAAAATGAATCATGTGATGACTATTAAATACCTTTTTGATAATGATTTGAATCAAGATTTACCCCAAGTTTATAAACTCTTATGTCTAATTGTTTCTATCCCGGTGACATCGGCTTCCGTAGAGCGCTCGTTTTCCACTCTTAAGAGAATTAATACTTATTTACGAAATTCAATGAGCCAGGATCGTTTGAAAAATATTAGTTTGTTGTCTATTGAAAAGGAATTGGTAAAACTTTTGGCGAAAGACAAAAAATTTTATGAGGATATTATAGATCATTTTGCTAACGTTAAAGATCGCAGAATCCCGCTAATCTTCAAGAATATATAATAACTTTCTATTTGCTCTCACCAGCTGTTAACAAATTCGTTAAGTAGGTAGGTAGGTACCTATTTTGTGAGAGAAAAAAAAATTTGATGAATAGATGAATTGATTAATTGGCTGAGAAGAGTTTTTGTGAATATTGAAAATAGGAGTTGTAGGTCTCAAGGTAGACACTCGAAAGTGAAAACAAATTAATAGCTTAGGGTGCTTGTTTTACTTTGATTTTCTCTAAATTATAAGGCGGTTGACCTTGAAATCCTAAAAATTTTCGCCTATGGTGTATTTTTTAACACCTCTTGTAGCCTCCTCAAACCAAAACCTCACGAGCCGCCACTGATATATATATATATATATATATATATATATATCTATATATATATATATATATATATATATATATATATATATATATATATATATATATATATACATATATATGTATATTATATATATTGGAGAATCATAAACTTAAAGACTGTACGTAATACCATATCACCATAGGAATGAAAAATTACTCTGTATCATTTGAGAATCTGTTCTCTCTATATTATATTGCTATTTGATATTATCATTAGGATTAGCACCTTGCTATCGTCTAAAAGAGGTGATATATTCCAAAATACACTCACTCTAGTAACCTTCATCAAAATCAGTATTAAAAAGCTCATCAAAGGGCCGTTTGAAAATGAATGAAGAGGATGTGAGTAAATTAGAAATTATGGCAAAATCGAGTGACAAAAAATTCTAGGCGGAAAATGATGAATGAGCTTAAGCTTAATGGATTTTTGTGATCCACCGAAACCAGATTGCCGCTTGCATCAACTACACATTCGATTCATTTCTGACCCATTAAGAATTTACACATGGACATTGACTAATGGATAAATTATTACTAGAAAAACACAAAGTTCAGTTTCAATCCTTCACAGACTAGAAGATTGAAACTTAACTTTCTGGAATCCCTAGAAAATAATATTTATAAGAATTCTGACAATTTATGAATGATCAAATAGACTGGTCATGCCTCGCTGCAATATATGATGAAGGTTGTAATAGATAAACATAATATTCCGTGTATCACTACTATATTATATTGAATAGTCAGCATTCAGCATATTCATATTAATCAAAATCATATTATTTTATGCACCTACCTTCCTTTGAACCTACATTATATAATATAATTTATTAATTACGATCAAAGGTATTTACATTTACTGCTTACTGCATTTCATTCATTTCAAGATTTCATATCAACAGTGGCAAAGCTGCAGAGGCTTAATAAGGTATTGACGAGTTCATTATTCCATATGCCATGCCAGAGAGAAAAGGAAACGCTGCGAATGAATATACCTTATTCACTTTATTGAAATAGAAAACACCGGTAAAAGCAACACCGATTGAAGCTAGCTGCTCGGTTCAAAAAGGATACATCAATTCTCACACAATGTCGACCAATCACAACTATAGGCTCTCGGGTAAAATCGAGTGAATTCGTTTGAAAGCATTAATCGTACTTCGTAGTCCCTAGTGGACGAAAACAGTTTGTTTTGGTTTTAATTTACTTTGCTCGCGTATTGTTTTTAAAATGAGTTCGGTTACTGAAGTTAATTTTAAAAATTTCAATGGTGACTTAGTGGAATATTTGTTATCCCATAACTTTAGTGCACTAATTTATGACGATAAAGTTTTAATAAAAACATTGCGACCCACCCCGGAAGTAATCAATTTGGTGCAGCGTAACAAACAACAGAATCGCGGTTTTAATATCAGAAATTATGAGAGACATCCCTGGCTAACCGGATCACAACTAAAAAATGAATTATTTTGTTGGCAGTGTTTACTTTTTACTAGGGAAAATGTCTCTGTTTGTTTTATTATAATCTATTTTTGGGAGGGTCCTATTTTATTTTTGGCAAGAAAAAACTCTCACCTTCCCGTTGGTTCTTGCTGGGCAACAATTGCTTAAGTCCTGCAATAGGTAACAAATTCGTTAAGTAGGAAGGTAGGTACCTATTTTGTGAAAGAAAAAAAAATTTGATGAATAGATGAATTGATTAATTGGCTGAAAAGAGTTTTTGTGAATATTGTAAATAGGAGTTGTAGGTCTCAAGGACACTCGAAAGTGAAAACAATTTTTTTCGCAAAGAAATTAATATTTTAGGGTGCTTGTTTTACTTTGATTTTCTTTGAATTATAGTGCGGTTGACCTTGAAATCCTAAAAATTTTCGCCTATGGTGTATTTTTTAACACCTCTTGTAGCCTCCTTTAACCAACACCTCACGAGCCGCCACTGATTCACACGTATATTAAACATAATAAATTATATTGGTAGAACTTTCAGTAGCTTTCAGATCCAGTAGCGCAGCAAGGGGGGAATTTCAAAGGTTTGAAACCCCCCAGACTGACGAATGAGAATAAACGACGAAAATAATATGTAATGAGTTTAATATTATAATTTTGCAACCTAGAACCAATAATCGGCAAACTAACAGAAATAATGTTCCTGCATCATCACCTGAAGAATATTATCTAAGAGCTATTAATATTCCCTTTCTTGGAATAAAGGCTATTGATGCAAAATTTATGAATCACAAATATACTCTTGAGCCTTTTCAAAAACTATTATGTAATAATAATTGTTTAGGTTTTGACATTAAAGAACTTTTGAATTCCACCCAACAGCTTTTGGAATATTATGAACTGGATGACTCTGCTGTTATGAGAGAAGTTTCACTTTGGGTCCCATTAATCAAAATTGAAACGTAAAAGCCTCAAAGTACGATTGAGGCGTTGGAAAGATGCAATTTCCGACAATTCATAAACTTTTAATTATAATGACAACTTTACCAGTTACCTCATATTCTTGTCAAAGATCGTGGTCTTCCCTAAAATTTCTTTTGAAATATTTGCGGAATTCTACTGGTGACAGAGTAAACGGCCTAGCTTTGATTTATATTTATATATAGTCTAAGATCCCAAGTAATAGTCGGGGCAAACTAAATTTGAGCACGGAAAAATAGAAACCAGAACTAGCCCAACGGGAAATGGTTGGGCGGGTTACTAACAAGAAAAAATAAATGCAGTTACTGACCTTGGGGACTAACTTAAGGGGAGGGGGTAAACTGAAAAAAATTCAAAGTCAATAGTTTGGATGCGTATTACGAGAAAATTTGACGTCGGAGATAAAAATGTTCAACAGCAAAGTTGTAGGTAATAAAAAGATCTTTCATTTTTGTTTCTTTTCATCATAACCTCAAAATTATCGAGAAATTTGAAAATTTTCCAAAAAATATTAAAATTTTCGTTTTTATATTATAACTTATTTAAAAATCAATGAATTGTTATGAAACTTGGTGAAAAAATGCCTTTATATATTATAAATAACCAAAAAAATTTTCAAGAGAAAATAATGGAAAATTTTTGATTTTGAATTAAAAAAAAAAAAGTCCTTTTTTCAGACGAAAATTGTATGGTGGAAAATCATCGTAAATAGATTTTTCAAAGCTCATTTTGTTTGTTTTTTCGTCTACTTTTTGATAAATCAGAGACACAATATAGCTTTCATTCAAGAATATGCTAAAAAATGCAAGAAACGAAAAAAGTCAATTTTGAAAAAAAAAAATTTCAGTTATTGTTGATTATTTTGTTTAAATTTCGAAAAACTGTTAAAATTAATTTCACCAATCGATTCTACGTGAAAAAATATTTAAGAAACTGTATTTTCTTGTTAAAAATTGCTCCAATATTAGGGGTGGTAAAGGGTTGCTTCTGGAGGGTGAATAAGGTAATGATCGTTCTCATGCAATTTTCGGGTAAAATTGACATTAAACAAAAAATTAGTAATCAATAAAAGTTGTAGATTTTGAAAAATTCTTCAAGTTTTCTAGAGGTCATTTTTACCATAACCTCAAAATTTAAAACAAATGCAAAAAATGTATTTTTTTACATTTTTTACTTTTTTAAACTTTCTTATTATTTTTTTTCTTCTTATGTCAAGATTCTGGTAATTGTTGCAATATACAACAAGTTTCAGAAGATGTAAGCGATGGTGAAGACGAAGAGCCAAGTCCTCAAAATAATATAAACAATGAGGAAGTCGAAGATGATTTTGAAGAAGAGATGGAGTGTGAAGATTCGCAGTTTAGCGAAGAATCGGAGGGTGAAGAAGAAGAACTGATTCACGTAAATAAAAAAAAAGATTAATGTAGTTTGCAATGTGTATTTTTAAGATTTAATCATTTTTCTTATAATAAAAAGTTCTTTTTTTTGAGTTTTGATCATATTTCAACAAAATAAATACATATTTTCCTCATGAACTTCCTCAAAATCTTGAACATTTTTTCCAAATTAAAGTTACAACTATAATATTTTCATTCAACCACACATTTTGTCTACTAAGTACACAAAAATAAGAAGAAAAGAAATAATAAGAAAGTTTAAGAAATTAAAAAATGTAAAAAAATACATTTTTTGCATTTTTTTTTAGGTTATGGTAAAAATGACCTCTAGAAAACTTGAAGAATTTTTCAAAATCTACAACTTTTATTGATTACTAATTTTTTGTTTAACGTCAATTTTAGCCGAAAATTGCATGAGAACGATCATTACTTTATTCACCCTCCAGAAGCAACCCTTTACCACCCCTAAATATTGGAGTAATTTTTAACAACAAAATACAGTTTCTTAAATATTTTTTCACGTAGAATCAATTGGTGAAATCAATTTTAACATTTTTTCGAAATTTAAACAAAATTATCAACAATTACTGAAAATTTTTTTTTCAAAATTGACTTTTTTCGTTTTTTGCATTTTTTAACATATTCTTAAATCAAAGCTATATTGTGTCTCTGATTTATCAAAAAGTAGACGAAAAAACAAACAAAATGAGCTCTGAAAAATCTATTTACGATGATTTTCCACCATACAATTTTCGTCTGAAAAAAGGACTTTTTCTTTTTAATTCAAAATAAGAAATTTTCCATTTTTTTCTCTTGAAAATTTTCTTGGTTATTTATAATATATAAAGGTATCTTTTCACCAAGTTTCATAACAATTCATTAATTTTTATGAAAGTTATAGTATAAAAACGAAAATTTTATTATTTTTTGGAAAATTTCTCGATAATTTTGAGGTTATGATGAAAAGTACCCTCAACAAAAATGAAAGATCTTTTCATTACCTACAACTTTGCTGTTGAACATTTTTATCTCCGACGTCAAATTTTCTCGTAATACGCATCCAAACTATTGACTTTGAATTTTTTTCACTTTACCCCCTCCCCTTAAGTTAGTCCCCAGGGTCAGTAACTGCATTTATTTTTTTTTTCATGTTAGTAACCCCCCCAACCATTTCCCGTTGGGCTAGTTCTGGTTTCTATTTTTCCGTATTCTGATTAAAATTATGTTAGTTTGCCCCGACTATAAAGTCGACCTTCACTCATCTGCTTGCCAAACGAAATATATATTAAAATTAAGGTTATTTTATTGCGAATGCAGTAGTATAGGGTTGCCTGCAACAATCCGGTCATGAATATGGGTTGCCAGGCTTTTAAATTGAAAAATTTAAGCGAGCACATAGTACTGGATTCTTGTGAAAATAATCGAGGTGAGCTGGACTCATTTTCGAAGTTAACGAAATTTTGAGGAATTATTTGAAGATGTTAGAAAGTGTCTTTGCTGAGTTTTCGAACACGAGGACCCGGAGCTTTTGACGGTGGGGCAAAAAAACCGCGATTTTTTTCAAGCCGTTACAGGTTTTCTTCCCATATCTTCTGAAATATGTGGTTAAGCGAAAATCTGGCAAAACCACGTGAAAGGGCATCAAATTTTCTTCAAAATTCATTGAAAGTATTTCTGGGTCAATAATACCCGAGATACAAGCGAAAAAAAAAGTTAATTTTCTTAAATAGAGAAAAAAAGCAGAAAAATGCAATTTTTCGGATAATAAAATCATACCCTCACACATATCTAAGTATTATTACACATATTATGCATACTCCATCACATTTTTCAACCAGTATGCGTAGTAGAGGATCCCAAGTAAGGTCGACCTTCACTCATATGCTTACCGGACAAAAATAATTTTTTATCAAATAAAATATGTTTCTGAATACACCGAGAGGGTGCCTAAGTCTACCGGCTTTCCATGCATGTACAGGTTCCGATTACACGGCAGCTTTTCATAATAAAGGAAAAGTTAGGCCGTTCAAACTTTCCTCGAAGAACCAGAAATACCAAAATTGTTTACTGATGAAGCCGAAAAAATGAACGTTGTTCAGGGATTTACGGTGGCTATCAATACCATACATACAAAAATCTGTCGTGCTCAACAGAAGGACTCACTGACGTTCGTCAATAATTGATTTTAATAATTACCAACGCATTTGAGGCTTCAACTATGAAGACAGGCTGATCAAGTATAGATTTTGGAAAATGATAAAAGGTAATATAGAGTAGATATAGAAAACCTGGAGAAATTTGAATAAGTTGGCGATGTACATGAGACAGTTGCTCGTTCTTATATTAAAAAAAACACATCTCTTTATGGACATCTTGAGGGTACTTCAAATGAGTAGAGGGGAAGGAGTAGAAAAGAAAAGTATTGAGGAGGGAGGTGAGGAGGTATGCATAAAATGTGTGAAAATACATAGATATATGTGAAAATATAACTTTGTCCACGACTGTACTATAAATCATTCATTATACGTGTGCTTCCTGAAGTACAATTATACCTATTATTCACTAGTGTGTATAATGGTTTATTATACACTGCATGACGTCACCCTCAAAACGTATGTCCAAACTTGAGACTATCATTCACATTGTTAGGATAGTATTGTTATTAGATTTTTAGGTTTTATGTAACTAAGATAACTTTTAGGCAAATTATTAAACTAATATTTAATATAATGCCCAACTTATTGAATATTTACTTTAATAAATTATCTAATTCATTTTTATCAGAGTGAAAGAAAGGAATGGAATCGATGTCAAGTGAAATAGTTGACGTTTACGTGAGTATGCAGTGTTCAGTGAACACAGAAAATGTTATGTCAACGCTTTTGATAAGTATTTTTATTGTTGAAAATGCAGATTATTACTAATTTTTTCGAGGAAGTCGTGGACAAAGTATAGTATTCTACTCGCACAAAATTACAATTTTTCACTCGGGTGAATTGCGACACTCGCTTGAAGCTCGTGTCGCAAACCTTCACCCTCGTGAAAAATAGCAATCATTTTGTGCTCGTTGAATAATATACTATTACTATCCTAAAACCTGCCTTTTTTCATATTTCGAGAAATTTTACTTTTTTTGGACTTAATTTATTTTGGGTCAAAAATACTGCTGACCAATGACTTTTTAAGGAAATCAACTGCTCTTTCGAGTAGTCATAAACCATATGGTTCAAGAGATATGGGAAGAAAACCTGTAACGGCTTGAAAAAAATTGCGGTTTTTTTGTCCCACCGTGAAAAGCTCCCGGTCTTCGTGTTCGAAAACTCAGCAAGGACACCCTCTATCATCCCCAAATAATTCCTCAAAATTTCGTCAACTTCGGAATTGAGTCCAGCTTACCCCGATTATTTTTACAAGAATCCAGTACTATTTACTCGCTTAAATTTTTTTATTTAAAAGTCTGGCACCCCATATTAATGACCGGATTGTTGCAGGCAACCCTATACTACTGCATTGGCAATAAAATTACCTTAATTTTAATATATATTTCGTTTGGCAAGCAGATGAGTGAAGGTCGACCTTGATTGGGATCCCCTACTAATACAGTCAGATATTGTTCTTCTAGAAGACGAAATCCTTGATGTCTTAGCTCTTCAATCTGGCTGCCTTAGTATTTTAATTGGCATTTATTATGTTAATATCTTTTTTGTTTCTCACTGCCGTAAAGTATTTTTGTCATTGGCATTTATAATTTTTAAATGTATTCTATAATATGCTATTTGAGACTGGAGTGTTCTCACTACCTGACAGATTTTCTTGTTATATTTCTGTAATGTACTTCATAAAAAAAGTTATGATTTATGTACCATAATATATTCTCGTTTTTTATATTCTCCCCAATTTTTTTCGGTAACTCCCCCTAATACTAAATTTCAGCTGCGCCACTGTTCAGATTAGAATTTCAGTACATAAACGGAGCTTTGCTAATCAATAGTCGGATTCATACATATTATGCAAACCATTTAATCTATGAAAATGTCACATTCAATTCAGACTTTCAAGTATTAAATTTGGAAAATAAGGGAGTAGAACTAAATTTCGTAGAATCTCTACATATTAATAAATATTAACATTCAGGCCTCTATTGAATAACACAATTAAGCATACTGCAAACTCCTTTCTTAGTCTCTGCAAAATGGCGGAACTTCCTGAATATCAGTGAAGTATGGAATTCCGTTCCTTACCAATTTTTTGTATACATCACTGTACCTATGTATTATTTCTATCTAATTTGATATATACATATTATTGTTGTTCTGAATGTGTTCGAGAAATGTAATCATTTTGCTTTTAGAATGCGAAAATGGAGAAGTCTCACCTAAATGTACGTCATCCTTTATTGTTTTTCATGTACCTACGTGTAAATTGTTATTTAACTGTTGTTTCAATACTAAAATCTATGTAGATAATAAGATTTCAGAATGCAGTTATAGATATCTAATGAAGCAACCTTGTGGTGGAGCACCGTGTTAAAGATTTGATTATATCTCAGAAACATCAATCTCATTTTAATACATCTTAAATGTTAGATTTAATATTAAGAATTTCGTTAGGTACATCTCAAAAATATTAATACAGTTGTAATGACATTATTTTAATTGTATGAAAATGACTGAAATGCTATTATGTCAAATTTTAACGAAGATCTACTGTTTATATTTCTTTCTCTTGAAATTATAATGTTTTCCATTTTGAACTCATCATTTATTTCATTCAATTATCTGAAAATAATTTTATGTACATTTATAATCATTTTTAATATCTTTCCAGCTTTGAGATAATACTCAACATGACTATTTTATTGATTTCTTATACATTCAGTTATAGATACGACAATTCTATTGTGTCATACCTTCTTCATCTGGTTGCTAATAGGTTATAATAGGATGTTACTTGGACATTTAAAAATGAAATTATAAATTGAAGAAATAGATACAAATTTTACTTTCCATATAAAGTAAATTTGAAATCTCATAATGAAATTCGTAAATATAATAATAATTCATTGATGCCGTAAGGACATAATACAATTTCATCAGATAAACTAATGTGCGATTATTATACCTTTCAAATCTTGAAAGAAATGAAACCTAACTTTTCATAGGTTGAAATAAAATATATTGAGTCAAAGCGTTTCGTCATAATATTGACTTCATCTCGTACTAAATTATGGTATTACAAAACAATCTGTTCATACGAAAAATTGAACATAACAGAGGGGGTTTCTAGAGAAACCAAATAACAATATAAGCAATTCATTCAGAGTCATTGATTAGTTATTTATGTACCAAGTGCGTTATATAGATCCTTATGCCCTGAGGGAAACATTCGGCCCGAGGGCCTCTGGCCCGAGGGATGAATGTTGCCCGATGGGCATAAGTTTCTAGTAACGCACGCGGTGCATACAAGATTTTATTTTTCACGAAAAAATTATTATATTATGATGAAAAAGCGATTTTGAAATCGTTTCATTGCTCCTATCCATTTTTCTTCTCATAGTAGGCATGTCATTTGTTGATATTTTGACGTTTGTGAATATTTTTGTCATCATATTCAGTGAATGTCATGCTGCTTTCTTTGTGTAGTCTTATAGAAATAATGAAAATGAAAATGAATTTACCCAAGAATATCATAGAAAATGCAGCCAAAGCTGTGAATAATTAATTGCCGGAGAAATCCAGAGTCTGATACGATGAGGATTATGAAGTATTTAATCAATGAAATTTGCTTTCATCTCTCTCCCTAGGCCTCGTAATGGCCTAGGGCATAATGAGTGTGTTTATAGCAACCGTATCCAAGGTGAAATGAACATATAATACCTATACAAGTGAAAAATAAAGGTATATTAAACATATTAAGGAGTGGAGAAGGGTTTAGTTCAATCTGCTCATTAACAAAGTTTCCGGAATTATATTTATTGATGTAAAGTACTTAACGACCAGATTTAAGTAAACCCTTCTTCTTTCCTCAATCTGTTTAATATACATACCTATCAATGACTCTTCATGAATTGCTTATATTGTTAATTAGTTTCTCTAGAAACTCCCTCTGTTATATTCAATTTTATCGTATATATGATATATTAATATCGGATGTCCAAAATATTTATCCAGTTATTAAAAACAAACTATTAGAGCTCATAAATTCAACACTAGGTACCGAATGGTTTATATCCTGAAGAATTTAAACTCGCAAAAATTATAACACTCATTTAAAAAGGCAAGAAGAATTAGCCGGAGAATTACAGACCGATAAATTTATCATCAATATTTTCAAAAATATAGGATAAGATTATTAAAAATAAAATAAAATTACTTGAATTATCGAGTCAATAATTCTTATTCCTTAGATACAGTAAAACGCTTAGTACTTGTTGAAACAGTGATCATTATTGATTTAAAAAATACTGTTGACATTTCAGAACTTTTGTTGGAATTAAAAAGCAATGGATTCAATGGGATGCTGTACCAACTATTCGAGAGGTACCTAAAAAATAGAAGTCAGTTCACCGCAGTAGATAAACATCGCAGCTAGTGATGCCGCCGAGACGAGAGATTCTCGTCTCTCGTCTCGTCTCGTCTCGACGAGACGAGAGAGATATTTTCTCTCGAAAAAATTTCGAGACGAGACGAGAGAAAGCCCCTCTCTCGTCGAGAATTTCTCGTTTCTCTCGATCTCTCGAGAAAACATTTTTTACAATTTTACAAATTAAACAGTTAAGCCGTTATTTATGTCATGTTTCCTATAGTTTTTATCAAAGTATGCAAAAACCGTGATAAATATTTAGATCTCTCGTAATATCCTTTGAAAGTAAGCAGTGTAAATTGTACTTAGTTTTTACGTTATCCATTTCAAATTAATAGTGGGTAGTTATTAGTAGTATATAGTTATAATATATACAGGGTGTGACTAAGTTTGCACTATTGCTATCTTCGATTGGCAAACTAACAGCCGTATTCACCATCAGCTGCTAACTTTTTATCAGGCAGCTAAATGCGTAAAGGTAAAAATACCAGAAAATAGTGCGCTCTCCGAGTGCTCCGAGCCTCAACCCGAACTCGCCCTAAGACTGAGGAAAACTGTTTTGACTTTCTAGGCTTTTGAATAGCTTTTTAATAATATTAATTTTACGTCTGTTAAAAAATAAATAAAAAGGACATACCCGAGTTTCATCAAATTCCGCGGAAAACCAAAAGCCCATGTATTCCGTACGGGGTCCTTTATTAAAAAAGTGGCCAATTTTTGGGAAAAATGTAGGTACCTACCTATTTTTATGAAAGAATAGCTGCAAAAAATTGGGATAAAAATTGGTTTTTCTAACTTAGCTCATTTGGGTTCTAGAGCATGTAAAGTTGCAAATAAGTATGTAATTTTTTTATCTTTGTCACTCTCGTCCATTTCAATATCACTATCGCTTTGATCATTCAAGTGTTCTCCAAATTTTAAAAAAGTTTGACCTGTTGTTTTCATGTTTAAATTCTTACAAATAACCAACCGCACGCTATAAGACACAAATCATAACTAAAAGTTTTAAAGAAAAACGATAATAACCCTAATTCCATACTCTTTTCTTTAACAATTATTGTATTGCTTATCTAGATCTCGGACAATAGGTGACAATCCTGATTTAAGAGTTTATGGTTAAGTTTACCCCAATTGGGTTTTTCTAGGAATTTATATAAATACAATGGTTCGTTCCATCATGTTTATAAGAGACAAAATTATGTGGAACGAAACTACTAATATTATCTAAATTTTTATAAGACGAATACACAAATGTATATTGGTACATTTTAATGTCCGAATTTTAAATGTTATTCCATAAAAGTTAGTCTAGCAGTCAGGGTCGCCGCGAAAATATTTTTAGGGAAGGAGAAGATACCAATTCCCGACTTGCATTATGGAAATGCCATCTCATATTATGAAAATCCTATATTATTGAAATACCTACTGGCCAAAAAAATAAGAATAAAAAGTTCCCTCGTTTCTTTTTTTTACTAAATTTATTACTATTTTACCAACTTTCTCTGTTAAATTTTCCAACTCAAGCGTGGTTGGAAGGGGGGAAGGAAGGGGCGCTTTTTCTGATTTATGATGTATGCTCAGTTTTACGTGAACCTAATGTACAAGGAGAATTCCTTAAAAAAAAACGTTTCGGAGTTAAATGAAGAAGAAGTGCTTTATTTACACACCTATAAAAATGCAGGCATTTTAAATATTTATATTTATGCTGAATTTTTTTATCATGCATTGATTACATCGATTAATAAAAGGTATACATTTAAAAGTAATTAATACATAATATTTTTTTAATAAAAAATAATATATAAAAAAGTATACTTCTTCCATTGATCGTTGATAGTGACCTCACATTCTCCGTCATTTACTATCTAGCATGGTGTTTACATTAGGTTAGAAAAAGGACTAGTCCTGACGTCACTGAAAGAATTACATATAGGTATATATTCTTAAATGGTACAATTAATACACAAATAGGTATTTTTTTCTCCATTTCATTGTTTTATTATATTATTCAGGTACTTACTTTTAATAATTTCATTTACTGTTGTAACTATGTTACAACAATATACCAAAATACAATAAATTCTTGTACTTATTAAAAATAATATTTTTTACTAATAAGTTTAAATATCCATTATTGACCGTTTAACTGTTTAACGTTAAAAGTTACATTTTTCACCCGCATACAAGGAAGAAAAATTCCTCCTCCGTTAGGGAAGAAAAGTCTCCCTTTACCTCAATACACATTTTTCGTTTTTCTTATAAAATTTATTTTTCCTCCCTCTAGTGTCCAGGCATTAGATATTATGAGTAATTTGTTCTTCAATTAATTATTATAATTATGTATGTTTACTAGCTTTAGATGTTATAGTTTGCCAGGTTTTTTAAATATTGTTGTGAAGTACAAGGATGAATCGGAATAAAATTAAATTTTATCGTAGAAATTTTTATGTTGGAAAGGAAGAAAATTAAATACATTTCTCAGGAGAAAAGTTCATTTCAGTCTCGTACCCATAAAAAAAGTTTGGAGGGAGCAAGCCCTAATAAAATACATAGGGATTTAATTTAATTTTTTAAAAGGTCGAGACGAGACGAGAGAGAGGTTCTCTCGAGCGAGAGAAACGGGCTCTCGTCGAGACGAGAGTCACATTTTCTCTCGTCTAACGAGACGAGACGAGAGAGAGCATCCTCTCGTCTCGTCTCGTCGAGAGGCAACACTAATCGCAGCCCGTACCAATAAATAAAACAAGGCGTACCGCAAGGTACAGTGTTAGGACCTCTCGTCTATCTTCTCTATGTGGAAAGTATAACTAAAAGAGGTCTCTATGGAGAAGACGTAACGTTGCTGATGATACAGTCATGATTTATCGAGGCAAAAATAGGAAGGAGTAAGAGGAATTAATCAACCGTGATCTTGCTGTGTTCCATCAGTAGCTCAATTACGACAAACTTGTATTAAACGAGAAAAAATATTTTCATTGACTTTAAATTGATCAAAATATCCAACATTGACTTATAATACTTAAAAATAAATAATGTGTACCTGAAAAAAAAACAGTCTCGCATGAATAGTTAGGACTTCTTATAGATTAAAGTTTGTCATGGAACAGTCATGTCAATAAAAGTATCAACAAAATAGGATGTCCTTCACGGTGCACCAGCTTTTATACCCCACACCTCATTTCATTCTAGGTGAATTTTTTACACATTAATTACAATTTATTACACCTATTTCCAAATTTATTACAGTTGCATAACTCAAGTTATGAGGGTGTGGTGTAGAATTAGTCTTAAGCTGCACCACACTCAGAACTTTCTTGTAATTACAATTAATTAAAATTAATTACAATAAATTACAACCATTTCCAGCCTCATTACAATTCCACAATTCCGAAAAGTAGGTAGAATATAAGGATATTCATTTATTACTATAGCCCACTCGGTTTTATGGATACAAAAAAAAAGGTCAGCAGTATGGAGGGTAGAAGTAAGGAGGACCATCTCTGTGTATGAAAAAGTGTCCGTCAAAAATCGTCAAATTGGTGGCGCCACAATAGCAAGTGGGTACATTTCAAATGACGCGCTGTTGTCATATTGAAGTCGTTTTTACTTTTATTTACCTCATTAACAAATTCTTACCAACAGATTCATCGTACTCTGTAGATTTAGGTTCAATGTTATGCGCATCTTTTATGGCGATTTGAATATCACGATGAGGCGATTACAGTTTTACACATTTTAAACAGAAGAGCGGCATTTTTGGACTAGTACTAGTAGAATTATCGAAAATGAGATAGAAATACAGGGTTTTCAATTTATTACAATAGCCCACCTGGTTTTAACGATACAAAAAATGGCCAGCAGAACTAAGACAATAATAAAAAAGAAGCTGCAGGTGAGTGGGGTAGTGTAATAATTGATAAGAATTTTCACGAAACAAAAAATAATAGAATTATCGAGAATGAGATAGAAATACAGGGTTTTCAATTTATTACAATAGCCCACTCGGTTTTGTCGATAGAAAAAATGGTCAGCAGGTCTGGGACAATAATAAAAAAGAAGCTGCAGATGAGTGGGGTAGTGTAATTGAAAACCCTGTATTTCTATCTCATTTTCGTTAATTCTATTATTTTTTGGCTCGTGAAAATTCTTATCGATTATTACACTACCCCACTTACTTGCAGCTTCTTTTTTATTATTCTCTCAGTCCTGCTGAGTTTTTTTTTGTATCGATAAAGCCGAATGGGCTATTGTAATAAATTGAAAACCCTGTAGTATCGTATTTTTGATAATTCTATAACTTTTTGTCTCGTGAAAATCCTTATCAATTACACTACCCCACTCACTCGCAGCTTCTTTTTTAATACACTCATGGACAAAATTATCGAATATTCGAAATTTTTCATAATTTCTTTTTGAAAAAATAAATTCTGATAAATCAAGTCATTTAAATACTTATCAATCACGGGAAATTGTTCATTTCAAAATATTTCAGTGAACAATCTTAAGTTTTAATCAGAAGAAAATCGTGAAAAAAAATTAATGCTAAATGTTATGAAAATTAAGGATATTTACATCATATTTAAATACAAATTGGAGGACAATTTCAAGTCTTTTGACTGAAATTAGAGCACAGTTAGTAACGAGTATTTGCCCCTCGAGCTCTAATTACTGCTTCCATTCTTCTCGGCATGCTGCTAAGGAGGTTCTGGATAAATTCTTGAGGAAGTGCATTCCACTCTTCTTGTGCAGCAATCCGAAGCTGGCCTATTGTACTTGGAACAGGATTTCTTCGTCGTATGCGGCGTTTAAGATAGTCCCATGTATGTTCTATTGGATTTAAGTCGGGGCTATATGGTGGCCAATCTAATCTTTGAATTTGGACCGCATCAAGGTAATTAGTCACTATGTCAGCTGCATGCGGCCGAGCATTATCGTGCATCAAAATGAATCGTTCATATCCAATATGGCCGACATAAGGCAAAACATGATCTTGCAGGATGTTTTCAATATACAAGTCACTTGTCATTCGTCCAATCACTTCCACGAGTTCGGTGCGTCCCGCCCCAGAGCATTATACCGCCACCGCCAAAACTAACGGTCTCTATGAGATTGCAGGTAGCATATCGTTCTCCAACTCTTCTGTAAACGTGGTTTCGTCCATCTGGCTTCCATAACTGATTTCTAGTCTCATCCGTAAAGAGAACACTTTTCCAATTCTCGATATCCCACTGATTATGTCTTCTAGCAAATTCTAATCGTCGGGCTTTGTGATTTTGGAGAAGACGTGGAACTTTGTCGGGCCGTCTTGGCTTTAAACCTGCTTCTTTTAATCTTCGCCTAACTGTTTTTGAACTTACATTAATTTGTCTCACATTTAGTAAGTCATTTTTGAGATGCGTCGACGTCAATGTGCGATTTCGTAGGGAATTAAGTTTCAAATATCGATCATCAATTGCTGTTGTACACCTCTTGCGCCGTTGACCAGGTCTACGTACGAAATTTCCAGTCTCTTCATACCTTTTTAAAATATTCGATAATGTAGATTGACCTCTCCTGAAACGTCGTGCGATATCCTTTTGTTTATATCCTTCGTTATATAGAGTTACAATTTGCACCGCTTCAATTTCATTGCAGTGTCTAACTGGTGGCATACTGATGTTTTCAATAGCAACAATCACAAACACTATTTGCTATTACTTAGTTAATTACACTACAGTAACGTAATTCCAAGCTTAATTCACTATAATTCATAAAATATGTAAGTAATTGTTTTTGATAAAATGCACTAAAGACAATAACATGCGCCGTTAATGTTAACTAAACGTCAAAATATGTCAAATCAAGTGAGTAAACAGCCTACTAGATAACTGAAATCAGCACATGTAAGTTTACGGCAAATATTTAAATTTATTTTAAAATAATAATGATTACAAAAAATATTCGATAATTTTGTCCATGAGTGTATTTTCTTGATCATGCCGACCTTTTTTTGTATCGATAAAACCGAGTGGGCTATTGTAATAAATTGAAAACCCTGTATTTCTATCTTATTTTCGATAATTCTGTTGTTTTTTGTCTCATGAGAATTCTTATCAATTATTACACCGCCCCACTTACTCACAGCTTCTCTGTTATTATTTTCTTAATCCTGCTGACCATTTTTTGTATCCATAAAACCGAGTGGGCTATCGTATTAAATGAATATCCTTATATTTATTTGTTATTGTCATAATTTTTCGTAGCGCTACCTATTTTTTTGGAATTATAGAAAAATAATCGACTTGATTGAATACATAATGGAAAAGATGGACAAAAGTGAATTTGTAGCAGCAGTGTTCGTTGACCTACAAAAGGCGTTTGACACAGTAGATCACCAACAACTACTAAGGCAGCTTGCAACAATTGGCATAAATGGACCCACTTTCAACTTAATTGAATCATTTCTATCGGGCCGCTCCCAGTACGTAAGTGTAAATGGATGTAACAGTGACAAACAAAAACTAGAAATAGGAGTGCCACAAGGTACTGTGTTGGGACCATTACTTTATTTAATATATGTAGAAAGTACCTCTTAGTTGAACATAGCTTGTAAATATTTTATGTTTGCAGATGATTCGGTTTTTCTATTTAGTTCCAAAAATGAAGAAGAATTAGAAAATAACATAAAAAATGATATGAAGGTGATTTTTTATTGGTACTGCTACAATAAATTAAGTATAAACATTGAAAAAACACTGTACATGCGATTTCAAAACAAAAACAAGAAAACTAGGGAATTAAAAATAACAATAAACAATACTAAGTTAAACCAAGTGAAAACTCACAAGTATTAATAGATAATAAACTAAGTTGGACACCACAAGTAGACTTTGTAATAAAGAGAATAAGGGGGTTAGTAGGAGCAGCCAGGCAATTCAGATATTATACTAATTATAAATGTGCAATAATGTTTTATAATGCTCACATACACTCAGTATTATCGTACCTATTCGAAATATGGTCAAATACTTCAAATTATAATCTGAATAGATTACAAAATCTACAGAATAAAGCTGTAAAAACCATCTTTGGTCTAGACCAGAGGTTCCCAAACTTTTTTTTCTCATAGACCACTTTGAAAATTTTGCTGGTTCCGGTGGACCCCATGCAGCTACATTTCTACCATATTTCCAAAATTCGACAAAAACTGTGAAGATTAGATATAACTATGGAAATTTGCTTTGGGGCTGAGTTCCCACTACGAATTAACAGTTTTCGAGAGAAAAGTGAGAATTTATTGGTTAATCAATTAACTGATTGCGCTGTGAGCGGATGCCAAAAAAGCAAAGTTGCCCAATCAAAAAAGTGATTCCATCCAACTTCACTTTTTTGACATCTACTCAAAGTACAAGAAACCAATCAATTCTCACTTATCTGATATAGAAAATCCCCCCCCTCCATTCGGAGTTGAAAAAATAAAAACAGAAATAATATATTTTCTTGTGTTGTATTTATTCAAATATGTAACTAATACACTATCAATAATTATGGTTATCATATTACATTGTAATGTGTACATTACATTGTAATATGATAACAGTTGTGATTGTTGAAAATTGAATATTAATAACGTAACGTTACTTCTACAATAACAATCAAAAAATAGCCATAATTTCAAGGAGAGGGATGTACTTGACGAATTGACAGCAAATTATCAATATTTGGCTTCAGTTTTGTTAGAAATAACCGCAATTCTAGCTCCTTTTTTTTTGTTAAAAGGTTGGTAACGACACTTGAACTTTTTTCGATAAGATATGACGAGGAAAACGCTATCAAAAGCTTTGTCGCAAATCCCCACTGTCCAGTATATTTTTCGGGTATTTCTGCCTGCATGCAAAATGTTTGATACCATTTTTTAATTTTCATCTTCAGCACTATGCTGAACTATGCTAGTACTAAGCTCGAGTAGCTTCTCTTGTAATATCACATTCTCCACTTCCGTTTCATCAAATGGATTCATGATTCATGGTGATATTTGCATCGTCAGAATATCTTCGAAACTGATTTTGAAGTCATCATGCAGGGCAATTAAATGTTGAATGTATGTCTGAATATTCTCATTAAGACTTCTACCTGTGACAAAGTACTTACTTTTTCCGACACTGGCAAGCACTATCATCGATTCGTTTTACTTTTCTTTTCGAAATTCAGGAAAGAAATGAGTAACGTTTATCTTTGGCATTCGTATGCCAAGATATATTGGTAAAGAATCAAACAAGTTCATGCATGATTGCCAGCACACACACCTCAAGTCGTATTTCGACGCTTTGCAAGTCTGAACAAGAAATGTGGACGACGGAGAGAAATGCTTTGTAGTGTCGACACGATGTACTGAATATGGAATATGCATGTTTTTACAAGTACCTAACAGTCGCTGAGCTACTCGAAATATTATTTGCCCACATTGATAGGTGAAGTCAAGCCTTTTATTTCTTCAATATCGAAACCAAATGACTTTTCGTGGACTCCCGCTTATGAATTGTGAACCCCCATATTTTTGTAACGCCTACGTAGACCCCCGTCGAATTTCCCGTGGACCCCTGGGGGTCTACCTGGACCACTTTGGGAATCAATGGTCTAGACTATAAGCAAGTTGCTGATATAGAAAATGAAAAAGCTAAGAATACTTAATATAAATCAACTCAAAAAACAGACATTATGCACACTCATTATGTCATTCAGAAATCGAAAAAAAAACACAACAACAACTGAAAATGAATGCTACTAAACATACTTACTCTACTCGATCAGCGCAACATATATCCCAAAAAAAAAAAGCAAAAACAACCTTAGCGACAAGATCACCTATATTTGTGGGGACCAAAATATTTAATAAACTACCAATAACAATAAAAAACCAGATAGACTTAAAAAAATTTTCAAACAAGATGAAAGATCACTTATTGAATTGAAAAAAAAAATAAATATTCAGAAGTTAGCATTTAATTTAAATATTATAAGATTACTCAATGAAATTTATATTTTAAGATGGTATATTATAATTCATTGAGTTTATTATTGTAAACCATAATTATAATAGATTCCTCTACGATAACAGTTATGACTGATTTGTAGTTGTATTATATAATAAATAAAAATAAATAAAATAATGAGGCCGGAAATGGTTGTAATTTATTGTAATTAATTACAGAAAAGTTCTGAAACAAAAATAATTAATATGGTATGAGTGTGGTGCAGCTTTAGAATAATTCTACACCACACCCTCCCACTTTGAGTTCTGCAACTGTAATAAATTTGGGAATAGGTGTTATGAATTGTAATTAATGTGTAAAAAATTCAAGTAGAGTGAAACTGAGGTGTGGGGTATAAGAGCTGGTGCACCGTGAGGGACATCAAATTAGGAGCATTCGTTCGTGCAGTAAAACACACTTATAAATACCTAAGTGAGTGAAAAACATAAACTCATGCTATATAATGAGCATATCAATTCGGTGATCACTTATCTAATGCCAGTATAGATTAATACAACAGCTTTCAATTTAAACAGAATATACTTCAAAATAAAAGTATTAAAACATATTCGGTATGCCTTACGATACCAGCTCTCATTCAATTTATGAAAGGTTTCCAATGTTTCCTAATAAAAACTAGCAATTCAATAAAAGTGCAAACTCATTTATAAAGTTAGAGATGGCCTCATCAAAAATAACTAGATAATACACAGTAACAACTAGAGCAATCATAAAACGAGAAATCCAAGTCAGTTAAAAATTTATTTCAAACTGGCTGTTATCAAAGAATTCAACGCCCTTCCGAATGAAATAAAAGATGCTTACTTCAACGATGTATTTGAAACAAAATGTATTTAAAACCAAATTTAAGAAATTACTTAGAATTTATAAGTATAACCATTTAATTTTTTTAGCACAAAGTTTTGTATTAATGCGCTGCTTTCTAGTTTAATTTGATAAATAAATGCACTAAATTGTCAAATTTAACACACATATAGACCATGACCTGGAATAGGAGATAGGCAGACTTATAAAAAGTATTGGAGTATACAGGAAATTTTCTAAATTTTATATGGAAAATAGTGAGTTTTAGAGTATTTTGATCAACATTAGAACCCCGAAAACTCGACTCTTGATAACACAACACTTCGGGACAAGCCTGACACATTTTTTGGCTTAGAGAAACGAAAGAAAATATAAACGCGCACGGTATTTTCGTAAAAAGCTAATTTAATTTATAGTAATAATGATGCCTATAGACTATTACAGACCAGTGAATATATAGCTCTGAGAAGACTGAAATTATATTTAAATAAATCTTAAAAGATCATTAAAAGAATAAAACATAAAATATTGCTGTCGCACAGTAATAGCACTTTGATTAATAAGTGAAATATCTAATTTAAGACCACTTTGAATAAGGCTCAACGTTCATTAGATAAAAAACAAAATTTCAAAGTTGATGTTTTGCAAACATTTAAATATAATAAAATATTAAATATAAAAATATTTAAGTATTTGAAAATAATTAATACAGTATCTACTATAGTAATTCAGTACTAAACGGGTACAAATATTTCATATATTATAAATATAACTGAAAATTTAACATTCTGTATGTATGTGATTCTCTATTTTACAAAGACTTCTAATATTGATCTAAATACCATTATTAGGGCTAGAGTGTCTTTGGAAAGGTACAAATGTCGATCGTCTAATCTAACAAATAATTTTTTTGAATGATTGAGGTGGCTTGGGCCCCCTCAGGCACCATATAGAGTCGGCGTCACTGGACATACATTGATAAATACTGGCAAAACCGCGGGGCGAAGGTTTGTTATGGATAAATAATATTTAAATTAAGGGTAGATTCAACAATATTTGGCGGTCCAAGTTTTGATATTCAGTGGTCTGGATAAGGACCGCGGTCCGCCTGTTGCTGACAACTATATTAAGGTGACATATTGATTCTAAACTGTATTGTAATTGCAATATACCTTTTTGTTCTTTTGTCTTGATTTGTCAAGTTTAACTTTCCTCTGTTAGTGATTTTTTTTTCTTTCAGGCTTACCGATCAAAATAAAATCAATGAACGATCGTTGCTTTTTTAAACTGTATTATTATTTAAATATATTTTTCAACCATTCAGCATTATATATTGTTTATTTTTGTTCATCATATAAAATAACGTCTTGGAAATACAAATAAGTATACATCAGGCATATCGAAAAAAAATAGGATAATATCATTTTTGCAATCACTTAACTGACCATCATCTATGATTAGCATCTATGAGAAAATCCTTTAGCAAATTTCCAACGAACAATGCGCGAATAATTGTTGATCAAATTGGTGCAATTTAAAACGTGAAGGGAACAGACACGACCACCTGACACTCGAGAGGCCCTTAATTGAGCGCTAGAGAGCTTCCAGCCATTCAGGCAAGCCTGGATTTATCTACTGCAATTTGCGAGAAGGGCTTCGCTCAAATTAAATTGTCAATTTCCACCAAACTTGAATAGAAATCAATGCGCTGGGTAATCATCTGGCGTTTATATCGACACGAATTTTGATTTCCCCACGCGAGTAAGTTTGACGCGTATATTGAAAATTCGGGAAATTATATGGATATGAGATTTTTGCTCCAATGGAATTGATTTGCAATGAAGAAATTTATTCAGAAGCTATCGTTAAATTATTGAAGCACATATAGAATATTAAAAAGTAGGTACGTTTCTAGCAACTATGTTCCATTTCACTTGGAATTAATGTAGTTATTCAATAAATAACACCATCCAATGATTAAGATAACTTATGGTTGCAGTTGCAGAAACACAAGTCCGTTATTTGGGTTATTTTTCGTCCAACGAAGACCATTGAATATATAGGTATATATATATATATATATATATATATATATATATATATATATATATATATATATATATATATATATATATATATATATATATATATATATATATATATATATATATATATATATATATATATATATATATATATTTACATATATATATATATATATATATATATATATATATATACAGGGTACCCCACGACGATTAAGACAAGGCATATCTCATATCTCGGAACCCGAGAATAGTAGAGAATTTTGATTTTGGCGTTGTAAATTGAACCAATTGGAGCAGCTGTTTTTGGTATTATGTTACCCAATGAGCTTTTTGTTGTCGGTCACGTGACATCAGAATCAAAATTATTAATGCGACAACCTGTATATTTTGGCCTTTCTATGTTCCTTCCGAGAAAAGGATTCCAACAAACTATCACACTTGTGATCTAAAACGATTAATTTGAGAACTACAGGTTCTTCACTATCCTTCATTCCACGACGATTATAACAAACTAACGAGGGATTGCCAAATTAATAAATTTAGGGTCACCTATACCTATACATAATTGACCAGTCATATATTTTTATGATGAGTATAACAAGGCAAAATTATAATAACGATTCATATTTCATTGAAAAAGGGAGTCAAAAAATGCTTTCATTCGTTCTGCTATTTTTTAATAGAGAGTACCAAAAATACGAGAACATCTTCGGGATTTCAATGTTTTTTGACTACGTTTTTTAATAAAATATGAATGATTTTTATAATTTTGCCTTTTTAACACGTCAAAAAAAGTATAGGACTGCAAAATATGTATATAGGGTGACCCAAAACTCAAACAGTTAGTCAATTGCTCGTTTCAGACGTTTGTCATAATTTTGAATCTGATGTGACGTGTCAAAAAACTAATTAGGTAATATAAATCAAAAACATCTGTACCAATCACTTTAATTTACAACCCCAAAATTACAATTCTCTACTACTCTCGGGTTCCGAGATATTACTTGTCTTAATCGACGTGGGACACCCTACATATATATATATATATATATATATATATATTTATATATATATATATATATATATATATATAAATATATATAATAGGTATTTATTTCCAAGCAGCTGAATGGCCCAATTACAGGAGAAATATACAAAGGTTAAGATAATGAATAAAAGAGCAACAAAGTAATTTCAAACAATCTACATAATCAATCTAATTTATCACCATAGATTAATACTTAAGGTTTAAATATGTGCTACAAATGGAAACCAGCGAATCACAATTCAAATCACACTGGTTTGAGACCTGATTATAGGCCTGGGTAACACAGTGAAATATTGGGTGCTGAAACAATGACACTAACACAACCTAGTGTTTCAACACTTTGTGCCAGCACAATTGTGTCACGACACAGTCGGGAGTCATGCGTTTGCGTAAAGTGTTAAAAACAAATCTGGCACTCTTAAAACTGACACTCAATGCTTCAGCATCAAATTTCTGTTGGCTCAGGTCAGTGCTGGGTATCAGAGTCGGCATAACTATGACACACAAAGCGAAACATTATAATAAATCAATTAATGTAGAAGTGCAGAATGTGAAAATTTTTAAGATAGAGATGCATAAATATTATTCGTAATATCAAGTAAAATAATCCGCAGCGCCAACAATCCTGAGGCTCGACTAGCGCGGCTTATATTGCGCACATGTTTACTATTTTAAAAACTAATAGTTTTATGTAATGTGGGTTGCCTATAGTCCATGATAAAACACATCTCTAGTGCTAAACGTGCAGTCGCGTAATTTCTAAAACAGACCATACCTTTCCCGCACCTCGGTTTCATGAAGTGTCGAGTGCCATTGGATATCATTCTACTGTTTCAGCACATCTGACACATGTGAAAGTGTTAACACAAAAGTGTTATACAACACTGTGTTACACAGGACTACCTGATTAGCAATAAAACTTGCAAAACTTAGCGATGATTGAGAGAGAAGATTAGTTCTAAGAAAGAAAACCAGGCATGTTCTAGTACTTATCCGAGGTACCAGAAAGTCAAGGCTACCCAGCAGCACAGGACAGTCGAGATTATTATCGAGTAAATTGAATATAATTAAATTTTAATGCATTCAAACCTCTCCTGGTTTGAAGATTTTTCGTGTTAAATCTAGGCAGCAAACCAGAGTGATCAAAACCGCTAATTGGAAATAAAGAAATTTCCTCTGTAATGCTTCCAGATGGTATATGTGGCAATTATATATTGCACGCCAAAACAGCCAGTCATACTACAGTTTGTTTCTGATTAAGGAGTTATATAAACGGACTAATGTTGAAGAATTTGAGAACAATCTTGCATTGCGTACGATGAAACCATACACTCTGCTAGAAGATAAAATCAACTGAGTAATGAAGGTATGAATGAGAGACTCTGGTCAAATATCAGGCCAAGATCCCTAACCTCTGTAAGTCGAGGCAGATTGACACCCTCCATGTTATAATCAAATGTTATTTGTTTACTTTGCAGCCTCAACCAATCATGGTAACATGATATGCAAATAACAGGGGTCCAAGGTAGGATCCCTACGGCACTCCCGAGTTAACCAGAAAGTCCCTAGATCTGCAACTCTCAATTTGTACAAATTGACTTCGATTGCTCAAGTACGACTCCATGAGAAGTGAAAAGTCATCTGAGAATCCAAAAAGCTTCTTAGTTTTAACTATTAGCAATTTATGGTTAATCGTATCGAAATCGTTTTAAAAATCTGTGTAAATAACGTCAAATTGGCCTCCGTTGTCCAATTCTTCATATATAAATTGTGAAAATTCAACTAATATTGTGGTGCAGGATCTCATAGTCATAACCTCATGCTGTTCGATCGCAATACTATTCCTAATCTGAAGATATATGGCGATCACAGTATAATTTCGATCAATTTATAAAAATTCGACAATGAGAAATAGTCCTATAATCACCCAAAAGCGCTGAGTCACCCTTCTTGAGCACAGGGATTACTTTTGCTACCTTCCATCTAGAAGGAAAAAAACTGGTCCTCAGAATAAAATCATAGGTATACTTGAGTTTTACGACCAGAGCGCCAATACAGTCCTTTGACAAAATTGACTTGCAATATTGAAGACATGTTCCTGCAAAGTTAAATTGCGATTCTAAAAGATGAAATTCAATGGTTGATTTGATAATTTGGTTTTCTAATAATTATGGAGGATCGACGAAGAAAGCTTTTCTTGTAAACCTAGTTGCTTGTGTCGTGGTGGCATTCAAAGCAACTTAATTATCAGATCCCCAGTTAGAAATGATCTTAAGATCGCAATTTATAAACTCAGCTTATATAATTTGTATATGAAAAAACGCCGATGACAGGAAAGGCCCTTGACAACACCGCCGTCAACAGTATTCGGGTCCGAAATATCGACCGCAACACGAATTTGTCTTTCATGGAGGTAGCTTTCGTTCAAGCCACATTTGTTTTGGACGTGCCAAACTCGGTCGAAACTCTTACGAGATATCTAGGGTATCTATACATGCATATCTTCATTATTCCTCTTAGACATATCCAATGAAATGTATAGGTCATATGAAATTACAAAATAATCAGAAATCAAAATCGTGGAAACATTCATCTACGGAAAAGTAACATTTCATGATTATTTTCAACTTAACTACATTTCTGAACCTAATTTTGGGTTAACATTTTAGAGAATCGGGCAAATGCTGGAAGAGCTCAATTCCCTCATAGGTAATATATAATCTCTTGATAATTATTAGCAATAACAAGCTTGTTGAATCTTAAAAAACTCGATTTTATTAAAAAGTTGACGTTTCGCCACGACATTCGTGGCTTTATCAAAAGTTTTGATAAAGCCACGAATGTCGTGGCGAAACGTCAACTTTTTAATAAAATCGAGTTTTTTAAGATTCAACAAGCCTGTTATTGCTAATAATTATCAAGAGAATAGAAATAGTTCACAGGCAACAACAATTCGAATAAATAATTATATATATATATATATATATATATATATATATATATATATATATATATATATATATATATATATATATATATATATATATATAAATATATATATATATATATCATTATAAATTCCTATATATATATTTCTATATATATATATATTATATATATATATATATATATATATACAGGGTGATTCACGGTGGATTGCACATTAGACGTTTCTGGTGAACCATACGATGGATCACTTTGAAAATTTAATGGAGGGCATAGTCGGACATTCTCGACCCAACTAAAATATTTTTGGTAATGCGGTGTTTCCACTTCTATTAGAAAGTAGTAGCAACTTTGATTTTTCAAATGGAACACCCTGTATTTAATATTATTTTTAGAATCTCCAACAATTTCCCAATAACTTTTCATGTTATTTCCCCATACCTATCTGTTACCGTTTTCGAAATAAAAATTATTCTGATTTTTTTTTCTTCGGAAATCAGGACCTATTAAAAGGCTGATATCTTTGAGTTGAGAAATACTATGATTTCGAAATTTAGGTTGGAGTTTGGTGATACATGGGGGCTTATCCTACACTCCAGTCTACTGCGTTACTTATAATATAGGGTGGTAAAAATATTCAGTTATTTTATTTGCTTGAAAAAGTGACTGAAAATTGATTATTTCAAATGGAATGCCCTGTATATTATTGAAAATTCGGAAAGCTGCTGGAATTTATTTTTAACTATGTATATCATACCTATACCTACCTAGTCAGGTTTCGGACTTATTAGCATTTATTTGTGAAAATGTTCCTTGTACCTGGTGCAAATTATAGAGCACCATAAAAGATTTCCATACATAGAAGCAGTTGGAACTCTAACGCACGTTATGAAGGTATGAGACCAGATACTGATAATAATACCTACCTATTTTAAGGTACAACAGATGTATTAAAAAATGTATTGCTTTTGATAATTAAAATAAGCACTTGGTTCAACAATTCACTATATATAAAAAGTTCAACATGTTTCGAGTAACTGACCCATTGACATCTCTCGAGTTTTGTTAATGGGTGGGTAAGTTTATAAAATATTTGGACAATTTTTATATTTTTTAATATACAGTGAAACGTTAAGGCAAGTGTCAATGTTAACTGTCAATACTCATTATGTTTCACCAAGTGATTCTTGAAAATTAAGAGTCAGTTACCACTCTTCTGTGCACTGCTGGATCTCAGCCCAGTCGAATTAGATTTTCAGTTCGGAAAAAATCCCATCAAGCTGAAATTTGGCATACACCTTTATAACGTCGTCATAAACAATGTGTAAAAAGTCGACCACGAAATCACGTGCGCCTCAAAGGTTATTCGAGGTCAAAGGTCATGAAAATAGCCTTTTTTTAATATCTCGCTTGTTGCTGGTCGATAAAATGTGTAGAGGAGGTAATTCTCTACAAAAAAGGAACTATGACATTTTGACGTAAGAGTTATAGTCTTTGAGCTATGAAGCCTACAAAGTACATACTTTTAAAGAAATTTGTTTTTTTCACTAAAAACAAACAGCCTTTGCGTTATTATCTCGCTTTGAGCTTGTCGTACAAAAAAAAATTTCAAATAAAAATTGTAGAGGAGAATATTGTCTACAAGATGGTTTTTTTAATATTTATAATATGTAATTTCACTTGCAGTATTCACCATTTAGAAAATTACGATTACATAACGATAATAAAAATGCATTCGTTTCCACGCCACCATTGAGGTAGAAGCTGGGCGCGTTTTTTTTACATGGTTTCCCCTATAGGCCTAGTCCATTTACATCGTTGAAAAGTGATTAAATATAATATTTTAATTACTAACAAATAACTCAACTCTCGGTTTACTCACCATATGATGGCATGTCTTGCATTAGAATGTCTTGTTCTTCGTTATTTTGGTGTTCGTCAGCGTCGTTTTCTTCAGTCTAGTGGGTTTATGCCTTCATATTCATGAGGGTCGTCTATGTCGTCTATATTTTCATCCAAACCATTCGAAGAACTTGAATTCAAGCATGATTGACCACGGCAATGTCCACAAATAATTGAATAGCTAAGTCCTATTTTTCTGCACCCACAGTTAGTACTACAGCCTTTTGTACAGGCTGTCCCACCCACTTTCGATGTCCTTACGGGGTAACTCGCTTATTTTTAAAGATAGATTTGCGGTTTTCGCGAACGTTGGCTACTTTTTTTGTGAATCTCACGATATCGTTAACAAAATTTTCATAGCTTGCTTCGTTTTTGAGATACAGGGCGAAGTTGATAATATTGCATTTTGGTCCCCCTTCTGTATCACAGCTGTCTATTAACTTATAGAAAAAGTAAAAACTGTTTTTTATACACTTTTTTACGTATAATCCAGATTTTTGAAATGAGCTGTCTTTGTTTAGATATAACCGAATGTTATAATTTTTTAAATGGAACACTCTGTATATTTTTCCATATTCAAGACACAAATGTTTTGCGCTTTTCAAAAATATATAATACTTATATGAAATTCTAAGTATCAGCCCTGTATTTAGATTTTCGAATTTTCTTTTTTTTATGGCAAGTCAAGACAAATATCACTTTAATAGATCGTTCGGCGCAATAAACAAAAATATCACTTCCAGATGTATAGCGCAAAACGAAAAGTTTTCATATATTTTTCAATATACGTTATTAAACAATTTGACAAAACAATAAATTTAAACTAATGAAACACTATTTATCGACTATATACGCTCTGGACCTAATTAGTAGGTGGCTATGAAAAAGAGCAAGTGCAGAATATTTATAGTTCCTGTCAAATTGTACAAATTTTTCTTACAATTAGATATGGTTGGGATATATTACCAAGTTGGTTTGAATCGAAATCAAGCGATGGACCTCTATTTTGAAAGGTATTTACTATTACCCACTGGATTTTACGTGAAAAAGTGTAAAAAAAACAGTTTTTACTTTTTCTATAAGTTAAAAGACAGCTGTGATACAGGAGGAGGACCAAAATGCCATATTATCAACTTCGACCTGTATCTCAAAAACTAATTGTAGTGGTCCATGCAATCAGGTGAATATATTTTTGTTTCAACTTTTCCGTTCCCAGGTTTTAAAAAATAAACTTGTTCGCGTGACGTAGTTCGTGAAATAAGAAGAACTAGGAGAACCACGTCTTCTCCAACAATTATTGTATTTTTAGTTTGAGCCTCTTCAATTGCTGTTCCTATGATAAGTGCGTTAGCATCATCCTTAGCTTGTCTTGACTTAATATTAACATTTTCTAATTTTTGCATTAGCGTACGAATTAATCTATTTATATTGAATCGATTTGAAAGAAATGTTTCTTGGTTTGTAGGTACTTTCATAGTAGAATCATAAAAACAACTTCCAAAGACCCAATAACTGACTCACATCGTCGACGCTGTTCCATTGCCTTTATGTTTTTACTATTATCGTCATATCCATCAAATACAACTACTATATTGGACCCAAAATGATTTTTCAAATATTGAATATATTTCTTTAATATACAATCATAAGTTTCACCCTGATGCCATACAACACGATGCAAAAGAAATCCACCGTCGATAGTACCTATAGGTTGAGTTAGAAGTATCCAATTCAACAACACTTGGTTCAAAACAGTTGAATAATGCGGATTTAATCACGTATACGGACCAAACACAACTAAAACGGTCGTATGATGGCAGGGCGCCGGTGCGGCGCTGTGTTAGGATTTCGCAGCTGCCCGGTATATAGCTCAAAGACTATAACTCTTACGTAAAAATGTCATAGTTCCTTTTTTGTAGAGAATTACCTCCTCTACAACTTTTGTATGAAACATTTTATCGTACGACCAGCAACAAGCGAGATATTAAAAAGGCTATTTTCATGACCTTTGGCCTCGAATAACCTTTGACGCGCACGTGATTTCGTAGTCGACTTTTTACACATTGTTTATGACGACGTTATAAAGGTGTATGCCAAATTTCAGCTTGATGGGATTTTTTCCGAACTGAAGTATTATTTTCGTCTAATTCGACTGGGCTATCTGAAGTATTGACTGATTTAATTTGGATGTAGACTTCTGTTGCCAGCACTGCCGTATCATCTGTAATGACTCTGATATTCATCTCAATCTCTGAGAGATCTCTCCTTTGTTGGACACCAGCATTAATCACTATAAGTTGCTTCTTAAATCAACTGATATATCAACGTCTCTATATAATGATTCAGAAGAATAATTGTTATAATATATAATGATAACTGTTAAAATGAGTACGTAAAAGATAAATTCATTTTATAAACATGAAGTGTATACATGGTGTTTTTCAGTTATAAGATATTTTCATAAGTCATAATGATAATCGTTACTTACCTAGAGCTACAGTCCGAACATAAACTTCTATACGTGCACACCTTATAGAAGTTATAATATGTTGAAAGGGCATTGCATTCTAATAGAAATTCTAAAAAATGTTCGTCTGTGCTATAAATACTTAGAAAAATTCAGAATAACTCATTTGAGAGAAGCCATTAAATATGATATACAAGAGCACCATTTTTAGATGGTGCAAGAATATCATCAGAGAAATTGCAAAAATATTCGCAACAATATTGAAGATGCAAAAAAATCTATATTGAGTTAAGAGTGTATATGAACAACTTATTATATTTATTATTAAATATATTAAAATTAAGTATTTCTTTGTAGTCAGGCATTAGACAAAGAGTTTAAAGTAAAGAAGACTATCAGTTATATACCCTTCGCAAAAATAATGTCCTTAATTTTGTCAAGATTTAGAATTAATGGTTATTATGAAGCTGTATATTCGACGAGGAAAGCTTTTAAGGTTAACAGTTCGTAAACTATAATGTTGTGCGTTTACGCTTTAGATATTCTAATCCTTTATAGAACCGAATCTTCGATTGTTATATTTTGTTTTAGTCACCATCGTATCATCTTCAAAGGGTTGAGCTATTTAAACGTTCCAGTTTTTTCAGCACCTGTGTTTAGTTGAGGTCGTCTTCAGCCAGTTTGGTTCATTTCATCATAATTCTATTCGTTTTCATTTTATACACAAATAGTTTCAATCGCTAGATGATATACTAACATAATGAAACTGGATATATTCGCCTATAGCAGAGGTTCCCAAACTTTTTTTTCTCATAGACCACCTTGAAAATTTTGCTGCTTCCGTTGGACACATTTCTACCATATTCCCAAAACTCGATAAAAATGTGGAGATTAGATCTAACTATGGAAATTTGCGTTGGGGCTGAGTTCCAACCACGAATTAACAGTTTTCGAGAGGAAGTTGAGAATTTATTGGTTAAGTTAATTGGTTGTGCTGTGAGCGGATGTAAAAAAAGCAAAGTTGGCCAATCAAATAAGTGATTCCATCCAACTTCACATTTTCGACATCTACTCAAAGTACAAGAAACCATAAAAATTTAGAAAATTAAAACACCCCGCCCCCACCCTTCGGAGTGGTAAAAATAAAAACAGAAATAATATATTGATTGAAAACTAAATATTAATAACGTAAAGTTACATCCACAATGGCAATCACAAAATAGCCATAATTTTAATGAGAAGGATGTAATTGATGGATTGACAGCAAATTATCAATATTTGGCTTCAGTTTTTGTTAGAAATAACCGAAAATCTGCCCCTTTTTCTTGCTAAAAGGTTGGTAACGACACTAAAACTTTTTCGCAATTCCCCACAGTCCAGTATATTTTTCGAGTATTTCTGCCTGCAAGCAGAATGTTTGATACCATTTTTTAAATTTCACCTTCAGCGCTATTAGTGCTAAACTCGAGTAGCTTCTTTTGTAATATCACATTCTCCACTTCCGTTTCATCAAATGCATTCATGATCCATGGTGGTATTTGCATCGTCAGAATATCTTCAAAACTGATTTTGAAGTCATCATGCATGGTAATTAAATGTTGAACGTATGTCTGAATATTCTCATCAAGGCATTCTACCTGTGACAAAGTACTCACTTTTTCCGACACTGACAAACGCTATCATCGATTCGCTTTATTTTTCTTTTCGAAATTCAGGAAACGAATGAGTAACGTTTATCCTTGACATTCGTATGCCAAGGTATATTGGTAAAGAATCAAACAAGTTCATGCAAGATTGCAAGCGCACACTCCACAAGTCGTATTTCGTCCCTTTGCAAGCCTGAACAAGAGTTGTGGACGACGGAGAGCGATGCTTTGCAAAATAATGTCGACACGATGTACTGAATATGGAATATGCAAGATTTTACAAGTAACAGTCGCTGAACTACTTAAAATATTATCTGCCCACATTGATAGGTGAAGTCAAGCCACCATTTAAATTTTCGAGGACCCCCGCTTATGAATTGTGAACCCCCATATTTTTGTCACGCCAAAGTAGACCCCCGTCGAGTCTCCCGTGGACCCCTGGGGGTCCACCTGGACCACTTTGGGAATCAATGGCCTATAGCATAAAGTGAATTTTCAAGAAGTCTACGAGTCCAAATTTTTGTTTTAACATCAAAATAAATAAATTCAGGAAAAAAAAACAATCAAAAACTTTTGAGCTATAATTTACCATATCGATAAAGTCTGCGGAGCTATTAACTCTATGGCAAATTATGACTGCCTTGTTAAAACAGTAAATATTAATTTCGGTCACTTCACCATCATCGGGCAGATTGAGTTAAGAACTTCAATCTGTCCGATGATGGTCTAGTGACCGAAATTGCAATCGCAGTGTTATATTTTTCAAAGTATTTTTGTGAAAATAAAGTGGTAAATTCAAGTTTTGTTTATCATGTTAAATTATCACGTAGTAACGACGGATTCCATCAACTACCAAATCTTGGTTAATTTCTTAAAAACATGACAAATTAATTACAGAATGTGAAAACAATGAACTAGGTCTAAATTCGAGTGAGTTTTCTCTAATATATCAACTTAAAGAATCGTTGATAATATTTCACAAGTTAAGAATAACATTCTTCTGAAATCATCTTTTTAACTTGAGAACTGATAAAACACTTGCATAGGATTAAATCTTTGAATTTGAGGTGTATATGTAAACATAGGCATAGGTTTAGGAATAAAAGGCTGAAAAAAGCTACTACGCTCCTTAAGAGAATAGGGGAAGCATTTACATGTAGTAATCCATTTCAACAAAATAAAATCACTTGTTTTCTTCAGATTTCCATACAATTTATTACAATTCAACGTAGGTACCTACCTATGTGTCCGAAGATGACCTGATAGAGACGAAACGTACTTCTCGTCATACTAAATATTGAACAAGTACCAAAATCTCTTAAAAACAAGTGTTATTTTTTTTCTCACTTCTAAACTATTTCTGAATTGTGAATCCGATTATATCTTTCATCAAAAACTGTAGCCCAATGTATACCTCAGAAATAGTTCTACTTTTAACTTAGTCAAATATTATATTCGGATCGATTCATATAAGTAAATTCTATTCACAGAATTCGAAAATTAAACTTCAGTAAAATTTAGAATGTATTATGTTTCAACATTTTGTAAAGGAAGCATAGGTGCATCTTCAATGAAAATATTCAATGCTTGGTTGCAAGTAAGGAAAATTAAAATATTGCGGTGGCAACTATTTAAGCGATTAAATGAACCACAAAAAATAATTCTAAACTACCGAAACTACAAAGTAAATTAGCTCTGTACTTTAAATCTGAATTTATTGAGTATGTCTAAATCAAAATCTACTGCACAATAATTTCAAAAATATAAAATTCATTAGTAATTCAGGTATATAAAATTATATTATTCAAACATAATTTATTTTATATTATTCGTACTCATTTGCAGAAGGAAAGATCTGCATAATATTATTATACTTCTATTTCGATCAACATTTGGCTTAAAAAGCAACTAATTAACATATAATTCACTTTTCTCCATTTTAAAGCTCTTAATTCTATTTCATTTTCATTTATCTCACAGATCATTAACAAAATATCTTCCCTGATAAAAATCCACTACTTTCTGTAAAACGAGTTTTCCCAATTATATTCCAGAAGATTTTTTTTAAACAATGTGAAGAGTTGGCCTTTGCTTCAGTTTCAATACTGAAGATGGTAACTACATATTTTACAATTTCATATGGTTGCTTCTAGGTAATATTCCATATTTTCGTACAAAAAATGGGAATCACCTACTGAAAACGTTTTGGAGATCGACAATTTTTTACACATTCTCATCATTTACTTTCATTAGCCATTCTTCCATATCAAGTTACATATTCTGTATAAAAAAGCAGAATCAAAATTTATATTTGAGTGTTTTTTATCAAAAAGTTCACTATGCAATATCTGTTGTCACTTCGCAGGAGTTTTTTAATAGTGGATTCAAGTGATAATAAAAAGATATATTTCACTGATGTTATTAAAAATTTTATGTTGATTTGGCTTGAATTTGGAAAATTATTTATGGAAATAATTTGATATTATTATATTACCACTTTATATGACAGAAAAATTGAATTTATATGAATATATCATCACATGATATATGAATTACTAGAATTAGCCTACTTCTTGAATTCTCGAAACCCGATAGTCGCTCTTCAGAAACCATAAAAAACTGGAATTGAATTATACTGGGAACTCATCAAATGAAATTCCTAATAATGTTTTCTTATTGAAGATAATTACATAAGAGAAGATATTTTTAAACATCTGTATTGAAGAAATATAGTTTACAGTATCAGCATGACAGGTTAAAAATATTAGTCTTTCTATTATTTAAGTGCTCAGATCGATATTTTTTTTATCAATATTAACCAAATTTAGAAAAATACATTTCCTTGCATTGCACTTATATTTGAAATTGAAAAGACTAAAATGTTTAAACCACATAACAGTACAGAATTTATCACTTTGTCAAGAGTAGGCAGCAGTTTTCTGTTTCATTTTTCTAAATACCAATATTATTTATATCAAACCCAGAAATTATCAACAAATAAATTTGACCACCGTTTAGAATGACGTTTTTGAATAGAATTGAATATTTTTTAAATAGAAATAGGCGATTTTTCAAAGCACCATAATATTTTATCAGTAACTTCTATCAACATTAACATATATGTGAATAACAATTAAAAAATAAAAAAAAATTAATTCAATATACTAATTTTATTTTGTATACAATTCAATATAAACAGCAGCCCAGAACAAATTTCAGTAAAATAATCTATCAAAAGACAAAAAAAGCAAAATTTCAATTAAATATACACAAATATAAATGTAAAGCGAAAAAAAGTCTATAGATAAAAATATATATCTGTGATGTCAGTCAATACATTAAAAAAAACACAAGTTTATACTGTTTCGCCCATAACTTTTATAAAATATATTATTCCACCACTATATTCGCACTTGAAAAGATATAACTGTTTAGACTTTATGGAATCCTGTACAGATAAAGCTAAAATATGATTCAAACAGCTTGAGTTTGAAAAAAGTTCATTGTTACAATGAGTGCAGAAATTGAAGCTGTTGCGCTCAGTTAATTTAAATTAAATGTGAGTCGCTGGCAGTCTCGAAGGAGGCATTCAGTTGGAAACTCTGGTACATAGGCAGTGTCTAAAAATGTACGAAAAAAATTATAAATTCTATTGCATAAAAATAAATAACCAAGATAAAAACCTTTCAAATTATTAATGTATTATTAATATTATTCGAATATTTGGAAAATAGGGCATTTCAAAAAGAGTATTTAGATTTAATACTATAAGTTAAGTTTTTGAAACCATACAAAATTGAAAATTCTGTCTTTAGGAAAAGTATGTTATAAATAATGAAATTTTTTTATATTCAATAAAGAAAACATTTTCATATTGAACAAAAAGATGATTCATCTTTACATTAATTGAAAAGAACAATTAAACTTGTTTCTTGAGAAAAAGCAATTTTTTTAGATAAAATCAAATGAAATATACCGCTCCAAATCATAACTTAGTTTCATGAATAGATACCTTATGCTTCTCGCTTTTTCTCCTTCTTTTTCTTCAAAAATGAGGGTGTTCTCAATCCTTTCTTTTTCTTCTTGTCTTTCTTAGGGGATCCTTCAGACACAGAGCGTTCCTAGAAAAAATTAAAAGCATTTTTATACCAATAGCCTCAGAAAATAACCTTGAAATTCATACCTCTTTACTACTTTGAGACAATGTACTCATGTGTGCGTCAGAATGGTCCCCATTCATAGTATTCTCACCTGAGGAAGAACGAATATCAGAATCAAGAAGTCCAAAATAATTTAAAACAATTTTAGGTAAAATCAGTTAAGTTAAAATTAGTGCCAAAGCTAGGGAAATAGATGAAAAAACGCATCTTTTCGAATGTTGCCAATGAGTTCAAAATAATAATTTTCTTATGAGAAAAAAACTGTGCAGTTTCTAAATCAACAGTCGAAAAAATAACAGAAATTAATGGGAAGAAATTGGAATATTACCTGTGTTAAACCATTAGTTGAGTTAGTCCATGTGAATTTTTCAATTCAATATTTCACACCACTACAATGTGCAAAGCCAGTAAAAAAATCTTGCATAAATGTGTGTCCGTGAAGCACAAATAGCCAATTCTAAACTAACATATATAACATGTGATCTACGGGGTACATGATGAATATTCTACAATAGCAACACACTGAACACAGCATTATAGGATCACTGATGGTAATAGAAATAAAGCCTCACACCAAGATAAATTTTTTAAATTGCGTGGTTGGTACGGCGATCAAAATTTCAAAAATAGGGTTGAAAAAATTGTGGAATAGTAATGCAATTATGACGTACTAAATATATACATACAATATGTCGAAATACTTTTTGATACTGAATACTAAAATTTAAATTCAACAAGGCCTAAATTATTTTCAAGGCGTGAGCGAATATCATGAAAAGTGACCAGAAATATTTCAGAATTAAATTGGTTATTATTTAAATAGATTTCCACCGAAGATTTTATTAGAAATTGAGACACAAAAAACAAAATAGGAAAACTTTTACAGGTGCAATGTTGCACTGAAATATTTCTAAAGCTATGCAATGCAAATACTTTCTTCCACACACCAACTACCACAATTAATAAACATAATGATGATATAACAAAGTAACCTTTATTTAAGAAAAAAGAAATATACAAAATGCTAACTGAGAATACGAAAAAAGAAGAAAGTTTAAAATTTAGCCATTTCATAACCCATCCAGTCTCCTTCATCATCTTCCATACTTTTTGAATTTCCATAAGCCGAGTAAAAAGATTCATTGCTTTCATTCTGCGAATTACTTTTGTTTTTCTGAAGCTTAACACTATTTGCCTTAACGAAAGATGAACTATTTAATGTGCAAATTCTGAAAAACTTAACCTCATTATGTAAAACTACATTTATTTCAGGTTCATTAAAAGAAATATAAGATCCATCGCCTCCTGCTAAAATATCATCCACTTTAACTTCGACCGTTCCCTGTTTACCAGGGACTTGTATGTCAACAAGTTCGCACTCATCTTCATAAGATGGACCGAATAAATTACATCTCGGTTCTTCAGGGATTGAATACAGGTTTTTCGCTGAAGAGCTAGGAATCAAGTCCTCTGGCGGTCTCAAAGGGATGTCATCTATATTAAAGATGCGTTTACTCGGAGTTTTAGGGGTATTTCTACATCCTTGTGGACTAGCATTGCACGATATCCAAAATGTTTCAGCCCCAGATTTACGAGATTTATCCTTCTTGAAAGAGGTAATCAGAGTCTCTGTAGGTAAATTCGAAGGTTCGATTTCAGCATCATTGTTGGTTTCTATTAATTCCAATGATTCCGGAGTTGAATGTAATAAATTGCCATTGGCATCTCCGAATGGTTTTGTAAATTCCAAAAAGTTCTCCCCATTACTGTCTTCCTTTAAAACCAAGCAAGTTGATTCACTTACAAGGTTGAAAAAGTTATCCAGTATGTCAGATACAAATTCAGTTATCGTGAAGATCTTATCGGAAACGATATTCAATAAACTGGAATCGTTGGACGATTCTGCGTTAATATTACTGTCATTTTCTAAATAGCCTAAAACATTTGCGCTTATGCTCATTCTGAGATCATTTTTTTCCTCGTTGCTGAGCTTATCTGAGTAGAATTCATCATACATATTTTTCAGTTTTGCCAACAATTTATTGAGGTTCCGATCATGTAGAATTTCTGGAAAGAGAACAAGTTCCCTAATTTCGAAACATTGCTGTTGGAGATAATCATAAATAGCATCTGCTAACATTTCAATTCGTTTATCAGAACAAATTTGTTTAGAAGGTCCCTTCACAATTTGATCTGATGTAATATCTCCTATTCCTTCGTCTTCACTATTACAATTTTCTTCTTGAATTGCTCTAACATTATCCTCAATAACATGATTGCTATCATTGACTGGATTCATGATTATATCTTTCTCTTCGACAAATTCCTCGGATAATTTATTTGTCGATTCTGTGCTAAATATGTTTTCCAGATTGTCTTTGCTCAAATCTGATTCCTTCTGTTTATCGTCCATCATGTCTATCGAGAATGTCTGATTAATTTCGACATTATCTTCAACATCATTTATAACAAACGTGTCATTTCTAACATCACTAGAAAACGTCATCTCATAGGTAATTTCCTTTGAATTACTCTTTGTATCTTCGTTAGATGCTTCAGAAATTCTTGACAAGTATTTGTTTCTTTGTTTCATTACGTTTCCCTCATTTTCTTCTTCTCTGCTGGTTTCTGGTAGACTATTTATTGAACCCTCGATTTCTTGTAACACTTCATTCATTACATTTTCGATACAATTGTCATTTTCGAAGAACTTATCCTTCACATTGTAGTATTTGTTATTTTCAGAATATTCCAAAGAGAATGTGTCGTTGTTGATTAATTCGTAGGAATTCATCCATGAGTTAGCTCCAGGCGGTTTTTTTCCACAAATCAATAGAAATTGTTCATCATTGATATGATAAAATGGCAATTCCTTCATAAAAAATGACTTCAATTCATCAAAAGTAAAGGTTTTCACATTTAAATTTTTATTATCATCACTAACGCAATAATCTTGAACGTTGGTGTATATTTGTTCTTGTAACACACGCACATCGCCAAAGCTCTCATTACTTCTAATTTCGTCGTTCTCGTCGAACTCTTTCAAATTATCAGATGATCGAGGTGGACTGCAGGTATCCACAATTGTAGTATCGGAATCTACAGACATATTCAAATTCATAATTTTATCCTGCATTTTTTGTAGAATCTGAGCCTCGAAGGAAGTTGTAGCATCATCAATTCTACAACTCGCCTCTGATTCCAAATTAATCACAAGTGGTGTATAATTATTTTGTAGTTCGGAAGATGCCGGCCGCTCATGTTGAAAATTATTCATGTAGGACGTCTGAGAAGATCTCGTATTCAAAACTGGCGCTGATGTGATACTCAGAGCACTGGCAAAGGGAAGTATGAAACCTTTAAGAATTTCAATCGGAATATTCACAGAGACTGAATGGGTATTATCGAATTTAACCGTAACCAATGGCTCTGAATTGATCCTGGGCCTATTATGATTGAACAAATAACCACTAGAACAATTGTAGGGAGCAATTCTTGTCAACCGAGGTTTTCTAAATTCAGAAATTCGTTTCGTATGAACGATGTGATAGTGTACTGGATTGGGTACTAAATATGAACCCTTTGGCAGGCCAAAATGACTGGTAGTGCGGTAAGTACTCTTGAATTTATCTTGAGACGTTAGCATTCGATAACCTGAAAATGAATCTTACTGTTATAATGATAAAGCGTTAGCCTTAATTGCCCAGAGCGAACTCTGTATCACCATTAGGGTTTCAAATGATCACAGTTAATGCACAGTTGTAGCAGCGAAAATTAACATGCACTAAAAATATCTTACTTCTGTTGCTATGTGTGGATACTCTCTCGGCTCGTAGAAATAATTCAGTTGGGGCTGCTAAATCATGCAAAAACATAAATCAATTTCATGCTACTGACAAATTATAGAGATTAAGATAGTAATCACAAGAAGGATGTGAAATTATAAGACTGAAAATAAATCAATCTTACTATCTGTATTGAATTATTGAAAAAATTACTTGAAATTTGAACGTATTATATTCTCAGTAACAGATGGCCTATCAATATTAGAAGTAATCAAAAAAAAATTATTTCTTTTTTTCATTATGGATAGTAAAACTTTCGAAAGTGTCTTGAGTTTCGTGTCATATACTAATAGAATCATTTGTTTAGTGTATAATATATATATATATATATATATATATATATATATATATATATATATATATATATATATATATATATATATATATATATATATTATATATATATATATATATATATATATATATATATATATATATATATATATATATATGCGCCTATCCACAAAGTACCGAACATAACCATAGAATTCAATGAATCAATGAAGTCATTATGCCGGCTCTTCACGTTGGCCAACATAGTGGCGAACTTGATGGCTAATACGTATCGCCAACATGTAGAGCGGGTGTTTGTGATACATTGGTTTGTATTGGAATGATGGCCGACAAGTTGGCACGAGATCCGTGTGGTGTCGGTTTTTTACAAAAGATCAAAGGGTTGTGGCAGAGTTTTGGCCGTCGCGTCGCGTCCACACGTTGGTCACGCTTCTACTTTGCTACGAGCTTTCAGAGTAATCACATGCAAATGATTTTTACCCCGAGGCGAAGCTAAGGGGTTATAGTATCATGACAAAAAGTTGGTAGCTTGTCCGATTTTAAAAATTCCAACGGATATCGATAAAACACATATGATTTCATAAGAAAAGTGTTTTCAAAAATTTTTCCCCACGAAGAATAAAAAAATTATAGCGTTTTTTAGATTTTTTTGTCCATAGAAGTGTGGTGCTATCTATAAATCTTAAACCTAAACCGATTTTTACAATAATGAAATAAAATGATAGCATTTAATGTATAGTTTTTTAATTTATATAACACATTCAAAAAATATTGACGTGGCGCCACCTAGAAATAAAAAAATTAGTAAAAATTATGAATTTCACTCAAAATTTTGATTATATCTCAAATACTATACATTTTCCGATATAGTCATCATGAGGAAAAATGATCTGCGATAGACTTATTAGGCATTACGACATGCACATGCGCCGAGGGGTTTTATCATTCCTAGTGCTACGCAGTAGGGTGTCCGGATTTTTTAAATTTTATATTTACGCGTCGTAATTAGTGTTCACAAAATGTCAGTAGTAGCGGTATGCTGTGATTAAATAAACCGCAGCAGCAATTAGCTCCCCAATATCCATTTTAATGAATTGATCCGAATATTGGCCAGTATCGAAGCAAACTGAACGACCTTCCAACAGTTCCAACGTGTGGATGCCACCACGAACTCTTGGCGAATATATTGGCCACAACATTCGCCACTATGTTGGCCAACGTGAAGAGCCGGCATTAGAAGGATCACGCTTCTGTACAATACCAATTTGAGAATTTCACGCTTAAACAAACTATATATGTTTTTCTATAACATAACGCTATTCAATACTCCGTCTACTATTCATTCCTCACTACCTCTTTTTCCACCAACTGCCTTGACCAGTTGAATTCATGCAAATCTAAGCAATGCATTCATTGAATGCATTTTTTATATTTGTTCATGCAATAAGGTGAAATTTAAAGCTTCAGATAAATGTGTATTCGAAGAAAAATCTCAGTACTGATTCGAGATTTAAAACTATACTTTTCGAAAATGAAAATAAGAAAAGTTTGCACATATTTCACAAAGCTGTGACAAAGAAAATTCAAATGAATTCTACCCAATAAAACTAGTGCTGTAAATCAATGAAGAATCATGGAAGTAATGGATCTAGTAAATATGCTTCAAATATGCAAATACCAGGTAAACTGTTATATGCATCTATTAAACATTATTATATATTACTTAATTAATATTTTTACATATTCTGATGAATATCTAGTGGAAAATATTGACAATTTCAACCAATTTCAGGTTAGAAATCAAGTATCAACACAATCAGTAAATTTTTAGTATTAACTATAAAGCTACTATTAAATTTGTTTCGGCAGTTTCAAATCGACTTTCATTCTTTGATGGACAGATGAATGAATTGAATTTCTAATAATTAACAGTTTCAATGACCTGCAGTGCTATAATAGCTAAACGAATATATCCTGATTCAATTTTAAAATTTATTCAATACCAAAATGTCCAAATTGATGTAACTGGAGAATGTAACACTGCATCTACATATAAGGTAAACAATTCCGTAGATTTGTTTAGCAGAGTAAATCAATTATAGGAGAAACTTGTCTCCAAAACACAAATAATTTCTTCCAAGTGACAATTACCTGTTTTTTACATACTGTTATTTTTGTAAGGATACCAATAAGTATTAAGAATTATATTGAAAAATGTTGTCGAAGAAAAAATGAGCACTTTTATACAAATCAAGGTTTTGCCAGTGCTAATATAGTGCGACAACATACTTCTTAAGATGGCATATAGTCGCATTGGAGCAAGGTTAGTAGTTACGAGATAATTAAACGTAGACAAAAGTTGAAATTAATTAAAAAATAAAACTAACTTATGAAGATAACATCATAAAAAAATAATACGAAAGAAAAAATCTATTTATCGTTATCTGAACCACAATTGTGCCAATTGCTGCAGCGCATGTTGTCATAGTGACAACATGCCCCCGGTGACGCTGTGACAACTTGACCCAAATGACATTTTCAAATAAAACTACCGTTGATCAATTTCATATTGAATGCATGCCCATTAAAACTACACCATTTGATATGCTATGTTTCACACTGAAGGCCATAATGATTTTCCTTGCCTTTCAATTCTATAGAACACTAGAAAATCAGAATATTTCGAGGCATAAAAATTTACTTTGACACTGTCTGAACAACTTTCCACAGATTAGATTGAAATTTGGTGGAGGTCTCTGCAGAGAATTGAAGGTCAACAGTATGTAATATTTTTATACAATTCGCGTTGTGACAACTTGTCCCTGTGACAACTAGCCCCGGTCCCTGTATCAATGTGGTATTAAACTAATTAAAAAACAAAAGTTTGAATTAAAAAATTCGAACTTTCTAAGAAGCAGTAAATTTTGATAATGCAGGAACCTCTTTTACGTTATTTGGATTGAAGAAATCTAGAGAATTAAAGAAATTACTCTACTTTAATACTTTTCATCTTGTACAGGGTGGGCCAAATTGGACACTTTTAAAGGGAAAGTCCTGTTTTTAAACTAGATAGATGAAAACTGAAGGCGGTGTCTGAGGCTCAATTTTTATGACAAACTCAATGGTGAAAACCGCATATCGATATATGTCATCGTTTCTGAGTTACAGCATGTTTTTCGAAAATGTTCATTTTTGAAAAATTGCTGTAACTTTTTTCCTGTCAAAAATTCTTTGGTTCTATGAAAACATTTTCGAAGCACTTTTTTACGTAGAATTCAATGGTTTAAGTAATTTATTTGTTCATATCATACATCAACAGTTATTGACGGAAAAATCATTTTTTTAATGAGACACCCTGTATATTTATGCATATTACGATAGAACTTAAAATTACCATTTCAAAAATGTAGCACACTTGCCATTCACTAGAGTCATCTCTGAAATTCAGAGCTTTCAAGTTTGTTCATGTAGACTTTAAAACGCACACTATGAACAAAGTAGGCTTTGGACGAAGCGGCGGCAATAAAACAGGAAGCAAGTGTTCACTAGTAGCTGTCAAATTTTGATATAAGTAGTAAAGGCGCTCTTCAAATTGTGGTTTTTATTCATTTTTCAAACACATTTGCAATGAAGTATGATAATTATGAAAAATGGGATATGATAGTCTGTTTTATACTTACCGGGGAAAATGTAGATGCAGCAAACAATTTGTATTGCGTGAGGTATCCAGATAGAAGGCAATCTTTTAGAGACATTTTCGCAAGATTGCAACACAACCTAATTGATGTTGGTCAATTTGAAAAGATAAGGCCAAAATCATATGCGTCAACTAGGGATAGGGAATTGATAGAAATAGTCGTTTTACGAACTGTTGCTAATAATGCGAAAACGTCAATGCGAAATTTAAAAATTACAACAGGCCTACCAAGAACTCACGTTAGGCGAATTTTGAAAAAGTATAAATTCAAGCCATACAGGCCCAAAAGAGTTCATGAACTCAGACCAGGAGATTTTGAACGCCGCATGGATTTTTGCCACTGGTTCCTGGAAATTTGTAAGTGCTTGATTTTTCATCAAATTGTATTTGGCCAGATGAAGCTTATGTCAGCAGTGCCGGTATTTTCAACAGCTGTAAATCTCATTCTTGGGCACAACAAAAACCTCCTTCTATTGTGAAGCAGATAAGTCAAGGAAGATTTGGATTCAGTGTATGGGCAGGTGTTTTTAGGGGTAGAATTATCAGCCCCGTCATTTATAATGGCACTCTAGCTTCTCAGAGGCATTTAGAAATATTAAGGCAACATATTGAACCCCTTGTTGACGAATTGCCGCTAATGGAGCTCAGGAAAATATATTTTCAGCAAGACCGAGCTTCGCCTCACAAGACAATTGCAATTGTCTGCAATTTTTTGGCTGCAAATTTTGGCAATAATTGGATAGCCAACCAAGGACCCAACCGTTGGCCGGCCAGGTCACCGGACCTAACGCCTATGGACTTTTACCTCTGAGGAAGGTTGAAAGATCTTATTTTCAAACTTTCGACATTTTGAACACTTCTTCTAAAGAAATATTTTGTTCTTTATTATTATTATTGTTGTTTTAGTTTTATTTATTAGTGTAAATATAGTATAAATTGTTATCAGCTTTACTGAAACTATGAGTTTTAAGTACTGCTGCCAACAGCTTTCCTAACAATTGATAGCTACTAGTGAACACTTGCTTCCTGTTTTATCGCCGCTTCGTACAAAGCCTACTTGTTCATAGTGTGCGTTTCGAAGTCTACATGAATAAACTTAAAAGCTCTGAATTTCAGAGATGACTCTAGTAAAACGTCAAGTGTGCTACATTTTTGAAATGGTAATTTTAAGTTCTATCGTAATATGCAGAAATATACTGGGTGTCTCATTAAAAAAAATTAATTTTCCGTCAATAACTGTTGATGTATGATTTGAAAAAATAAATTACTTAAACCATTGAATTCTACGTAAAAAAGTGCTTCGAGGATGTTTTCATAGAACCAAAGAATTTTTGACAGGAAAGAAGTTATAGCAACTTTTCGAAAATGAACATTTTCGAAAAACATGCTGTAACTCAGAAACGATGATAGATATCGATATGCGGTTTTCACCATTAAGTTTGTCATAAAAATTGAGCCTCAGACACCGCCATCAGTTTTCATCTATCTAGTTTAAAAACAGGACTTTCCCTTTAAAAGTGTCCAATTTGGCCCACCCTCTACAATAGCCACATACTTTCCCTTAGTGCTTAACTGAAATGTTTTAGTTTTCTGAATTTAGTACTTCAAAATTTTGCTTTCCTATTGATCAAAATTTGGAACATACAAAGAGTTTGAAGGTGTTTTCAACATTAAAAAAAATCTTCTGGATATGTGAACTATTGATCCATTGCTACAATTCATTTCATATTTTGCAAATAATAAGTGTTTTCTATCGTTTCTCATTAATGCACATCTTCAGAGATTTGTATGAAAGTAATTTTAGGTTGATGTAAAGCCGTAATAAAATATTATAAATACTAAATATGACTAATGACTCATGTCTATTCTAGGACTCTAGAGAATGACAATGAGTCCGATAGTGATGAACACTTACCCTGCGTCAATCACTTTTCCTTACAAAAATCTAACAAAGGAAACAAGAAGCTCATTTTTATGAAAGAACACCGACATAAACTTAATAAAATGGAATTTTTTTTGGGAGTGAACGATACTTACCGTCACTTAATACAACCTCGGGCTGACTGGGTCTGGGTGCCTGTTTGGTTTCTATTCGTAGAACTTGAGGCTCTGAAATAAAAAAAAAATTCATGGAGAACGTACTAATCAACTTTTTTGATTCAAGATTAATCTGTTGTTGTAAAAAGAATGTTTGAAACTGACAACTTTCAATATGAAGTATTTCTTTATCAGTTTACTCTTCCGAGACCTAGTTTCTGAAAGGTTATATCTTGAGCAATTTGATGAATACCATGAAATTAAACAGTTAGCTCGACAATTGTTGTTAAGCATTTAATCTATACTTATTGGCAATTTAAACAATACTCTAACTTATTCATGCTTGCATTGTTATAACAATGAGATAACGCATAATATTACTGATAACCATCAAGCAGAAGAATTTCACAAAGCACCACTTGATTTTCTAGGATAGATACTTGAAAATGTGTCATTAGTGAATGATTCTGTTGTTTTTTTTTTGTTCAGATAACAGATGAAGTGAGATTTCATAATTAATAGTTTCCGAGAGAATACATCTCCCTTATTCGTTCTATTGAAATGAGTACACAATCTAATATGAAAGATTTTTTCAAATGAAAAAAATGTATTGTTAAATTCAGCATGATGAATAAATTCAATTATTTTCAATATGACAAATTTTTGTTTGTTTTAGTTTTAGTCAAAACTGCAAACCCAGAATACACTTTATCCCTCACAATAATCTTTAATGATTATGAGTTGAAACAATAATGAAATTCTAAAATTCAAACTCATAAATTGAGCTAATATCAGTTTTATAAATTTCTCATCTCCTCAATCTGTTTCACTCTTGATTGTGCCAGGTGTCTGATTAAGAGAGTCGCGCGGCTGTATCTCAGAAACTATTCGTCGTAGAGACTTACGGTAAAAAATTTTATAAACAAAGCGGCCAACAGAAAATCACGTAAATTATTTTCAGGTTTCTAAGATGGCCGTCAGGGGGCGTAACCGCCATCTGAAACTTTTAAAGTGATTTTTTTCTGAAATTCATCTAGCGAATATACCAAAAAAATATTTTCCGTTTAAAGCTGAGCTTCATTCGAGTCATTTTTATTTGACACTTTTTGACGTATCTATTGAAATGAAGTGGTGGGGGTTGATTCAATGTTTTTTTGAATAAACAGCTGTAACTCCTGAACGACTGAACGGATTTCAACAAAGTTGATCTCGTTGGGAAAAGCATTTATTGCTTCATCGAAAACATCTTATCTATGGACTGTCAAATTTTTAGTTATGCCGGTAGAGAGCGTTTTTTGATATAAAAACAGAAAATTGCTAAATTCTCTAAAAAATTAAATGCAATAACATAACTTTTTTCCCTAAAAATGTATTGTGGTGATGCCAAAATAGGCTAGTGAAAACCGTATCTCGATACCTTATTCCTAGCCTAAAATATCGAAGAAAGAAAATTTAGTTATCATATGATTCAAAAAGATGCCATTACACCGATATTTATTTTCATTTATCTGTATTTTTTCCAAGAATCAATGATGAAATTTAATAATTTCATGATTTTCAAAAAATAACATTTTTATTTCAAAAACTTCAAAAAAAAATCGAGTGGGAGCATAATAACCAATGTAATAATATGCAAGTGCAATGTAGTCAGTATATGAAGAGCAAGTCATGGAGGAAAATCATATGCCTAAAATTAACTTGTCAACAAATAATAAAATTATACATATAGTGGCAGTTTAATAAGTTTTTGTGGCACACAGAAGTAAGGATTGAAAAAGATTGAAATACATTTTACAAACAATGAAGCTTTTGATATCACTGACGGTATATTTTGAAATTCTTCAAAATGTGGCATTGGCACAAAGAATATACAGTGCTCTATATTCGGCATCTACGCCATGCGAGAAATTTTCCGCGTTTAGTACGAAATTTGCATAATACTGGCAGCTTTGACCCTATAAATTTCAGATGAAAATTCTCTATTTTCTTCAAATATGCCCAACAAATTCTCGCATGGCGTGAACGCCAATTTGGAAATCGAGTTTTATATAATCTTTGTGCCATTGCCGCATTTTGAAAACTTTCAAAATATACCGCAAACATATCAACATCTTCATTGTTCGTAAATGCATTTCAATAGTTTTCAGTCCTTACTTGTGTGTGCCACAAAAACTCATTACACTGCCATTATAAGTTCATTTTTGATATTTGTTGATAAGTTGATTTTAGGCATTTATTTTTCCTTCATGGCCTTCTCTTCTTATTCTGACTACCTCATTGCACTTTCACAAATTATATTTATTGATTATTATGCCCCTAAACGATTTTATAAAAATTTTTTGAACTAAGAATAAGAGTACCTATATGATAATCATTGAATGATGAAATTTCATCATTGATTCTTAGAAAAATATAGATAAATGAAAATAAAAACCGGTGGGATGTCTTTTTGAATCATATGATAACTCATAAATTTTCTTTCTTCGATATTTTAGGCAAGGAATAAGATATCGAGATACGGTTTTCACTAGCCTATTTTGGCATCATCATAATACATTTATATGGAAAAAAAGTTATGTTATTGCATTTAATTTTTTAGAGAATTTAGCAATTTTCTGTTATTATATCAAAAAACGCTCTCTACCGGCATAACTAAAAATTTGACAGACCACAGATAAAATGTTTTCGATGAAACAATAAATGCTTTTCCCAACGAGATTGACATTGTTGAAATCCGTTCAGTCGTTCAGGAGTTATGGCTGTTAATTCAAAAAAACATTGAAACATCCCCCACCACTTCATTTCAATAGATACGTCAAAAAGTGTCAAATAAAAATAACTCGAATAAAGCTCAGCTTTAAATAAAAAATATTTTTTTGGTATATTCACTAGATGAATTTCAGAAAAAAATCACTTTAAAAGTTTCAGATTGCGGTTACACCCCCTGGCGTCCATCTTAGAAACCTGAAATTTTTTACCGTAAGTCTCTAGGACGAATAGTTTGTGAGATACAGCCGCGTGCCTCTCTTAATCAGACACCCGGTACATTAAGAAAAACTTGTAACATTATTCTGTCTACATACCATCTCTACTTTCTTCTTCAGTTTCACTAGTTGGAGATCTGAGATGTAAACTATCCATCCTTTTGTTAATGGCAGCTGAAGATATTTCAGATTCACTGAAATCTGTATCATCTGGAACGAAAATAATAAAAATCAGCTTGATGAATAATATGCTCCGTGAATATTGAAATTTTATAAAAAACATGTTTATTTAATCTAAGCTTAATTCAAAATAATGAATAATGTAAAAAGAAGCTAACTTACAGTCACCCTTCACTTTTTTCTCAACAACTTTCTTGTATTCATCTAATTCTTCATCTGTAACAGAGTCAAATGGATTTTTGGCATAAGGAGACTTGTATACCATAGCATTGTGCTGGTGACCCCTCTGGATTATTCCTTTAGAGGCAGCTCCCATCAACACTACCTGGTCCCCACACTGATTCAAGGAAGCATCCTGCATTTTCTTCGCTTCTTCCCATGTTAACGCGTCTAATAAATATGACTGAGGACCAGCCGATATTTTGTCTGCCCTTCTATAGTCTTTTATCTTCAAGAAACAAATAACAAATTAGATCATTTTCAAATTATTGCTAATTGAACATCGTAGATATAATTTTGAAATGAGAAAACTGTTGTGTTCCAACATAAACACATAAAAAGTTTACATCAATAGCAGATTATGATTTTCATCATCAACGTTTTAATGAGTCCCAAATTGAAACCAATCTTAAAATCCTTAAATTTATATCGTAATATATGAATTACTTGTTGAAAGTTGGATATACTTCCTACTCAAATCTCTCCTTCTGATATAGCTAGGCAGTATTTTAATTTAGAGCAAAAAAAATCAGTTTGAACCAATAATAAATAAATTTATTTTTAGTCATAAACCACTTCGAAACTGTATTGAAGTCAACATAAATATTTATAAAACTGAAAACATTTATCCTATTATTTTTTATAACTAAATGAATGTAAACATTAAGAAGGAACTACTATAAAGAAAACAACAGTTCAACTATCAGGTGAACGTGCACGATGCCTGGAAAAGTATATTTCATGCCCTTCCTCCTCAAAAACATTTTACTTGTACACAACATCGACACTTATTCAAAGCACTCTTGTAAACATCATTAGGCATTAAATTTTGAATAGTTTGTGCCATTATCCAGCAATATAGTATGAATACAGGCGCTTTATACATCCTTTCGTTACAATATATAATAAAAACTTTTAAATTTGAATTTAAAAAAAAACAGAATTTTGAAATAAAGTATTTGGGAATAATTATTGTCCCCTTCGTGGCCACATCATAAGCTTAATTTACAATAGCAAATTTAAAAGAAAATATATACATACTACACACTAAAATTCCTGGAATTAGTGACTGTAAAATGCAAAATAACGTAAATTATTTAAGTTATTAGAAATTTTGAATATGTCAATAATAATGATTAGTAAGTAAGTAAGTAAGTAAAGTTTATTGATTTCAAAAATTATCCATATATCAAAAGAAAAAAATATATATCACAGATATATAAGATAAAACTGAAACATGTCAAAAGAACAGTAAATTCAATTATGACCACAAAAGACCCTAAATTGCTCCATGTTATAGGGTTCGCACCGAAGAATAAATTTGTAAACCCTTCTCTTGAAAAGCTCGTAACTCCCTATCACCTGTAGACTCCTGGGCACGCAATTGAACATCCTAATCGCCATATACTGTGTACCCTTTTCCCGGAGAGCTGTTGAATGTGGCGGGAAAAAATAGGGATAAATTTGCCGCGTGTTATTCTTATTTCTGCAACTCTCAAAATAGTGCCTCTGTTAGCGAAGAAACAATAAAAGCCTACTATATGTATTATATATATATATATATATATATATATATATATATATATATATATATATATATATATATATATATAATCCATATACCGTCAAGATGTTATTCTTCTCAAACAAGCCACGACAAGATAGTTCTTAAAGCCCAATTTTTGAGCAACAAATATGCATCCAATATCAGAAGAACCTCCCCAAATTATGATGCCGTATGAAAGAATGGAGTGAAAATTGGCGTAGTAGAGCATCTTCAAAATATTAACGTCAACCTGTTCCCTCAGCATGTATAATGTATAGGATACAGTGTTAAGTTTTCTCCTAGGCTGATTAACATGTGGTCCCCATTTAAGTTGTTTGTCAATGATAATTCCGAGGAACCTGACGGAATCCTGAACAGTAATGCTGCAGTTGTCATTACTAATTATATTTGGGTGAGTCAGTCTAGACCTATCAAAACAAAAAAACAGACATTCAGTCTTCTTCATATTGACCACAAGTCCATTATTGCCACACCAACGATTGACGCCATCCAGAACATCCTCAGAGGCAAGAAAAGCTGACGGAACGTCCACAGATCTCACCAGAAAATTTGTGTCATCCGCATACATTACCGGACATCAGCGATCTCCCGAACAAGCCTCAGCAAGCGAATTGATGTATACTATAAACAACAGCGGACCCAGGATGCTACCCTGAGAAACCCCCATAGTGATATCTCTCTCATTAGAAAAGTGCGGCATGCCCCCAATCTTAATGACTACTTTCTGTTTTCTTTTGCTTAGATAACTCTTGATGAGTTTTAACTGATTTTCACGGATCCCGCACATCTCCAACTTTACTAGCAACCGGTCATGTTCAACGCAGTCGAATGCCTTGGACAGGTCGAAAAAAAGGCCCACAGGAATCTCGCCCTTTTCCAGGGCCATAACTGTGGCATGAGTTAGTTCGAATATTGCAGTATCTACATTTCTGTCCTTCATGAAACCATGCTGACAGGACATTATGACCCCAAATTTCTTGAAAAAGCTCAACAGCCTAATAGATAGTAACCTTTCAAAGATTTTTAAAAGGAAGACAAAACACTTATTGGCCTATAATTACTCAGATCTTCGGCATCGCCTTTTTTATACAATGGTCTAATAATGGCTATTTTCAAGTTATCTGGGAAAATGCCTTCTTTGGAAGAGCGATTTATGATATGTGACAAGGGACCAGCCACCATCTCTATCGATGCACTTACAACGCTCATAGGAATGTCATCATGGCCGCAAGAATCCTTGTTTTTAAACGATTTCACCAAGGCAATCACCTCCTGCTGCAGAACATCAAAAACATAAAAGGATCTGTCAAGCCGCTTGCCAGGAGTTTTGGAATCATTTGATATCCGACCCTTCAAGTGTTGACACAGAGTCGGTGCAATTTCTGCGAAGAAATTGTTGAACTCCGTCACAAGGGATGCTGGATTACCCTGCTTCATTGTACCACAATTAATCTTAGTGTCTGTCTTGGTTAGACTATTGACAACTCTCCAAGCTGCCCTAGATTTATTTTGTGCTCTTGAGATATAGGTGTTAAAGTGAGCCTTTTTCGCAGACGAGATTGCCAAATCATAACGCTTCTTTACATATTTATATGCAGCCATGTATTCAGGTCTGATTGCTGATATTACATATAATTTATCTAAGCTCTTTCTGAGAGATTTAGTCTGAGCTGTATGCTTGAATGCATTTAACGGTCTTCCAGTCGTCACCCGAACATTAGGAAAGGTGAGGTCGAAAACTTTTTTAAAAAGATCAAAAAAACGTTCCCACACTAAATCAACACCATCAGACATGTTATAGATATCATTCCAATTTACTTATCACAAGCTATTATGTAATTTCGTTTTCCACTAAATTCAAGTTATTAATAACATCAATCTCGGATAGATGTTCTTTCAATAAATGTATTTTTGGGTAATATGGATAAAAATAATGACTGCTGTCACAAATTGTTGTTTCCCCATATCATATTCTGATTACTGAGCCAAGGGAGACGAAGAATGATTCGAGCTAAAGCTCATAATAATACTAGACTCGCGAATTTTGGTTGTTACCTTCTTCCTCTTGAACGGATCGACCGATTTAAATGATTTTTTGCATAATATACAACGTTGATAGGAAGGACATAGGCTATATAAATGAAAAATAAATTGCACCACGGAGGAATAATCGCCGTAAAAAATTTCAAAATGGGATTTCTCAAAAACTATCGGTGATAATTACAGAATTTTGGCGCCAAAATGAGTGTTACAAAAAAAATGGATCGAACAATATTCAGGTAAGTAGGCATAATTTGCACTTAGACAAAAAAAAATCCAGAGGTGTAATTAATAGCTCATAAAATAAATTCCTTAAATGAATCACTCAGCTCAGCTTGCAACAGCCTACTGCCTTGCGGACCTGGTGATTATAATCAATCGTTTAAACGCTGGAAAAGGTTCCGAATTGCTCTATTAATTTATATCTACATATGAAGGATACAAAACAAAGATTACCTGTTGCTGCTTCAACTTGAACTCCTTCGGGTTTGTGTTTTTCGGTACGAATTGCAAAGCATTCTCGATTTTAACAGGAGTACTTGAATGTGTTGGCGATCCATCAGCTACCCACTGAAAAGACAAAACCAGCACATTAGGCAAATGTCAATTTTCTGATTAAATATTGAAGCTTATAAATTAAGAAGCATACTCGCTCACCAGGCAATATTAATATGCAATTATAGTTTCTAATGTACTGATTTTGCCATTGGCACAAAAATCACAACATTGAAATTGACTACTGCTAAATCTATACTGAGATTAACGATGTAAATAAGAAAAGAGAGAATAAGTTAGTAACTTTAAATAGAGCATAATTTTAGTTAGCTTTTTCTGCGAGCGTTCTGCGCTCTCAAATTGTTTTGAATATGTATATTCTACCATATTTTTATTCAATTTTCTCTCTGAATGCGTGTACTAATGGTACATATGAAGCAATGGAGATTGATAGTAGTTATGAAGCAATGGAGATTGTTCATCAATTTATACATTGCAGCATATATACATTATCAAACTGAATGTATTATTCGTTTTTTATTAGTGAAAGTTGTAACTTTTTATGAATAATTTTACAGATATACTTGGTTTAGCAATAAGTAAAAGAATATTAACACAACTAAAGAGCTGCTAGGGAAGGAAAGTGAATTAATACAATTAGCGGATTTTGCCAAATTTATTTCAAAGCCAGGCATAAACTATATAAACAATTAGAAACATTTATTAGTAAAAATTTGTGAAACATTGAAATTTAAAAAATCAATGTCAACAATCGCAGTATCAACTGTGTGCTAGATAGATTTAATTTGGTTTGGTTATATTTAATGAATACCATGAAATAAAAACGGTTAGGTTAATAATTGTCGCGAAGCATTTAATCTATTTTCATTGGCAATTTAAACAATACTCGAAACTATTCACGCTTGTACTGTTGTAACAATACGATAACGCATAATATTACTGATAACAATCAAGCAGAAGAATTTCACAAGGCACCATTTGATTTCTAGAATAGATACTTGGAAACGTTTCGCTAGTGCTCTTAGCAAATTAAAGTATTTGTTTATTCCTTTGTCGATCAGATAAAACAGATGAACTGCGATTTCAAATCAATTATAATAATTTTAAACTTTATATACATACATATATATATATATATATATATATATATATATATAATATATATTTATATATAATAATATATATATATATATATATATATTATATATATATATATATATATATATATATATATATATATATATATACCAACAATCTCAGTGATCTGTGATCTAAAACCCATATAAAGGGAAAGAAGAAAGGGAAGGAAGAGGAAGGGAAAGAGGAATGTTGTTTTGATTTAATGTTTTTTATTATTTGTAGATGGAGATATGTAAAATGTTGATATTTTTGTTTTTATATAATTGTAAGTTTCCAAAATGTATGATTTATATTTGGGGTTTGGATGTATATATTGACGTGTTCTATATTCAACTGTGAATGTAAATGGAATAAATAAAACACTATATAATATATATATATATATATATTTATATATATATATATATATATATAATATATATATATATATAATATATATATATATATATATTTATATATTTATATAGTTATATAAATATATAAACTAATATTTCACTAATATATTAGACGAACGTTGAAGAAGTTATGATGATTGAAAGAATGGTGAAGAACAAAAAACATTGTTGCTTAGAAACATTTGAATCACTATTCGAAACCAATCAAAGTGTTCTAACATCGATATTTGAAGCCAATATACATTTTGATATGAAACATTGAATCTATTTTACTATATAAAGTGATATCAAATGCAATGAAAATTATCTATAAATCGAGCTCAATTAGACAGCAGTTGACAATAGTTGAACTAACTTCTTGAAAAATTCTTAATACCAATTTCTCAAACCTTCAAACCCTTATGATTCAAATGAAAACAGATAACATAAATTTACAGCGTGAGCGCATTAAATAGGAAATTCTTCATGCTGGAATATTACCATACTTATTTCAATAAATTTTTGTTACTAAAACTACTTGAGTTCATCACAACTACCAGTTTTTGGGTAAGCAGAAAAAACCTCAGAAATTTAAAATACATTTAAATTCGGTTACTTCAGAAGTAACACGAACAAGGTTTTTAATTTTTAATTTCTGGTAGTTGCTACATAAACCATCAAAGTGGATCGCAACCAATGTTTTATACTTACTTAATAATTCAAACACGTTTATTACGTTACTTATGGCACTACGAATTATCAAAGTAACAGGATATAAGTGGTTAAAACTAAGATTATTCTAGAAATATCCTCAAGTGGCACTGAACTAGTTAGACGTCAAGAAGTTGAAAATCCTTTTCAACTCAACATGAATGGAATTGGGAATTGTTTAAACACATGAGCGGTAGTTTGAATAAAAATATACGTATTAATTATTAAAAAGGAGACTAATTCATCCCTTAAAAAATCATATTCTGCTGAACAGTTGAGTGAGAAATAGTATTTCCGCTATCTACTATGCATTTAGTATTGGATTGGAATTAAGGTAAACAATTCAATTGAGTGATATTTATGTGTAATACAGATATATCCTTAATGCAGGCATATTATATACTTTCATTAGGTACATTTAAACTTGCTTCAATTTTTTCAAATGTCAGTGGATTTAATCCATGTCTGAATCATAATTCCTGCAGTTTCCATTTGGAAGTACATATCTATAATCTATATCGTGATGAAAAGCTTTCATTTGAATTAATATAATAGCTATTTTCCTAAAATTTCGTTTCGGAGAATGATATGCACCTACAGATGAGATACAGGTGCACTACATTTCGAAATCAATCACTTGAAAAATTAATTTTGCAAATATCTTCTAACGGAGTGAAGATTATCATGTATCCCTCGACAATTGAATTATTTTCGAAAGCTGTTGGTGTGTGACGGTATGCTCAAGGAGAAAGTGTTTCAGTCATCAATTATGTTCTGTTGTTTTTGCATATATATATAAATAACAATAGATTAATTTGAAATTAACAGTTTATACTGGATAATCCCAGAAAATTTTAAATTTACCAAGTCAAGATAAGGCCAAGGAAAAACTTTAACAATAAAATATGTATATGCTCTTTCTTGTAAATCAGAAAATTGACAAAAAAATTTCATATTAACTCACAAAATTCCCTTCATTATTTGGAATCCTATTTTATCATGCCAACGAACAACTATCATATATCACACATTTATAACACCATTGAAATAAAGATGATAAAATAGTTAAATCTAATACTATATTATGAAAATATTCCATTAATGTCACCCAAATTGACATAAATACTCAGAAGATTTTCAAATAATCATTTTGCCGAGTTTAATCAGATATTCAGAGTTACGCAATGAATACGTGTGCTGATTAAAAAAGAATTCACTCATTCAACTGCCTCTTATTTGGTCAAAACATTCCCAATTCCACCTTCCAAATATGGTTATAATGTAAAGTGTTCTGCATACGTGATCAAACTAAGATATATATCAAGAACTCTGATTGCTATGCACGGGGTACACTTATGTTACACAGTACCTCTAACCATAAAGAAAAATGTATCAGTTGTTCGCGAATTCAATGAGTATTGTGCAATTATTCGGTCTCAACTTTAAGATATTCTACCTTTGTAATTTTCTTTGGGTCTTGAGTCCCTGTTTCCAGAAATTCCACACGCTGGTAGACATTTGGCGAATTCAACCATCGGCTACGATTTTGTCCTTTTTTACCCTCACCAAGATTTCGCCATAATCTGCAACAGAAGACAAAATACATATTACATTACATGCAAAAGAATTTCCTACAATCCACATATAATATTATATGCACAAGAACAACATATAATAGGGGACTTAAATCAATTTTGAGAGGACAAAATTCAATTTTGAAGGGACAGAAATCAATTTTGAAGGGACATAAATATTAGAAAACATTGAAAAATATCAAGAAAGTAAAATTGAAACAATGTAAATTATATATTTGTTCGAATACTTGGCATCAAACCAAGAGGGAAAGAAATTGGTATTAAACAAACACATTAGAACAACATATAAATGGGTGAAAGAAATCAACTTTGAACGGACATAAATATTAGAAAACATTGAAAAATATCAAGAACGTAAAATTGAATCAATGTAAATTATATATTTGCTCGAATACTTGGCAGCAAACCAAGAGGAAAAAGAAATTGGTATTAAACAAACACATTAGAACAACATATAAATGGTGTACATAAATCATCTTTGAACGGACATAAATATTAGAAAACATTGAAAAATATCAAGAACGTAAAATTGAAAAAATGTAAATTATATATTTGTTCGAATACTTTGCATCATACTAAGAGGGAAAGAAATTGGTATTAAACCACATTAAAAGAACATATAAATGGGGTACAGAAATCAACTTTGAACGGACATAAATATTAGAAAACTTTGAAAAATATCAAGAACGTAAAATTGAAACAAAGTAAATTATACATTTTTCGAATACTTTGCATCAAACCAAGAGGGAAAGAAATTGGTATTAAACCAACACATTAGAACAACATATAAAAGGGGTACAGAAATTCAACTTTGAACGGACATAAATATTAGAAAACATTGAAAAATATCAAGAACGTAAAATTGAAACAATGTAAATTATATATTTGTTCGAATACTTGGCATCAAACCAAGAGGGAAAGAAATTGGTATTAAAAAAACACATTAGAACAACATATAAATGGGTTACAGAAATCAATTTTAAACGGACATAAATATAAGAAAACATTGAAAAATATCAAGAAAGTAAAATTGAAACAATGTAATTTATATATTTATTCGAATACTTGGCATCCAACCAAGAGGGAAAGAAATAGGCATTAAACAAACACACTAGAACAACATATCAATGGGGGACAGAAATCTACTTTGAAGGGACATAAATATTAGAAAACATTGAAAAATATCAAGAACGTAAAATTGAAAAAATGTAAATTATATATTTGTTCGAATACTTTGCATCATACCAAGAGGGAAAGAAATTGGTATTAAACCACATTAGAACAACATATAAATGGGGTACAGAAATCAACTTTGAACGGACATAAATATTAGAAAACTTTGAAAAATATCAAGAACGTAAAATTGAAACAATGTAAATTATACATTTTTCGAATACTTTGCATCAAACCAAGAGGGAAAGAAATTGGTATTAAACCAACACATTAGAACAACATATAAAAGGGGTACAGAAATTCAACTCTGAACGGACATAAATATTAGAAAACATTGAAAAATATCAAGAACGTAAAATTGAAACAATGTAAATTATATATTTGTTCGAATACTTGGCATCAAACCAAGAGGGAAAGAAATTGGTATCAAACAAACACATTAGAACAACATATAAATGGGTTACAGAAATCAACTTTAAAAGGACATAAATATTAGAAAACATTGAAAAATATCAAGAAAGTAAAATTGAAACAATGTAATTTATATATTTATTCGAATACTTGGCATCCAACCAAGAGGGAAAGAAATAGGCATTAAACAAACACACTAGAACAACATATCAATGGGGGACAGAAATCTACTTTGAAGGGACATAAATATTAGAAAACATTGAAAAATATCAAGAACGTAAAATTGAAACAATGTAAATTATATATTTGGTCGAATACTTCGCATCAAACCAAGTGGGAAAGAAATTGGTATTAAACAAACACAGTAGAACAACATATAGATGGGGTTGAAACGTTGCAACGAAAAATGACATATGCTAACATAAAAATTTGCGAGAGATAAACTAGACAAACCAACAAGATATGTATACTTGTTGGTTAGTTATGTTTTCCTTATAGGATGTGGTTGGAGAATTCAAGGCGATCACAAATACAATCGAAAAATCTAAAAACCCTAATTGTGTAGTACGAAAATAGAAAGATATCAAGAATGTTCGTCACATATGTTTCAACAAATATAATTGCCAGAATGAAAATAAGGTTAATTTATTGCAGCACCAAGATTATTGACATTTGTATTCTTTCAAGTTTCTTATATGCCAGTAATAAATTTTCCTGCAATACTCCGCATTTCGATATACCTTCCAGTCTATAAATATTGATTATTACAGCTATTACTCCCTCGCAGTTCATTTGTCACAATTCCGTACCATTTTCATTCGAATCGGACAATTCATTGCTCAAAGAAATTAATACAGCAATACTATGATGGCAACAAATACTTTTCTAACGCTCATGTTTTGCTTTTTTGAGAGGCACTTTCTTCTCTATTCTGATATACGTGTAAATAAATACTTATAAACACTTTTGTGAGGAAATAGTCACAATTGTGTTAAATATCCAACCCCCTCACGTGACGTATTTCACCAATTGAACTGAAAATATTTATCAGTCGACCCACTACTAACTCAGTTCTCTTGAAATTTTTTCAACACTTCATCCAGAAAAAATATTTGTATCCAATAACAACATTATTTATTCAGGTTTAGACGGGAAAATTGCGTTCCTAATGCAACGCCGTATAATTAAGTGTATTCGTACAACCGATGTTAATTAAAAGTCTGAGGCGGAAAAAAAATATTGAAACGCGACGCGACAAAACGTGTCGACACTCGATTGGAACAGGAAACGTGTGCCCGTATCGCGTGGCGTCGGGTGTTCATAGTGTGCTTCTGGTCATAGAAAATACTAGGATTTTATTCTATTCAACACGTGTCGTGTTTTGTTGGGCTGCATCGCGTTTCAATAATGTGGAATGAAAAATTTAAATGTGTTTGGATGTGATTCACGTTGGCAATCTATGTGGAGCTACATATGAAATAGTACCAGTCATATTTTGAACGGAGTAGGAAGGAACTGTGAAATATTTCATTGTACTCCTTTAAAGTGAATGTTTGTGTACAATTAACAGTTTCTATTCATTGAATGTCATTTTATCAACAATTTTAGTATAATTTTAACTCACAAAATATGAAATAACACCTGTGATTTTTTCAACGGAATAGGAAGATTTTCTAAAATACCACTGATATGTCAGAAATAAACGATATTACTTGGTTCTCAGAATGATCAGCGTTCAAGATTTGTGAAATCCCAACGTTTCAGCGCCTCTGTTGTGAAGCTATCTGAAGATAGGAGTACCTAATAGTAAGAAATAATTCGTTTGCGTAGCCTACTCTGAAAATTTACTAGTTTGGGGAGCATCAATCTGCCAACTTCACTAATCGATTTCGCTTCCACTAGTTGACTTCGAAGCCTAAAGCTGCCTACTCTTCAGAGCCAAGTGAATATTTGACTATTTTGACTGTACTATAAAACATTCATTATACATGTGCTTCGTGAAGTGTAACACTACCTATTATTCAATAGTGAATAATGGTTCATTATTCACTGCATGACGTCACAGTTAGGACGTATATCTAAACTAGAGAACATCATTCACACTGTTATGATATTATTATTGTTAGATTTTAAAACATTGATTTATCTATAAATTCAATGCCTTCGTTTATTTTCAATAATTGTTCTGTTAATATTTATATAAATGAATAAATGCAAAAATTATCTATTCACACATAAGGATAATTATGAAAAGATTACTCTATAAATATTTTTCAAGCGATTCCCAACAAAACAAATGAATATATTATGAAGTACAGATATTCAGAACTGGATCCACGAGCAAGTTAATGAATTACTTACCCCTTTTTGTAGAGCTCTTCCTCTTCTAAGAGATAACCTAGAGAAGAAACAGCAGGTGGAACTTCTACATCATTTTTCGGCCTTGGAACGTCGCCCTTGACTAACGGATGTCTATATATATAGCCAGTGCGAAATCCGACATTGTCCAGCATTCTCATCAAACCTTCAAATTCGACGCCACCTACTCGCCACTTTCGTTCTACTTTACCTTCCAAAATGGACGGCTTGTCAGGTCTGGGAGTGCTTTCGGGCGCCTTATGCGCCGCCTCGTAGATCCTCTTTCTCGTTTCCTCGTTGAGGATTATTATATTATCTAAGCCAATCGGTAATAATTTGAGTTGAGCCTCGCACGCCAGGACGGTATTTCGAGCATTGAAAAATGCCTCTTCTATTGTTTCGCCGCAACACAAGACTCCTTGATTGGAAAGCAACAAGATTTTATTGTTGGGACCCAGATTTCTGGCAAGTTTATCTTTCTCCTCGGGATCGATCAGACCCCCAAGGAATGGATGAGTGCTGACTTCTCCTATCACTACGGATTCTTGACTGATTGGTAGAATTCCTGCCTTAGTAGCTGAAACAGCAACCACAGATGGAGTATGGAGATGAATTATGCATTTTATGTCTGGTCTAGCGGCATGAATAGCACCATGTAATGAGAATGCGGCAATGTTTACTGAAAAATTCGTGGTTCCTTGCTCAACTATGTTTGCTTGCATGTCAATTTTAACCAAACTAGAGGCAGTTATTTCATGATAGAGCATTCCGTATGGGTTCACCAAGAACTGTTCATCGTCTTGATTCAGTCTGGCAGTAATAAGACTTGTTGTTCCTTGGTTCCATCCGCATAAATCTATCAATCGGTAGACAGCAGCTAATTTACAACGTAAGATTTTTTCACCTTTGCCGTAACCCATGGCTTCGATTCCTCTGATATCGTTGATAGGTAAAACGCAGCTGGAATTTTTGTAAAAATTACCCCCTTGCTTGTTGACGCCCATCATATCCGATATTTGCTGCATGAGACTGTTGGTTCCTGTACCTTCGTTCATTTGTGTTTCGATAATTCGTTCGAGCTCCTCTCGGAACATTTTACTGTTCATTATATTTTCGACGCGTTTCCGCCTTTCCATTTCTTTCACGTCTGCATCTATGTCAGCTGGTCGTATTTTGGCCCTTTCTTCGTCGTCCATCAAATCGATTCCGTTGGTTTGTGGCGGATCCACCGCCTGAAGTGTTTCCGTCATTTTTTCTCTGAAACAGAAATACAAAACTTCAATGACATTTTTTTTTTCGATACATAATCAACAGTTTCGAGTGTTTTCAATGAAGATTTTTCAAAGTTTTTGCAACAACTTCATGTGACCTAACATATTCATAAAATTATATATATATATATATATATATATATATATATATATATATATATATTTATATATTATATATATATATATATATTATATATTATATATATATATATATATATATATATATATATATATATATATATATATATATATATATATATATATATTGTATCGTTATGCAATCTGGTTAAATGAATTTTCATTACGATCAACCCGCATAAAAGATCCGTAGTTGAAAATGAATCAATATGTTCTATGTCAATGAAAATGATAATGACGCTGCTAGTAGAGAGGGGAAAAATCCAGGAAGTCGGAATACTTTATTGTGTTCTTTCTTTTTGAATAAGAACGTGGATCAAGTAGTCATGCTAGTTGGGAAGAGTTTTCAATTATCATTGTTATTTTTGAATCGATAATTGTTTTTTTTTAAATAGAGTTTTTGTTACACTGTCTGTATTGTAAATAAATCAGATTTAATTGTATACGTGCTCGCCATTTTGGCTAGCCGGAGCAAACCATTACCTCATAGAATATAGAAGTACGTTATAATATATATACACATAGAAAATTCAGTCAATGTTTTCTATTTACTTTGTGTGGAAATAAATAAGATTCCAGAATAACATACATAGCAGATTGAAATCGTATAACTCACAACAGCATATAAGAATAATAACGACATCCCTAATAATTTTTTGTGAGGAGTAATAAACAAGTATTGAATGCGAAAATTGCTCATTAAAATTAGCAAGATATAACTAGAAAAAGTTATCACATGTTAAATGTGCTAATTAAAGAATACGTGAAATCATTAGCAATATTACAGAAATAAAACCATTCAGGAAAGTTCCCCGTCAGTGGATTGATTCACAAGTAGTATTAACTTAAAATAAATAACTTAATTATGCTGGTTTGCTGAAAACTAGTAGCAATTTGATACATTTTTCTTTTTTGGAAACGGATATTTCCAGATGGAAATATTCGAACTAAAGAATTATATATATATATATATATATATATATATATATATATATATATATATATATATATATATATATATATATATATATATATATATATATATATATTCTACTCTCCTTTTTAGTTATGTGCATTTTTTAATTTCAGTTACATTAAATAAACCTCCCGAACTAAATTAAATAATGCTAAATAACACCCAAAATAACAACACAAAAATAATTTTTTTTTAAAGTTATATATATAGGTACGTATAAAAGGGATTTAAAAACCACTACCGCACTTTACTGTTGACTTTCGATACAATGTAGTAGTCACTTCTATAACGATTCCATTATTGAACTCAGTTTAATATCGTTCAGCACAACATTTCGCTATATCCTAGGGGAAAAAAGGACCGTTTCAGCATACGTAAACCTTGTGGGCAATCGAGCTGTTCGTATCGATTTTCGGGAGATGCCCGGGAATCGTTGGCTGGTGGAGACGGACAATGAAACTCCTGATGTGAATGAACGACGGAAATAGGCCAAATAGTCTAGTCAACGAAGCCCGAATATGGAATTTACCTTCAAACATTTCGAAACATTGTACATTTCTTCATTGTACACGAATCATATGCGAGATGTAACGGCAATGACCGAAAACAGGTTTATTTTATTATTTTTGTGTTCATATCTCGAAAATTATCGGTTGGAGCTAAATTGTGATTATATACATAATTGATGCTGATGAAACTTGCAAAAAAAATGAATTCGGAGAAAATGTTTTATTCTATTTCCCCGAAAATAATTATTACATTACTATTCATTACAGTGAGGTGAAACAGTCCTTTTAATATCCGTTTTAGACCTCCTAGACGACGATTTAAGAGTGTAACGGGGAGATACTTTAGCGGTGGCAAAAGAGGTGGAAATGATTTATTAAAAACATATCAGATATTTATCCTCCTAGGGCATGTTGGAGGGCATGGAGCTAAAAACTGACGTTTTAAGGACTTTTGCATCCGCAAACCCGGAAAATTGTACGTGAATCAAGTAGATGCTAGGGAAGTTACTTTTGGCGGTAATTTCTTTCCAATTTTCGCCATTTTTATACAATTATGTCTTGTCAAGAAATTACAAACAAAAGCAATGAGGGGCAGTATCCTTTTTGTGCACGTATTCAGTAGAAGCAAAAGTACTTCAGCGTCCTATTGAATAGGGAAACTCGTCTGTTATAAATTGTTCATAAAGTGTGCTACATTGCAAAATATTATTGATACATTCAATGGTCCAACATCTTGTCGAGAGGCTGAAGCTAGGAGGGGACTTATACGAGGAAAAAACGGAAAGTCGAGTGATTTCTTGTTTATTGTGCATGGTTAAACTCTTAAGTATCTTAGGTATTTTCTATGATAAAAGTATTTGTTTTACATGAAATAGCTTTCGGTTTAATGTTTGCTTATTGTACATATTTTTTTTAATGTAATATGTAGATATTTCAAGTATAGTTATTTGAAGGCGTTCTCGGCTGAAATGCTCCAAGCAAGGGTAAATAAAAAGCAAATGGAAAGTTCAAAATAGGCAAGAGTAGAGCTTCAACAAGCCTTTTCCAGAGTACGAAGTTTAATATATACCCACATTCACATACAGAGTTTTCAATGTCTCAAAAATCCTATTTACCAGTCGTACTACACATTTACCGAAGGGAAAAACCTGGTCGAAAATCAATTTCAAACTTTTCGCAGTGTCCCGTGATATTTGAGGCCTGTTAAGATTCTGAACCAAGTAATAAAAATGTTATACTTAGAGCAGCGCTACTCAAAGTGTGCTCCGCGGAGCCCCGGTGCTCCGCAAAGCCTCCGGTAGGGCTCCGCCGGCAGTCACAATTAAAAGAATACATGTATTAAAGTGAAACATATTGGAATAAAGTTATCTAAGATAAAAATAAACTACCAGAACGAAACACCAACTTATATGTTTCACAGGTACATACACGTAAATTCAATACAACAAATAACAAATTAAATCGCCAAATTGTCGTTCCAGTCATTGCATCCTGAATAGACAATCACTGGCGGTTAAGAAAATGTCACCAAATCTAAAATTGGTTCTTGATGACGCGATTAAAATTAATTTTGTCAAGCCACATCCACTGCAATCCCGATTGTTCTCAATATTATGTGAAGATTACGGTAACAATCGTAAAATACTTTAACAAGGCTTTCTGAACTAAGAACAGAATTAGAAGCTTTTCTTACAGATATTCCTTTCAATTTAAAAGAACGTTTGTCTGATAAAAGCTTGTTGTTAAGACTAGCATTTTTAGCAGACATGTTTGGAAAACTTACCGAATTAAGCCTGTCACTATAAGGAAAACAGACAACATTTTTCAATGCTAACAACATAACAACAAGATAACCACCCCCAAAAGAAAATTAGTTTTTTACATTACTTGTTTTGGAAACAGAGAAATAGAAAGCTTTTCATTGCTAAGTGAGTTCCTTACTCACCTTAGTCTTAGCGATAGGTACAGAAATATTTCAAAAAGAAACATTTTTTGAATTTATACAATATTTCAATAATCTGCGAGCGACTTTTGAATCTTACTTGAAGAACAGAATACGAAGCCGAAAATGAACTCATGGATTCAAAACCATTTTTGATCCAAATTGCAGAAGCCTGAAAATGTGTCAGATCGGGCACAAGCATGGAATCATTGTTCGAAACAATTTTACACGATGATTGTTGATGCAGGGTTCGTGATGAATATCCTCATATACTTGCCACAGAGGCTTTGAATGTTTTTCTGCCGTTCCCAACTACGTACTTGTGTGAAATTTTCAGCACATACAGCTACAAAAAACAAAATACCGCAATAGACTGGATGCCGAACTGAATATGTGAATTCAAATTTATTCTATCAAGCCTGACATTACCCACCCCAGATTTTATTCCCCAGATGGGGAATAAAATTTCATGTACTTATCCCATTAAATGAACTTAGTTTTATTATTTGCTTACTAACTTACTACTTACTCTATCTACCTTTTTTTATATAATTATCAATAAATAATACACATACAGCTATTTTTGCTTTTAGTTTAGGTTTAGGGTTCCATTAAAAAAATTAGTTCTTTAAAAGGGTTCCGTCACCAAAAAAGTTTGAGAACCGCTGACATAGAGGATCGAACAATATTATTCAATTCTTCCTTAAACACATCACAATTTTAAACATTGTTTCTTGTACCTGAAAAGGTAAATATAACTGCGTCTCATCTCCAAATGCTTGAATCTTAAGCTACATTTCCACCGGAGGAACATTGTGGCGTGGAACATTTTTATTGCTGTTGCGTGTTTCCGAAAATGTTCCAAAATGTTCCTGAATGTTCCTTAAAATTTCTTTATGTCTCGGCAACAAATGTTGACTGTTTCTACTTTTCACCCTTCAAGCTACGATTCCACCGGAGGGACATTTTTGTTGATGTTCCGTGTTTCCGTAAATGTTCCAAAATGTTCCTAAATGTTCCTCAAATTTCTTTATTTTTCGGCATAAAATATTGAATGTTCCTACTTGTCGCCGGTTTCCATTTTGAGCGGTAAACTTCAAAAGAAAATATGGAACATTTGTGAAAAAATCCGTGTTGCTATCGCAGTGGAAACGTATCGAAAACGCAACTGGTGATTACAGGGCCGGCCTAAGGCGAAAATTGCAAGTGTGCTAGACTCAAATTTTATGCCCCTGCCGAAGGGTCTGGGGGGTATGGAATTTTTTGAAATTTAAGGTCCAAAAACACAGTTTTTGTTCACTTTTTGCGTATATATATATATATATACATATATATATATATATATATATATATAATATATATAAATATATATATATATATATATATATATATATATATATATATATATATATATATATATATATATATATATATATATATATATATATATAAATATATATGAAATTGAATTTTTGGTGCCAAGCATCATATAAATTCATGAAACTATCTTGGTCCCAGGTCGAACTTTGCTAATCGCACCCATTTTAATAAGCAGGATTGCAACGTGAAAAGCTGCTAATAATCAAACAAGAACTAACGTAGCTACACTAGTGAAAATAAGAGAATATACCCGAAAAATTTGTGATTGGGAATGTGAGAAGAAATTCGGAAGAAGTTTAGGTAGGTACCATAATTTTCAGAGACGTAGAAATTGAATTATAGAAACAAAGGAAGTACAAAAAACAAAGAGGACTGTGTATTGGAATAATTGTAGAACATGATGGAAAAAATTCCAAAACTAAAACAAAAACCATATTGAGTGTTAATGAAATATAAAGATAAGGAAAATAATGTGAAGAAAAACTAATTATTCAATCGACACATTCAAAAAATGGAGACGAGCTTGTTCAATACTTTCATATTACTATGTAACTCATATCTTTAATATTGGAAATGTAATATGAAATTACCACTAACTTCTCAAATGAGCGATGGATGAATGCTTTCATATATGGTGAGTACGCTTCATAGAAACAAAAAAAAAAACTATCGCAGCGAGCTGCATTAGAAGAGCAGGCTTTCATAACTTATGCAGTTTAAAAAATATATGTCCAAATTCAAAAAAAAATGCGCCCTCTAATGTGTAAATAATATTTATTTCCTCCCCGGGGATCAACCCAATTCGTACCAAAACCAATCACATCCAAGGTATACGAAGCTACGTACTCTATTTCTATAAAATTGCTCCCTTTATCGTGTGAACAACATTGATTTCCTCCTCCGGGGATTCAACCTTCCAACCAATTTATATAGAAATAAATAGCATTTAAGATATCGTACGAAACTACCTACCTACAAAGTTTCAACCCTATTGTACCACCAAAATTGCGTCTTCTATCGTGTAAACAAGATTTATTTCCCTGGGAGGTCAACCCCACAACCAATTCGCATTGAAACCTATTCCATTCAATATATCATACGAAACTACCTACCCATAAACTTCCAATCCTATTGCTCCAAAATTATGCCCTTTATCATGTAAACAAGATTTATTTCTTCCCCCAGGGGGTCAACCCCCAACCAATTCGAACCAAAATATATCCCGTTCAAGATATCATACAAACCTACCTAGATACAAACTTTCAACCCTATTGCTACAAAATTGCGATTTATTTTCCCCCCAGGGGGGTCAACCTCCCAAAAATTCAAACCAAAAACAATCTCATCCAAGATTTCGTACGAAACTACTTAATTACAAACTTACAACCCTATTGCTTCAAAATTGCGCTCGTTATCGTATAAAAAAGATTTATTTTTCCCTCAGGGGGTCAATTCCCTAACCAATTCAAACAAAAAACAATCACATCCAAGATATCATACTAAACTACCTATTTACAAACTTTCAACCCTTTTGCTTCAAAATTGCGCCCGTTATCGTGTAAACAAGATTTATTTTGCCCCCAGAAGGGTCAACTCCCCAACCAAAAACAATATCATTCAAGATATTATGCGAAACTACCTATTTACAAACTTTCAACCCTATTTCTTCAAAATTGCGCCCGTTATCGTGTAAACAAGATTTATTTTGCCCCCAGAAGGGTCAACTCCCCAACCAAAAACAATATCATTCAAGATATTATGCGAAACTACCTATTTACAAACTTTCAACCCTATTTCTTCAAAATTGCGCCCGTTATCGTGTAAACAAGATTTATTTTGCCCCCAGAAGGGTCAACTCCCCAACCAAAAACAATATCATTCAAGATATTATGCGAAACTACCTATTTACAAACTTTCAACCCTATTTCTTCCAAATTGCGCCCATTATCGTGGTAAACAAGATTTATTTTGCCCCAGAAGGGTCAACTCCCCAACCAAAAACAAATATCATCAAGATATTATGCGAAACTACCTATTTACAAACTTTCAACCCTATTTCTTCAAAATTGCGCCCGTTATCGTGTAAACAAGATTTATTTTGCCCCCAGAAGGGTCAACTCCCCAACCAAAAACAATATCATTCAAGATATTATGCGAAACTACCTATTTACAAACTTTCAACCCTATTTCTTCAAAATTGCGCCCGTTATCGTGTAAACAAGATTTATTTTGCCCCCAGAAGGGTCAACTCCCCAACCAAAAACAATATCATTCAAGATATTATGCGAAACTACCTATTTACAAACTTTCAACCCTATTTCTTCAAAATTGCGCCCGTTATCGTGTAAACAAGATTTATTTTGCCCCCAGAAGGGTCAACTCCCCAACCAAAAACAATCCCATCCTATATATCATACGAAACTACCTATTTACAAACTTTCAACCCTATTGCTTCAAAATTATGCCCGTTATCGTGTAAACAACGCTAAAATACATGAGCACATACATACGAACTGCTGTTGCTTGTTTCCGTAAATGTTCCAAAATGTTCCTGAATGATCCTCAAATTTTCTTTCTGTTTCGGCAACAAATGTTGATTGTTTCTACTAAATAATATGCAACTATTGACAATTTCAGTTGCTTCAGTGGAAACAAGAAGTTTACGTATGTTGCCATAAGTTTCTACTTATCAGCTTCTGTGAGTGATATAGATTGCAATGGTACTACTTATTTATCTACCACTAGCGAAGGGTGAATTTGGTTTTTTGACATAAGACATCTCAGTTAATCTTTATGAACAATTAATTGCTCTGAAAACATGCTTAAAATCTGAAATTCAAAAAATTAATTCCAATAAGGAACTCATGGAATTATTGCTGATAAAATTCAAAAGCCTTGCATCCAGTTTCCCGGAGGTAATAACAGCATGCGTTCTATTATTGACCTTACCAGTTACAATCGCAACAGCTGAAAGAAGTTTTTCGAAATTGAAACTGATAAAAAATTACCTAAGGACTTCGATGGGACAGGAACGGCTATCAGACTTGTCACTATTGTCTATAGAGGCAGCAATTTTAGAAAAACTGAAGTCGTCTTCAGTTTTAGATGATTTAATAAATTTGCCGAAAAAAAGCAAGAAAAGTGTATATATAATTTGAATTGTTTCCTAGCTCAATTTCTAGAAGGAATTGATAACTTATGATCAATAAACATTTATTTTAATTTAAAGTAAGCATTTTTGTTTTTTTTTTGTGAGAAATCCTTAATTTGGGCAAATAATTTTGATACAGGGCCCCTCCAAGGCATGTTACGCCACTGGGCCACACCATTATCGAAGAATAATTTACGAGGAATGTTAACCTTTATTCTAACTACTCAATCTACTATCATAGCTAAGAAAAAAGGAAACCAAATTATTCCGTGTTCGCATTTTTCATCTTATTGAGAATTTCCTGAAGATTATTCGATTAAAAATTAAGAAATTCGTGGTCAGTTTGCGTAGTTTTGATAAAAATGGATCCGGTCAATTGCACAATTTGTTTTCTACGTCATTGCAAATGATTTGCGGTTTTGATTATATCCACTTTATACGACATGCCTGAATAATTCGATTCATTTTTTGAAACAACACTTTCTTGAAATAATCCTTTCATAGCTGTGCAAATGAATTGAAATGACGAAATATAATATCGAAATAAAAATTCAGAGTATTGCCGATATTTGCCCACTTTTTCAATGAGAACTGTGCCATGTCTTTCTTTCTAAAATGTAGCTCCTATTAGAAAATACACGTGATCGCAGTGAGTTTACACAAACTATGAAACGCAAAATAAAGAGAGTATACTTATACCAACTCACAAATTAGCAATTTGATGTGTTTTCAAGAATAACACTTAAAAAATTGATCTCGTACTCACTTGTCTATGATTTTAATTAATCAAAATATATCATAGTTAGCATACTCTGATCTAAAAATTCCTATTCAAATCCTTTGAACTGCTGTATTTCTCATACATATTTTGTATATATATTTGTAAATCATGATTGACTGTAGAGGTCCGCAAAACCTTAAAAACCATGCAATTTCGACATACAATTCGTTGCTACAAATTTTAATGAATCCTAAATTTTTTTTCCGAAAAACGGTATTGCTGAAGAAAATAGAAGAAGAAACAACACATCTATATATATATATATATATATATATATATATATATACATATATACATATATATATATATATACATATATATATATATATATATATATATATATATATATATATATATATATAAAACAAGCAAAATTATCGGTCTAGCCCGCATATGTCGGAGCAGCCGTTGACACGTGTTTCGGACTCTTTGGTCCTCATCAGAACGGCGTAGCCAAGTATGCGATGGAAAACCTGGAAATGAAATAGCAACAGCAAGTAGAATCCTTTGATAATCACACATTTGTGGTACATTGTTCGAACTCTCCGGTTTGGGAGATTTGGTCAAATTCCGACCACGGAGGCGATTAATGCCATCCGCGAGATCCTGGACCGTGGAAATAAAATACAAAGAGAAAATTCTTATTTTATTTCTGATGAGGACCAAAGAGTCCGGAACACGTGTGAACGGCTGCTTCCACACATGTATATATTTATATTTATATTTATATATATATATATTTATATTTATATATATATATATATATATATATATATATATATATATATATATATATATATATATATATATATGCTTGCCATACGTCCCGGTTTCAAGTAGCAAAAATTCCATTTTTAATTTTAGAAGGTGTGTAGATCTTACAATTTAGGGTTCCAGATTCCCTCCTTCCGTCACTTGCGAGGCTTAAAAAAAGGTTGAAAACTCACCATTTTCTACTGGTTTTTCTCCCCACTCCACTGGGGGTAAGCAACACCCCCTTCAGTGAGGCCATCCCATATGAATGTGTCGGTTTCACCCACCAAAAATATGGCAAGCCTATATATATATATATATATATATAGAGATATATACATACATATATATATATATATATATATATATATATATATATATATATATATATATATATATATATATATATATATATATATTTACCGGTTTATACTGGCATGCATCTCCAACAGCTCCTATAGAACCAAATGAGCTGAAATTCGGTCTTTAGGATTGTTTTCGAGACAGAACTGAACTATCAAAATTTAGGTAAAATTTTCCCACCGTATACGTAGATATATGTACTTCGCGGAAACTTTTCTGTTCAACCTGCTTAACCATCAGTAAGCGATGTTTTTTTTATTACGGTGTGCTATTAAAGCATAGCTCTTTACTACGCGATGCAATTTTTTTTTCTATAAAATAAATCATATTCTAATTTTTTGTTTCGGTCTGCTATCAAAGCGTGATCTAAACATAAGTTTTGAATTGTACCTCGACGTGATGCACTTCGTGCGAAAACTATTGCGGTGCATAGGACGAAATCAGAAGTTGACTGCGATATGTCATCTCTGCACCGGTGATTGACATAATGCAGAATTGTTGTCGAGAACGCGAAGACATGTACACAACACACGAGGGTTTGATACACGAGGGGAATATCACTTAACTTTTAAACTTGGAACATCGTAACCTTCCCGGAAGTTACTATTTACCATACAATATTAGTTAAATAGTTTTCTGAAGCAGTTGGTCTGAAGAAGATGTTTATTTTATTAGAAAAGAGTACCTTATCGCCCGTTACACTGAAGACCCTTAGCGATTGAAAAATATGCCTAAAACAGTATGGACCAACATAACAGTCTCGCGCGAACTGTCTTCGTATAGATATTTTATTGAAAGATAGTTAATCGTGAAAGTGATTAATCAGAAATGGAGTATAGCGACGACGAAGTCAGATAAGTAACAGTGTTTGTAGTTTTAAGTGTAATACTCTATATAAATATATGAGTATAATATCAGTGTATTATTGTAGATAACACATTTTTTTGAAGTGTAGAAATGATTATAATTCTTGAAAATAATCTACTATCCATTATATATGGATAACCAGTAATAAGAATTGTAAAAGTAAATAAATTTTTCAACACCTTTAATTTTTGTAGCGACAACATGAACTTTTCCGATAAAACTCAGAGCCATTGTTACAACTTCTTTTGTATGAATTTGTTTTGACAATTAACAATGATACTACAAAATCTACAACAAAATATATTACCACTATCGACGCAGATTTTTCGAGACACTTACATAAAATTGAATCGCAACCAATCATTAATAAAATCGAATGTACTGATAAGGTTCAATTCAATTCAAGATAAGTTCTTATTCAAATTTAAATCAATAATGATGTTTATTTTCATAACTTACAAAAAATTTATTAATTACAATATTCATTTATTTATTTCTGATTATTTATTTACTGCCACACTTAGTAATTTATTTCAATGTGCCTGCTATTTAATAAATAAAATACAGGGAAAGGAACTTCGTTTCAACCGGGTGTCCCACGGCATATCTCTTTTTTTTGCTCGTATTTTCTCCGAAAATACTATTGCAGCGTTAGAAACTGAACAGCCATGTTCGGAAGTAATTTTTTAATCGATTTTAGACCTTCTAGACAACGAATTTCGAAATTTTTTTTATGTCTAATATATATATATATATATATATATATATATATATATATATATATATATATATATATATATATATATATATATATATATATATACTAGCTGACCCAGCAAACGTTGTTCTGCCATATAAATTATATTTATCTATCTATCTTTCTATATATTCATCTATCTGCCGATGTATCTCTATCTATCTAACTATCTCTCTATCTATCTAGATAGTTATCTATATATCTATCGTTATATATATCTATCTATCTATCTAAATATCTATCTATCAATCTATCTTACCCGGCAAACTATGTTCTGCCATATAAATTATTTGTATGTATCTATCTTTCTATATATTCATCTATCTGCCGATGTATAACTATCTAACTATCTATCTATCTATCTAGATAGTTATCTATCTTTCTATCTATCTATCTATCTATCATTATATCTATCAATATATCTGACCCGGAAAACGTTGTTGTGTAAATGATTAAAATGGCTATTAAAAAATATGGGTTATTGATAGAAGGGTGAAAATTTAGAGTTGTATGTATTTTTTAATACATCATAGAAAATAAAAATAAAAAATTTGTCCAAAAATTTACAAAAATGTTTGGGGTGGACCACCCTAGTCACTTAGGGGTATGAAAAATATATTACGACCTATTCTCAGATCGACCATTGTTATTTTCGATTGCCATCTTGCAATCCTATTGCGTATCTGTGGATAAAATTTGAAAAAATGAAAATCGCGATGGAAAATAGGGGTTGATGGTAGAAGGGTGAAAATTTGAGAGTTATATGAAGTTTTCTATTCTAAGTGATGTCAAAATAAAAATAAAAATCTTGCCAAAAAAATTGAAGTTCATAATTGACAAATAAAAAATAGGGGTTGATCGTAGAGGAATGAAAATTTAGGGTTGTATGTATTTTTGAATGTTGATTCATAAAAAAAATAGAACAGAAAAGAGGAGTTTAACTTCTAACACCATGACAGGAGAATTTTATATATTAGATATATATATATATATATATATATATATATATATATATATATATATATATATATATATATATATATATATATATAATATATATATATATAGGTATATATATATATATATATATATATATATATATATATATATATATATATATATATATACTTATATATTTTCACCGGTACATTTATTTTGGCATCTCCAGCGGCTCCCATCGAACCAAATGAGCTGAAATTTAGTATCTAGGATTTTTCGAGAAAAAACTGAATTATCAAAATTTAGTTGAATTTGTTCAACAGTCGCCCTTTTTACTTATATATACTTATATATTTATTATTTTCTCGTGGTTTTTGAAAAATCGAATAACTCCACACCTTCTGCAGATTGAGTTAGGGGTAGATTGTTCTTGTTGAAATACGTTACTTTGTGGGTTTCAACTCTTTTCCTCAACCGAGCTGCATTTCGCACAGGTTATTCCGTTCGAATCGCACCTCGACCTGCTTCGCTTTCAGTACGCGATGAACATCGCGAGTTTTTTTTATTTTCTTCTTTGAATAAAATAAATAATTTTTCAACTTCCATTACGGTTTTCTATTGAATCATGGTTCTTCAGTAAGCGATGCGAATTTTTTTTCAATAAAATGCGTTATTTCCAAATTTTTATTTCGTATTGCTATCAAAGCTTGGTTTTTCAAACCATAATTTATTTCGTTCGAATCGCTTCTCGACTCGATGCACTTCTCGCGAAAGATACGATCTTACTCATTCTCACGTGGGGGAGGAGGTGGTCTCGGCAAACATCACGTAATTTTTTTTTCCGCGAGAACAGAATAAAATTGCGAGAAAACTGGTTCAAATTAAGTAAAAAATGTTTTTCCACTAAAATATGGCTAAATCATATGTTATACATTGATAGAAGTATTTTCCTAACATTATTCGTTAACTATTAATAAATACTTATTTATTAACTGTGAATAAATTTTTTTCACAGTGAATTTTTTTTTTCATATTCGGTACTATGTGAACATTATTCATAGAATAAGAATGAGATAACCTGTTATAATAAACATACGATTCACTAATAATTCTCACTGAAAAAAAAATTTTGTATGACTTATTACAACCGTTGTTTTATTATCAATTTTATTTTCTCCACATTTTTATAAAATATTACTAATTTACTTGAACTAGTCTATCGAAGTTATGGCGGAATAAGTGTTGAAGGAAAATTTCTATGTTAACTTTTCATTCATTTGTCAAATATATTTTAAATACGAATAAATATTTATTAACACTTAATGAATTGTGAGTCTCCGTGGATTGAATTAGAGTGAACATTCTCTTACAAATTTTAGTAGTTCCTATTTATCTAGTTCATTGTTAAATCTCATTGTGATTCTATATGTAACGTCATTAAAAAAATCTCAAATACTAGTGTTAAATAGAAAAATTATGGGAAAATTTAAGTTTAAACTACATTCAAATGATTTCAATTCAACGTCTAAGTAACCACAAGTTCAAGTTGATGAAACGTAAGGGAAAAACTAGTTGGACAAAACGTGATAATCCACTGAAATTAATTCAAGGAGCTCCAATTAATGTTTTCGAGAAAGGAATACCTCTACGAAAAATAATGCAATATCAGCTATTTTCCTATGCCGAATGCATAACAATAATTGCATCATAACGATTATTCTTGAGAGACGAAACGCAGGCATGAGTCATTATTATTTATAATTTTCTCAAAGATCGCTCGTTTTCATTGCCACGGTGTCAATACACTCAATTAGCGGCAAACTACCTACTTACGTATAAATGCTCTAATTATGAAACGTTAACCGATATTCGAAATCGAGTTCGGAATAAATTATGTTAAATCAGTTACGAAATCGAAGTCTTGTCAATAGTAAGCAGAAACACGTAATGAAAATAATTGAAAATTGTACAATGGACTGACACAATGTGATTTTTGCTCAAATCTATAGACAACAATACCATAATCTTGGCATAAGCGATCGTGAATCAAACTATTCATTTGAAAGGGAAAGCATTTCGTTGCATCAAATTAACTCGCAAAGGACCCCGCACATTTAGTTAGAAAAAATAACGACAGCTAAATTCGCTAATTTTTGGATATATTATAGATACTGGCTACCTACATAACATATCAATTTTAAATTCTGTTCCCACGACTGGTTTAGGATATAGAGTGGTCCAAATATATATGTCCAAAAAAAATCATATTCATAATTTCAGAAAATGATGTTAACATGCAAATTGTTACTGGAATATGATAACTTCACTAAAAAACCGTTGTTTAAAGGAAGCCATCCAAATAACTTGAAAATGAGCCCGGCATATAAAGGCTGTTTACTCGATGAGTTTGTGTATGCGGCTTCAACTTCGAAAGTTTTATGCCAAAAAACTTCATTTCTAGCTTCATTGATAACAAACGATATCTAAAACAGTGAAACAAAATACAGCTTCCTACCATGTATAGTTTAGAAAAAAAAGTGGTCCAAAAGTTGAAATCACAGAATTTTTTTCTTTATTACTTGAAAACTTTTTGTTTGTGAGGTACTGGAAAGTAAGTAAGTCGAATAGTCTATAAAAAGTACATATCATGTTGAAACTGACGTTTTTATACTGTATATTCATTTTTACAGGCATACCTCGTAGATAAAGATGTATTAATTATTTTTCATCTTGAGATGATCAAGATATTGATTTAGAAATTGATGAAGCTCATCTCGATATTAACCTTGATAGGTTGAGACTATTTTCGAGATATAAAAATGTTACAAAGTATCAGCTATGGATTCAAAATAATGAAGACCGAGAGTCGGTGTCGGGGTACTACTGTACCTGTAAATCAGGTCCAAGAATACTCGGAACATGAGCTCATGTGATGGCAATGGTGTTGTGGTACCTTGGTTATTCTGGTATGCTCCCGCATGTGGAATATCCTTTTACTAAAATTATAGATTCGGTAAACAACGCGATTTCAATTGATATTCAAATGTGAAAATAATTATTCATTCAGGATACTAGATCTATGGTCAAAGAACATATCACTGTACCTGTATCTTGAAAAGTGAGTCTATGGATCTGGAAGAAGCGATTCCAAACCACCCTGAACAATACAAACTGAATATACTATTCTTACTTGTCTCGTTGAAATCCAATCAGTCCCATTAGAATCATTAGATACACTTTCATTTTTCGACTGGGAAATGAACATACGGTATATGAACTTTAGTTTTAATATGAATGTGGCCTGTTTTTTAACTATTCGATTTGGCAATGAACTCATTCATTTTTCCAGTAGCTCACAAATAATCCCTGTACAAAATATAAAGAAGAAAAATTCGGTGATGTCAAATTAGACCATCCTTCTTTCTGAATTATACATGGTAGACAGTTGTACTTTCCGTCTAATATTTCGGGTGTTATTATTAAGTAAGAAATAAAGCGTTTTGAAACATAATTGTCGAAGTTGAGACCGTGTACACAAACTCATCGAGTAAACAGCCTGTATATGTCGGACTCAATTTCGAGTTATATAAGTGAACATCATCAAGCTATAGCTTCCCACTGAGGTTATCGCATTTCACAGAAAGTCTGTATGTTAACAGCATTTTCTAAAATTGTAAAGATGGTTTATCGAGACATTGACATTTGGACCACTCTATATCCCAAACCAGTCGTGGCAACAGAATTTAAAATTGATATGTTTCATAGCTGGCCAGTATCAATAATATATCCAAAAATTAGCGAATTCAGCTGTCGTCATTTTTTCTAACTAAATGTGCGGGGTCCTTCAAACGAATAGAAAGTATTTCGATATACCTAGCATTTCAGTGAAAATTAATCGAAATTGAAATGCGGTACAAATTTTCGATAACGAATTTTTTTGTGAGATTTATCACGTTTCTTGTCACTGGATAATAATTAGTATTCAAAAATTAATGCAACATGCAAACAAACAACCTTTCACTTGGAATTGGCTATGTATATGAATTCCGACCCAAGATAATTATTTCATTAGTTTTTTAGTGTTAAATGTTAGAAACACCAAGATGGTAGTAAACCAACGAACGATTCAAATAATAGACCCATGTTTCGTTCTTATTCAACATTATCAGTATTACCTATCAACCTGTGTATAGTAGTGATTTTCAGACGAAACGTTGCAATATGTGAACATACAAGAACGCCATTTGCCACATGCCCTTACAGGTTTCATGAAGAATATTTGCACTTACAAGATTTCACATATTATCAATCAAATACATTCGAAAAAAGGCTTTTCAAATTTAGCTCTCCAACCAATAATAATTTCATTAAATGGTCGAATCTCAAATTATTTACTAATTTCAGTTTTCAAAAAGTACCTGAAAGTATACATATTTGTTTTTATATTAATTAACGTAATTTCAGATACATTTTTTTCTTATTCGTAATTTTTTTTAAGTTACACAGTAAATTGTCATCATTTATTGGCTGTAGAGGCGAGGAAAAATGCGGAAAACACAAAAATTCTAAACGCACACAGCGGATGTGGAAGAAAAATGTCAACACATAAGGGAATCTCCTCAACATAAACTCAATTTTCATGCAAGTTTCTAAATAAATCTGTAGGGGCTGTAGAGGTGTGCAAAACATTTAAAACATCGAAAAAACAATTCTAAATACAACTGACATGTGTTTGTTGGAGGGAGGGGAGTCTACAATCATAAAAATAAATCCCTAACCGTAACTCAATACACACACACACACACATACACACACACATTTTCAACCCTCCAACTCAATTTGGAGGTGAGCAAAGGCTTCAAAATCTGTTTCTCCATACCTATTTCCTAAGCTATTCTGAAATTCACCTCCACTTTTATGGTAATATTCTGCCTAGAAAACAACCCCACATGCTGAATATTATTAATATTATTAAAAGATTTATATATATATATATATATATATATATATATATATATATATATATATATATATATATATATATATATAATATATATATATATATATATATATATATATATATATATATATATATATATATATATATATAATATATATATATATATATATATATATATATATATATATATATATATATATATATATATATATATATATCTAAATGATAATTATTAGCAATAACAGGCTTGGTGAATCTCAAAAAACTCGATTTTATTAAAAAGTTGACGTTTCGCCACGACATTAGTGGCTTTTTCGAAACTTTTGAAAAGCCACGAATGTCGTTGCGAAACGTCAACTTTTTAATAAAATCAAGTTTTTTGAGATTAACCATGCCTGTTACTGCTAATAATTATCAAAAAGTTAAAAATAGTTCACAGGCAACAACAATTCAAATAAATAAATAAATATATATATATATATATATATATATATATATATATATATATATATATATATAAACTAACTGCTGATAATTTCAAATATTGATTATAGCAGGGTATCCGGCAAGGAGTTTTAATCTGTTTGTTATTGTTTTGCGTGAGGTAATGGTTAGCTCGTCGCTTGAAACTTATTGTTCAATGAATATAATCTAATATAACATCTAAAATAATGAGCTGTTGTGTTGTGGAGTTGTTTCACGTTGTGGGTCCTACTGTTTATGTCCTGGGGATGATTAAATAAAGAGATGAAACGTCGACTGACTCAAATTTGGTTATTTAGATCAGAACTCCTTGCCGAATACCCGGCTTTATATATATATATATATATATATATATATATATATATATATATATATATATATATACATATACATATATTATATATATACATGAATAAATAAATAGTTTCTATAAATAAGTATATTGTTTTAATATGAAATAAGGAATTTTTTGGTACCGCTGGTTTGTTTAGTCAAATAGTTTGCAATGAATTTTTCCAGGGGGTTCCTGTATTCTTCTTTGGTGGATTACTAATTCCCGGAACTTTCGGAAAAAATTTCTAAGAGTTTGAATTAAACAAACCTGCAGTACCAGAAACTTCCTAAATCCATATTATATGTTTATATATATATATATATATATGCAAAGTCTATTATTTTTTGTAGAGGATATCCCACAATTCGAATCTTTCAACGAATTGAAAATACATAAAACCTTCAGAAGACGTTGAAAGAAAGAAACATAACGAATACATTATTAGAAAAAATTAAATATTTGATTTATTCTCAACGTTTTTTCAACAAATCGCTCGTAAATAGTTCTCTATTTATAGAACCTATCAAATAAATCGAAAAATATCAAGAGAATACACCCGTTCATAACACATTGTAGACTATATACTGTTGCAGGTCAGCCATGAAGATAAATCCATTAAAATAACAAATTGTTTTTAGAACCCGGCGCGACTTCCATTGGTCACAATCTATCGTCGTCTATCTCTCTACCGCCGAATGCTATTCCGGTGATGTAATAGTGTTAACAAAATATAAACTCGAGGTCGTGATGCATTCACCATGTTTTTATAATAGGTGTTTCGATGATAGTGGGTTCTCCTCCGGTTATTCGTCCGAGTTTGCCTCGGTCATTGCTGCGAATTCGAACGAATGTGAGCGCGTTCGGTGTTTCCATTACACCTTACACATTTCAGTCGAATAGATCATTTCTAACAATAGAAAACAATTAATTTCCATTCGTTTCCCTCACATTTGATACAAGTATGATAAGTAACGATATTTTACTTAGTTTACATGCAATCACCTTTCTACGAGTAGTCGTTCCATGGTTTCGCATGTAATGGACTCAAGTGTACCAAGAGATATAGTTCATTATACCAGAGTGTCCATCTTATGAGAATTAAGAAATATTTTAAAAAATACTTTAAAGACTGCATTGAATTGCTAAATAGGTAGATACATACATAGATATAGATATGTACATACGTACCTAGGCATTTATAAAATCAAACAGACATAATGTGTTTGTAAATATGTAATATAATATCTTAAAATTTAGTATAGAAAATATGACTTCTGAAAAAAGTCGGTCATTTCGCTTTGAAGAGAGTGTTTTATAATATAATTGTTCGGCAAAATAAGTTAAAGTCTATAATATAAGCTCGAATAAAATCATGTTAACTATTGCATCAGCAAAACCGGGAGAAAAACTCGCTACAAGTAAGGTTCCATTATAAACAAGTCCATCTTGTCAGAAAATTTTACATGATCTTCATCCGAGACTAGAAAATTAGATCATTATAAATGGAGTGTAATATATATATATATATATATATATATATATATATATATATATATATATATAATATATATATATATATATATATATATATATATATATATATATATATATATATATATATATATATATATATAGCTATAAGAAAACTCGTTGGGTTCGCAGCATGCAGGAAGTATACTCTTATAACACTTTTTCCAATATTTCGACAATGTTTATTGTCATCATCAGGGAATGCTACAATATTATTACAAAGTGAAACTAGGACAAATAGTGGAAAAAACACCAATTAACTTACAGTGTCCATGAGATTGTATGCATAGATCTTAAAATAAAATAAATCTTGACGTTAACAACAAAAGTGCACATGTTCAGAACAAAGTCAGTGAGAGTAACTCATATATGCCAAATTTGAACAATTAAAGGCAGAAACAAAACAGTCACATTAAAATTCAAATTATTGTAAAATTATTATTAAACACTACATCATACCGGTATTCACATCGTCGGCATGGAAAGTGAAATGAAATTAAAAATATATAACCAAAAAGTGAGGCTAAAGTGAGAACATAGAAGAGGTGAACCACGCTAAGGACCGAGTTCTCTTACTCTTAGAGCATCAGAGCACAGAAGAGATATCACATCGCTAGTATGACATCTTCCACCAAAAAGGGAAGACACTCCGAATGTTGAAATTATTAAATTAAACAAAATTGAAAGATACATGAAACTTATTATGACGAAAAACGTTATATAAAATTTAGGAAACCATAAAGAGAGGCTAATTATAAAGAGGGTCAACACTGTCTATAATACTAGAGACAACAATAAACTGGAAAAGTGAGACCTAAAATTAAAATTCTAAATTAAATCAATCAATAGACAAGGAGTTTGAAACTCTTACATTGTGGGGATATTGATCCAAGTGCAATAAGAATGAATATATTTCACTTAAATGTTTGATATCAGTCTTTTTGTTAACACACGAGGATGACTGCGAAATGAACGCCATTTCCAGAAAAAGTCTCTTATATTTGTTGGACTCTTTAGCTAAGATTTTAGCAGCATCAAAATTGATATTATGACCTTCTTTATGTACATGATCACTAAGTGCACATCTTTCTGGGTGTAATCTACAGTCACTCTTATGTGAACAAATCCTGTCTTTCAATAACCTGTTTGTTTGACCAATATACTCACTCGAGCAATCAGAGCAAGGAATACAGTACACTACATGTGATTGATGTAATAAAGGAGTTTTATCCTTCAATTTAGTAAACAGAGAATTTATAGTCAAGACAGTTTTATTAGCGATTTTGATGTTATTAAAAGGTTTAAAAACTCTACTAAGTTTCGGAGTGACACCCAAAATAAAAGGTAGAGAAGCATAAAAATTATTATTCACCAAGTGCCCTGAACCAGCATCATCCGCAACATCCAAATTTGCACTAACATTATTCATATTGATTGTGTTAGGTTCCACTGTGGAGCTAAAAAGAATTTTCTTGAGGAGAACATGAGGATATGAGTTATTCCGAAATAGGTTGTACAAAATACCCAAGTTTTTTCTGTGGAATACACCGTCAGAGATACTGAGAACACGTTGTTTCATCTGTTTGACCAAGTTCACCTTCATGGATTCCTTGTGGTACGACAAGTAATTCATATATCTACCCGAACTCATGGGTTTTCTGTACCAATCGATGATAATACTGTTATCCTGTGAGCGAATGAACTTCATGTCCAGAAAGGGAACACTACGTTCATCATCTTCACATTCCAACGTGAACTGAATGTGTGGGTCAAAACTATTAAAAATCTCAACTAACTCCGCAGTACAATCCGCAGGTAACGAGAGGATGATGTCATCAACATACTTCTTGACAAAAAATAAATTAAAGGGAAGAACATTAATAACTGTATCAAGAACGTCATCCATTACATAACAAGAAAGAATAGGACTGATTTTAGCTCCCATTGGAGTACCAAAAGTCTGTTTGTAAATTTTATTATTGAAAGAAAAAACTGTGTTATTGAAAAGAAAAGTAACTAACTCAAAAAAGGATTGTTTTTGGATGTCACAGATGGAACTGATGCAGCGCCACCTCTTATCTATAGCTCTAATACAAGCATCCAAATAAACATTACTGAAAAGCGATACCACATCTAAACTGGCAAGAACATAATTATCAGGGAGTTGCATCCTATTAAACCTCGTTGAAACGTCAAAAGAATCTTTTATATAATAGTCATTATCAAAATCGTAAGCTCTGGTTAAAATATCTGTTAGAAAGGCAGACAAGAATTCCGTCGGAGCGCCTATCGATGCTACTATAGGAAGCATGGACAAGACTGGTTTATGTATTTTTGGAAGAGAATAAAATTTAGGAATCACACCATTGTAGGTGGTCAGTCTTTTTTTTGTGATGTTATCAATTTGACTTGAGGAGAACAAAGATTTAACTAAAAGATTACATTTAGATTGTATCTGTTGTGAGGGATCCTTAGACAAAAGAATATAAGAATCATTGTTCTCGATCAAGTCATTGGTGAGTGAAATGTATTGATCTTTGTCCATGATCACTGTGACATTACCCTTGTCCGACTTTGTAACTATTAATTGTGGATGTTGTATTAAGAATTTTTTTGACTTATCAAATAAACGTTGAAATTGTGAAGAGGAATTATGAGAGTCATTAACAAAATTAGTGATAACATTAGTGGATCTAGCAATTGTCAATTTTCGGGCATGTTCATCTGGAATGGATGAGGTGATGTAATCGACATCTGCCAGGATAGATTTTATAGAGAAATCTTTGTCTCTTAGACGAGGTTCTATGCTGAACTTAGGGCCTAATGCCAAAAATTGTAACACATCAGAAGGAATTACAGTACTTGAAATATTTTTTGCCCATTCAGGCCTGACAATTAAACTATTTTTGGATTGTAAAAGTGAAAGATTATTTAATTTAGTAATATTAGATGATTTTATTTTATGGAAAAGAGCAAGATATTTTGACTGCTGTCTCGCAGAGAATTCAACAAAAAGCAACTCGTTCGTTAATGGAATTATCTCAGTCCTTAGCACGCTCAACCTATTTTCAAGAATTTTTATCAATTTATGATTCATATCAATTTCTAAATTTAAAAGCTTTGTTCCTAACCTTAGACAGAATCTTCGTGATATATCACAGAAACTGATATCTTGACTCCGCAAAAGTCTATTGATGTTCTGAGTTGAATGTGTCAAATGGTTTGGTGAGATTCGTAATGAGCGGCACTTCAATAGGAAACATCTTCTATTATATTCTTTGGCCAGTTTCATCTTTGTACGAGATTTTTGGCATTAGGCCCTAAGTTCAGCATAGAACCTCGTCTAAGAGACAAAGATTTCTCTATAAAATCTATCCTGGCAGATGTCGATTACATCACCTCATCCATTCCAGATGAACATGTCCGAAAATTGACAATTGCTAGATCCACTAATGTTATCACTAATTTTGTTAATGACTCTCATAATTCCTCTTCACAATTTCAACGTTTATTTGATAAGTCAAAAAAATTCTTAATACAACATCCACAATTAATAGTTACAAAGTCGGACAAGGGTAATGTCACAGTGATCATGGACAAAGATCAATACATTTCACTCACCAATGACTTGATCGAGAACAATGATTCTTATATTCTTTTGTCTAAGGATCCCTCACAACAGATACAATCTAAATGTAATCTTTTAGTTAAATCTTTGTTCTCCTCAAGTCAAATTGATAACATCACAAAAAAAAGACTGACCACCTACAATGGTGTGATTCCTAAATTTTATTCTCTTCCAAAAATACATAAACCAGTCTTGTCCATGCGTCCTATAGTAGCATCGATAGGCGCTCCGACGGAATTCTTGTCTGCCTTTCTAACAGATATTTTAACCAGAGCTTACGATTTTGATAATGACTATTATATAAAAGATTCTTTTGACGTTTCAACGAGGTTTAATAGGATGCAACTCCCTGATAATTATGTTCTTGCCAGTTTAGATGTGGTATCGCTTTTCAGTAATGTTTATTTGGATGCTTGTATTAGAGCTATAGATAAGAGGTGGCGCTGCATCAGTTCCATCTGTGACATCCAAAAACAATCCTTTTTTGAGTTAGTTACTTTTCTTTTCAATAACACAGTTTTTTCTTTCAATAATAAAATTTACAAACAGACTTTTGGTACTCCCATGGGAGCTAAAATCAGTCCTATTCTTTCTTGTTATGTAATGGATGACGTTCTTGATACAGTTATTAATATTCTTCCCTTTAATTTATTTTTTGTCAAGAAGTATGTTGATGACATCATCCTCTCGTTACCTGCGGATTGTACTGCGGAGTTAGTTGAGATTTTTAATAGTTTTGACCCACACATTCAGTTCACGTTGGAATGTGAAGATGATGAACGTAGTGTTCCCTTTCTGGACATGAAGTTCATTCGCTCACAGGATAACAGTATTATCATCGATTGGTACAGAAAACCCATGAGTTCGGGTAGATATATGAATTACTTGTCGTACCACAAGGAATCCATGAAGGTGAACTTGGTCAAACAGATGAAACAACGTGTTCTCAGTATCTCTGACGGTGTATTCCAAAGAAAAAACTTGAGTATTTTGTACAACCTATTTTGGAATAACTCATATCCTCATGTTCTCCTCAAGAAAATTCTTTTTAGCTCCACAGTGGAACCTAACACAATCAATATGAATAATGTTAGTGCAAATTTGGATGTTGCGGATGATGCTGGTTCAGGGCACTTGGTGAATAATAATTTTTATGCTTCTCTACCTTTTATTTTGGGTGTCACTCCGAAACTTAGTAGAGTTTTTAAACCTTTTAATAACATCAAAATCGCTAATAAAACTGTCTTGACTATAAATTCTCTGTTTACTAAATTGATGGATAAAACTCCTTTATTACATCAATCACATGTAGTGTACTGTATTCCTTGCTCTGATTGCTCGAGTGAGTATATTGGTCAAACAAACAGGTTATTGAAAGACAGGATTTGTTCACATAAGAGTGACTGTAGATTACACCCAGAAAGATGTGCACTTAGTGATCATGTACATAAAGAAGGTCATAATATCAATTTTGATGCTGCTAACATCTTAGCTAAAGAGTCCAACAAATATAAGAGACTTTTTCTGGAAATGGCGTTCATTTCGCAGTCATCCTCGTGTGTTAACAAAAAGACTGATATCAAACATTTAAGTGAAATATATTCATTCTTATTGCACTTGGATCAATATCCCCACAATGTAAGAGTTTCAAACTCCTTGTCTATTGATTGATTTAATTTAGAATTTTAATTTTAGGTCTCACTTTTCCAGTTTATTGTTGTCTCTAGTATTATAGACGTTGTTGACCCTCTTTATAATTAGCCTCTCTTTATGGTTTCCTAAATTTTATATAACGTTTTTCGTCATAATAAGTTTCATGTATCTTTCAATTTTGTTTAATTTAATAATTTCAACATTCGGAGTGTCTTCCCTTTTTGGTGGAAGATGTCATACTAGCGATGTGATATCTCTTCTGTGCTCTGATGCTCTAAGAGTAAGAGAACTCGGTCCTTAGCGTGGTTCACCTCTTCTATGTTCTCACTTTAGCCTCACTTTTTGGTTATATATTTTTAATTTCATTTCACTTTCCATGCCGACGATGTGAATACCGGTATGATGTAGTGTTTAATAATAATTTTACAATAATTTGAATTTTAATGTGACTGTTTTGTTTCTGCCTTTAATTGTTCAAATTTGGCATATATGAGTTACTCTCACTGACTTTGTTCTGAACATGTGCACTTTTGTTGTTAACGTCAAGATTTATTTTATTTTAAGATCTATGCATACAATCTCATGGACACTGTAAGTTAATTGGTGTTTTTTCCACTATTTGTCCTAGTTTCACTTTGTAATAATATTGTAGCATTCCCTGATGATGACAATAAACATTGTCGAAATATTGGAAAAAGTGTTATAAGAGTATACTTCCTGCATGCTGCGTACCCAACGAGTTTTCTCATAGCTTTATCCTAACTGGTCAGCAAAGACTTCCCCTCTCTTAAATTTCAATATATATATATATATATATATATATATATATATATATATATATATATATATATATATATATATATATAATCTCTTGATAATTATTAGCAATAACAGGCTTGTTGAATCTGAAAAAATTTTTTTTTTTTGAAAAGTTGACGTTTCTCCACGACATTCGTGGCTTTATCAAAAACTTTTTTTTTAGAAATACTTCACAGGCAACAACAATTCGAATAAATATATATATATATAAATATATATATAGATATATATATATATATATATATATATATATATATATATATATATATATATATATATATATATATATATATAAAGTAGATAAATCGTGAGGATGCAGTCACGATTTGTCCACGATTTATCTACTTTTTCTTTAACTAGTCAGTCAAGACTACCCTTCGCCTTAAATATATATATATATATATATATATATATATATATATATATATATATATATATATATATATATATATATATATATATAGATATATATATGTATATATATATATATATATATATATATATATATATATATATATATATATATATATATGTGTGTGTGTGTGTGTGTGTGGCTCCGTAGTTCAGTGTTCAGTGCGTTGGGCTACTGAACAGAAGGTCGATGGATCGAATCCCGGCCGAACCAACAAATTTATGCGGAGCCACCGCTCGGAAGGCAATGGCAAACCACCGAGAAGTATTCTGCCTAGTAAAGCCTCTCTGTAAAGACGTTCGGAACCGTCGTAAAACTGTAGGTCCCTTCTATTCGCTGTAGCACGCACAGCACGACTAGTTTGTAGAGAGGTCGCCTACACCCGAAACCGGGTACGGAACCACAAGAAGAATTATATATAAATAAATATATATATATATAAATATATATATATATATAAATATATATATATATATACATATATATATATACAGGTTATAAGGTTGGACGACTGTCTAAGTTAAGGAAAAACGTGCTTAATCGGATATGCAGTCTTAAGCTGGCTTCAGACTAGGCGGAACGCGGAAATGTCAAATTCCGCCTTCAAAAGTTGACTAAATTTCAACAATTTAACGCGGAATGACCTTGGGAATCGTTACGAACGTTTCGATTGGTCTAAAATTCAGATTTGACATTTCCGCGTTCCGCCTAGTCTGAAGCCAGCCTTAGTGCTAAATAAAAGTGAACTCTTGTTTCTGTTCAAGCTTTCAAGTCTTTATTGGCTCTTCATCAGGAACTCTACAATGATTAACAAAATTAAATGAAAACAGCATGGACACCATTATCACTTAGGCAAATGAGGTTGAATTAAACTGGTGGAAATAATAAATATAAGCCAAACATTGAAAAGGTGTGGGTACAACCAACGTGTCACAAAATAAAACATAAAACGGTGTAATCTAAATTATAAAAGTGAAAAATGCGAGAAAGAAATATAAGGAAAAAAGTAACGATTTAATAATAAATGACAGACAATGTTGCCAACCTTCACAAAATTGACAATACGTACGGTGGGCCAACACATGAACACTATGAAAAATATTGGTGAATTGAATTTTCAAATCGATAAGGAATGCTTAACAAATGAGAATAAAATAAACTAAGGTTAGCGATAGCAATAGAACACATTTCCAGGAAAAAAGAATCATCAGGATTATGATAACGTCAGTATTTTGGAACATGAATCAAATTTGAAGAAGAGATGTTTCCTGGAAATGTCTTCTATTTTTAAAGAACCAATATCTAATATTATATATATATATATATATATATATATATATATATATATATATATATATATATATATATATATATATATATATATATATATATATATATCTAATATATAAAATTCTCGTGTCACGGTGTTAGAAGTTAAACTCCTCCGAAATGGCTCGACCGATTCTCATGAAATTTTGTGTGCATATCGGGTAGGTCTGAGAATCGGCCAACATCTATTTTTCATCCTCCTAAATGTTAAGGGTGGTCCACCCCTTAATTTTTTATTTTATTTTTCAGACAAAATTTTCTGTTCTATTTTTTTATGATACAACATTCAAAAATACATACAACCCTAAATTTTCACCCCTCTACGATCAACCCCTATTTTTATTTGTTGATTACAAACTTCAACTTTTTTGGCAAGATTTTTATTTTTATTTTGTCATGGCCTGAAATAGAAAAATTCATATTACTCTCAATATTTCACCCTTCTACGATCAACCCCTATTTTTCCATCGCGATTTTCATTTTCTTTAATTTTATCCACAGATCCGCAATAGGGTTGCAAGATGGCAATCGAAAATAACAATAGTAGGTCTGAAAATAGGTCGTAATATATTTTTCATACCCCTAAGTGATTAGGGTGTTTCACCAAAAACATTTTTATAAATTTTTTGGACGAAATTTTTTATTTTATTTTTTTATGATGTTGCATTAAAAAAATACATACAACTCTAAATTTTGATCCTTCTATCCACAACCCATATTTTTTAATAGCCATTTTAATAAAAAAATTTTAAACAACGTTTGCCGGGTCAGATAGATTGATAGATATAATGATAAAAAGATAGATAGATAGACAGATAGTTAGATAGATAGAGATACATCGGCAAATAGATGAATAGATAGAAAGATAGATAGGTAAAAATAATTTATATGGCAGAACGTTTGCCGGGTCAGCTAGTATATAATTATATAAAATACTCGACTTAGTAGCAATAACAGGCGGTGGAAAGAAAAGCTTTTAAGTATTAAAAAATTGTATAGCCAGTGATCAACTTATTACTATGTTGTATTCGATAGCTGACGGTAAGGTTTCTGTAGAAGGCATGGCGACTTAATTCAAAGTTTTCCGTCTCAAACTTGGCTAAGCGGTTCTGATGAGGACAAAAGAGTTCGGAACACGTGTCAAAATTTGCTTATAACATGACGTAAGATGTAATGGACAAATAATGTTTGCTTACATGCCGTGCGAGTTCTTGATTTTCTCACGTTGCATTGTTGTTAAATTGTATAACTTTCAACATTGCTTGTAATAGAATACTCATATCATAATAACCACAATTTGAAGTATTGAATTTTCCACTGATGACTCCCGCCACTAAAATTTAACTTCAACGAATATAACAAGCAATTAGATGATATAAAATGTGGGTCAGATCGAATAACATTTATCACAGAGCAAACATTTGAAATTTAACGAAATACAATACCTTTAAAATTAAGCGCAATTTCTATATTTTCAAGGAATGAACGACTTAGTAAAAACAAATTGTGAAAACAGTGGAGAAAATTGAAAAAAATAATTTTTTCCTATTTTCAAACAAACAAATATTGTTCTTCACATTCTAGACTATAAGTATTCTATTAACTCGTTAGTTATAGTTTTAATAAAACAGATAGTACATTTAGTTTCACTCTGCCTATGTCGTAGTGGACTCGAAATTCTTAAGTTTTGAATATTAAACTTACATCACCAATTATTGATAATAATTATTATTGGAATAAGTTCCTTATCGTACGTTACACTTATCGAATGGAAGGTAGGCCTGAAAACAGTAACACTGACGTGCACGTCAGCTGTGTTCGTATATGCGTATCGTTGTGCGTTTTAGTAGGCGATAATTCAACGCAGGCGAACTGTTTCAGAGACGGATAAATTCAATATGTGAATCGAAACCTATATTATATTTTTACATTTAATATAAAAATATTCTATACATATATATTTATATTTATATATATATATATATATATATATATATATATATATATATATATATATATATATATAAAATTATTTATTTGAATTGTTGTTGCCTGTGAACTATTTTTAACTTTTTGATAATTATTAGCAATAACAGGCTTGGTGAATCTCAAAAACCTCGATTTTATTAAAAAGTTGACGTTTCGCCACGACATTCGTGCTTTATCAAAACTATTGAAAAATTGAAATTTTTTTGACATTTGATTTGAAAAAATTTGAATAGCTAAAAAAGACCACTATGTTTCATCAAAATTTTTCGGCTGTGGCTGTTCTCTGTTATTTATTACGTGCTATTCAGTCCAGTATTAACATTCTAATCTGTTATTATTAGATGGTAAGGGAAACCACAGAAACCTTTACCCACGTAATGTTCGAAATAGGTTCAAATTATTTTAATTTTGAAAAGTCAAAGAATAGGGTACTATTTATCTTTTTTTCAAAATATTTTTATTACGGCTGTGGCCGTCTTCAGTTATTAATTACGCGCTATTTATTAAGTCCAATATCAACAGTCAGGTCTGTTAATATTACGTGGGTGAAGGTTTCTGTGGTTTCCCTTACCATCTAATAATAACAGATTTGAATGTTAATATTGGACTGAATAGCACGTAATAAATAACAGAGAACGGCCACAGCCGAAAAATAGTAGTCTTTTTTAACTATTCGAATTTTTTCAAATCAATAAATGTCAACAAAATTTCAAAATTTCAAAAGTTTTGATAAAGCCACGAATGCCGTGGCGAAACGTCAACTTTTTAATAAAATCGAGTTTTTGAGATTCACCAAGCCTGTTATTGCTAATAATTATCAAAAAGCTATATATATATATATATATATATATATATATATATATATATATATTTATATATATATATATATATATATATATATATATATTATATAGTATATTATATATTCAAAAAGAAGTTATATATTGTTACCTAAATTGTTTTTATATATATATATATATATACAGGGCCGTATCCAGGGGGGCGCCAGAGAGGGCTGAGCCCCCTCCGGAATTACCTAAGCCCCCTCTAGAAAAGATACCAGAATTATTACAAACCAAAAATGTTTATATCTGCGTTGAAACATAAAACTAGCCCAGTTACAAATAAATCCACCTAATTCTAAAACTGACTTGAAATTATTTATTATATTTATTATATATATATATATATATATATATATATATATATATATATATATATATATATATATATATATATATAGAGAGAGAGAGAGAGAGAGAGAACAAATTCATCTACTGATTTACTAAAATCCTTTGGAATTATATATAATACAAATATTTCGGATAGTTGAAATAACAGTTATTTATTGTTTCATTAAGCCTGCTATTTGAAAGGGTTTTGTCTCTTATTTTATAAGATAGTAGTTTGTGGTTACTATATGATTTCCAATAGTTGAAAGGATTCCATAGAATTGCAGTAAGAATTCAAGGAAAACTGTAGTAGAGATATTCATTTGTATTTAGTCAAATTAATAGACAGGTATCTAATGTTTCGTGCAAAATTAATTATGAGAGAGAGGGTTGGAGGGGGAGGGGGGAGAAAAAAAGGGGAAAAGAGAAAAAGACAAAGTGATAAATTCTAGGCTTAAGATGAGAATCTAATGAAGAAGAGAAAATCCGCGACACGAATGATTACTAGTTGCGTTCTCGATACGTTTCCACTGCGATAGCAACACGGATTTTTTCACAAATGTTTCCTATTTTCTTTTGAAGTTTACCTCAAGAAATGGAAACCGGCGAGAAGTAGGAAAATTCAATACTTGTGGCCGAAAAATAGAGAAATCAAGGAACATTTACGGAAACACGCAACAGCAACAAAAATGTTCCTCCGGTGGAATTGTAGCTTGAAGGGTGACAAGTAGAAACAGTCAACATTTGTTGCCGAAACATAAAGAAATTCTAAGAAACATTTAGGAACATTTGGGAACATTTTCGGAAACACGCAACAGCAACAAAAAAGTTCCACAATGTTCCGCATTGTTCCTCCGGTGGAACTGTAACTTTATATTCTTCGTAACGCCAAATATATGAATCGTGATCGATTGTAGATCACGGCAGAAGGAAAGGAGCTTCGACATAACAATGGTAAACAGATGTTCGCAATTAAACCATCTTTCACTTCCAAGAATATTTATCATCGCTTTCGATAATAACATCAAGATTACGGTTCTCATAAACACTCGCCATGCCTCAATCAACATTTACATTAAGTCTAATCTATTTTATGGACATAGAAATGACAGAGCCCCTTTTTGTACTTCAAATTTGATTACATTCGATAATTCATCGAGGAAGAATGAGTTCAGGTTCAATTTCTAGGCGAGTCTCTGAAAAACAGATTAATTACATAGCTAGTATTAATTACTCAATTACAGAAGGAATAGTGTATCTTGATGATCTTGATATTGTTGAGTAAAGAATAAATTCATGAAGAACAAATAATGCCCTGCCTGTTTGTTCCATACGTCTTTTTGACATAAGTAATTATTCAATTGTTTGTTAGCTTGCTATTACGAATATGTGAAACTGATGGATTGTTTTATGACTTAATGAATTATCATGACGAACACAAACAAAACTTGAGTTTACTGTTTATTATAACAAAACAGGGGGCATCTATTAATTACGTGAGGTGTTTAGGAGGGAGGGGGTCGAGCGAAATCTCACTTGGGGGAGGAGGTGACCTCGACCAATATCACGTAATTTTTTTCCAAAGAAACAGTATAAAATTGCGAGAAAACAGGGTTAAATCAAGTCAAAAATGTTCTTCCACTAAATTATGGCTAAATCATACATAATAATATTCATCGCGAAAAATTCATTTATTAAATATGAACAAGTATTTTTCTAATATTATTCGTTAACTTCATCTGCTTGTGGTGCCGTACCCGGTTTAGGGTGTGGCGACCTCTCTACAACTACTCGTGCTGTGCGTGATACAGCGATACACGAATAGAAGGGACCTACATTTTTACGACGGTTCCGAACGTCTTTACAAAGAGGCTTTACTAGGAAGAATACTGCTCGGTGGTTTGCCATCGCCTTCCGAGAGGTGGCTCCGCATAAATTCGTTGGTTCGGCCGGTATTCGATCCACCGACCTTCTGTTCAGTAGCCCAACGCACTGACCACTGAACTACGGAGCCAAGGAAAAGGAAACACACGTGTTTCATTCCTCCCTGAAGTATGTGTCAGGGAGGCGGGCAGTTTGAGTTTGGGATTAACTCCTTCAGCCAGATCAGAGGATACACTTGTATGTACAAGTGCATTAAGGATAGGTGAGACGGGATATTTATGGAACATAGGAAGTGTGGGTAGGGTTCAGAGGATTAATACTGACCCAGCATTCGCCTTATAAGTTTGCAAGCAGTGACTTACATTACCATGAGGAAAGCTCTGAGAAAAACTCATGGCAGACCAGTCGGTCCCGGGGTTTGAACCCGACACCTCCCAAATACTAGCCAGCGTACCTAACTAGTATTTGGGAGGTCTCGGGTTCAAACCCATTTCGTTAACTATTTATTGATAAATATTCCAATGGTTCCAGTAGTCACTTTTGAGATTATACAGTCTCCTTAGATTGAATTAGAGTGAATATTCTTTCACAAATTGTAGTAGTTTCTATTTAAGTATTTTATTGTTAAATCTCATTGTGATTCTATGCTACCTCATTGGATCTCTTAAATTCTAATCTTGACTAGTTTGAAATAAAAACAATTATGAGAAAATTGTTTTTTAAATAAATCTAATGTAATCGAGCACAGAATAACTCATTAACATAAGAAATACGCATTAAAAAAAATCACGTGAAATTCGGGGAGGGGGGTTCTCACGAAATCTTACATCTCAACAAGGGGGGAATAATTATTAGATGCCCCCGCAGTTGAAAAATATATGCGCTAAAACAGATTCAACGTTTTCAAATCTTCGCCTTGAAAACCACACATTTCCACAATTAGATTTAATTTAATCTCCAAAGTGGGCATAAATTGCCGAAAGGAGCCAAATTGAATTATTTAGAATTATTGGAAATTTTCGAACTCAATCATAATACAAAAGGTTATGTCTTGGTGAACGACCAAATTAACTTGATTTATTCTACTATATTCAATATATTCAAACCGATTTTAAAGCCATTATATCTAATAATTAACAGTATTTCTTCTCCCCCTTCAAGAGATATTAGAGACAAACATTTAACTTTTTTTAGTTCTAAACACTAATCGATAATATACGAATGAAATTACAATTGCGATTTATATCTTTGAACTATTTTGTAATAATAAACATAGCAAAATCAAGTTTCGTTTGTGTTCATCATCATAAATTATTACATATAGTCACGACGCATTCAATCCACTATAAAAATTATTTTTTGTTTCATTTGTTTCGCTTTTTGCATCTGAGTAATGGCAGACACACACATTACGATATACCTGCGCAAGCTACAAGTAGTATACAATTTCGTTTGTTGGAAGAATATTTCGCAATTTTCTTGCCTTCAAAACTTCTAAAACTAGCAAAAGTCTAGCAATTTGCGCACTTCCTCAAAACACACGTAAATGTTTTAGCTGTGCAAGTCTAAACTAGCGCAATATTTCGTAACATGTATGGCTACCATATTACAACGAGTAGGTAACTATAAAGACACGTATGCTAATCCGTTTCCTTCTCATCGGGGAATTTCTAATTTCCTTCGAGATTGTTCTAGCGGATGTAGTGCCATATCAGAGTTATATCTCACTTAGCATCTTGTGGTTTGAGAATCCACCGAAAGAACCGCAAATACGTAATGGAACTTCCAGATTTAAGATTTGCATAGTAACATGTTTTTGAACTGATAACTATCAGAATTTCAAACAAAATTTGTTATTGTTACTGACAGAATAAAAAGAAAGAAAAGTTATTCGGTAGGTCTGAATTAGTTGCTTTCTATTATAGGTATAACAGTTGGTTCAAACATATAGTGAGAAAAAAACGGATAAGCAGCAGAGCTCCGACACTAAGGTCGTATTTTTCACTCACTTTAGTTCTTTTTACATTCAAGTGTAATTTAATTTGGAGGTGTAAAGGGCATGCACAAAGCTTGAATACCTGAAAAAACCCATGCAATTTCTAAATAAATATGAGGCGGTGAGAAGAACCATTTGGAACCTCAAATAAGCACCACCCTAACATCAACCAAAATTTTGGCATCTTCAAACTTTGGGCAAGACAGTGGCGGGAAGGTGTATGAGCGGCAATTTTTCATACCAGTGGCAAAATATGTGTAAAATTATTATGAACAAGGACTATGTGGAGGGCGTATGGAGTCAAAAATCAGTTTCAGGAAGATTTTGCATCCCCAAACCCCCTTAAAATTGCGTTTGAGGTATGTGGATTAAGTTGATGTTTGAAAAGTACAGTTTGGCGGTATCAACTTCTAACCTTCGCCATTTTTATGTAGGGGTTTCTAATTTTGAAGTGATTTTTGAGGTTTTGAGAACCTCATCAGTTTCTGCTGATAGAGTTAGGCAAGGGTTCCCAAACTTTTCCAATTCGCGGTGCCTTTTTCTAATTGAAATGAAACCACAGCGCCCTACCCAGATATGAATACGTAAAAGTATAATTGTAAGAGAGATATTGAGGAAATTTAAACTTGTATATTTTCATTATTCAATATTTTTATTTTCACTTTAATAATACGAGACTAATTAATAATTGAAGTGATGGATGAGCCAACAAACCGTTGCATATGTTCTCAAAAGTTGGCATTTTCATATTGATTTTCATTATGTACATGCTTTTAGTTACAGTGAATGCCAAAAATCCAGTTTTGCACAGATGCGCCGTAAAAAATTAAATAAAAATCTACTGGCCCTATCACTTAAACGGGGGTATTCATCTTTCACTAACATCCAAAATTCTATCAATCCCATGCAGTCAAAGTTGGCTTTAAAACTTTTGTCGGAAGTTGACTGGATGAGAGTCTCTTCTCCAGCAGAAGTAAATTCCGATGGGGCACTAGTGTTGTATGGATCAGGGATCTTGAATTCGTGTAAATCTATCGTAGGTACGATAGATTTTGACAGCCCAGGGGAAGAAATAAATCTTGTTTACACTATAAAAGGCGCCATTTTAGAGCAATAGGGTTGAAAGTTTGTGAGTAATCAGTTTTGTATTATTTCTTGGATGGGATTGGTTTTGGTAGGAATTGGATGAGGGTTGACCCCTCGAGGAAAGAAATAAATCTTTTCCACACGATAGAAGGCGCAATTTTGGAGCAGTAAGGTTGAAAGTTTGTAAAAAGGTAGTTTCGTATGATAATAATAATAATATTTACTGATCTCAACAAATATTCACATTACAGATGTAACAATATTGCACTTAATAAAATAGAGTCAAACAAGTCAAAATGAAAAGAACTTACTTTTTACAAAATGTAATAAATTCATTTATGAAATAAGGTTCGCCGTCCAAAATGAAACTAAAATTGCTATTTCTGAATAACCTACAGTCTTCAATAACTTGTAAACGCTTATGAAGCAAATTAAACAAACGCATGGTCATATACATTGATCCTCTTTCAAATCTAGTAGTACCATGGATTGGATAGAGGAAGGGATGAACTTGCCTTGTATTACTTACAGTGATATATGGTAGAAATTACTTTTCAGCAACTTGAGGAAGACAAAATGACGATAAATGAATCGACCAAACATTGTTGTATTCTGTTGGATCTAAAAACTCCGCGGCAGGATTCTCGAAAGCCCAACCCGCACATTATCCTCAAGGCCCTTTTTTGAATTAGAAAAATTTTGTCAGATATCTTGGATATTATTGGTTTGGTACGAATTGGTTTCGAGGTTGACCCCCCGAAGAAAATTAATCTTGTTTACAAGATAAAGGGCGCAATTTTGAAGCAATAGTTGAAAGTTTGCATAGGTAGTTTCGTATGATATCTTGGATGGAATTGGTTTTGGTATGAATTGGTTTGGGGGTCGACTCTCCGGAGAGGAAATAAATATTGTGGTACGAATCGGTTAGGGGATTGAGCCACAGGGGAGGAAATAAATCTTATTAATAGGGTTGAAAGTTGGTAATTGAATAGATGCAAAACTGGTTTGAATTTGGAAAAAAAGATTTTTTAAACTGAATACGAAACCTGCTTTTCTAACGCAGCTTGCTGCGATAGAGTTTTTTTTTCAATATATCGTGAAACGTTAAGACAATTGTTCATTTTAATTACCAATATATTATTTTCATCTAGGTCATTATGTTCAGGCGCTATGAAACTTCCAACGGAATGCCGCTCTTACTTATAACAAATGCCTTCTTATGTGAGAATAATTACTACTAATTACTCTCATTTGCGAATCTCTTCCAATCAAAACAACGTGCGAGTTTAACACTCTCAATTATTCACAACGATGTTCCATATACACGTTTCACTTTCGAGATCATCGAATAATTACCACTTGCGTGTTAGTGGTCTATGAATCATATTTCACGGTGGTACGTATCGGTGAACCGTGATTTCTCACTCTCATTTGTTGATAATTTAGTTCTACATTATCAGTACCATTCAATTTTCTGAATCATTCATATCTTCAGATACTACTCATGTGAGTAAAAGAATTTGATTGTTGGGTACAAAGACGTCAGTGTTCTACATAGTTGACTTTATTGTCGACTTTTTTTCAACAACTAGTATGTTTTGACCAGGCATAAAAAGAATAGATAGATCTATCGGAACTATAACAGAAAAAAACTAATGAGCATATATATATATATATATATATATATATATATATATATATATATATATATATATATATATATATATATGCAAATTAGAAATATCTAAGAAAAGATGGCTGTGGTTTCAAATATTTACCCAAATTTTTATAGGTTCGTTCTAAACGAAAGCAATCCCTGGTACCAAATTTGAGATCATTTAACTCGATGGGAGCCGCTGGAGATGGCAAAGGGTACCGGGAAAAAATATATACATAAATATATATATATATATATATATATATATATATATATATTATATTTGAATTGTTTGTTGCGTGTGAACAATTTTTTTTTTGATAATTATTAGCAATAACAGGCTTGGTGAATCTCAAAAAACTCAATTATATGGAATTCTCGTGGCGAAACATCAAATTTTTAAAAAGATCGTGTTTTTTGAGATTCACAAAGTCTGTTATTGCTAAAAAATATCAAAAAGAACATATATATATATATATATATATATATATATATATATATATATATAAATATATACATATATACATATATACTATATAATATATATATATATATATATATATATATATATATATATATGTATATTATGTATATATATATATATATATATATATATATATATATATATATATATGTATATATGTATATTTATATATATATATATATATTATATATATATATATATATAATATATATATATATATCTATATATATATAAATATATATATATATATATATATATATATATATATATATATATATATATATATATATATATATATATATATATATATATATATATATATATATATATATATATATATATATATATATATATATATATATATATATATATATATATATATATGTATTTTCATTCGATATACTGCCTTAGTATGTATTTTCGGGAAAAATACGACTAAAAAGAAGTAATATCTTAAATAACCATTACTAAAACAACGTTTAATAGGTCGGATGGTTCTAACGTGTGCGACGAAATTTGAAGAACCTTTTCCACTAGTATACAATTACAAAATTATAACAATCAAATCATGAAAAACATACTAGGTGACCATGGTCAATTTCATACATTACATAATGTGAACAAGGCAAATTCTTTAATAATTTAAAAATTATCAAACAACTTATTATCAATTATTAAAGAATTTTCCTTGTTCACATTATGTAATGTATGAAATTGACCATGGTCGACTAGTATGTTTTTCATGATTTGATTGTTGTATTTTGCGTATTAAGCGACTAGAATATTCGGAGCGCGCTCTCGTGAGTATATCCAAAGGTTTTAAATCACTATGTTAGTGTGCCTTGGAATCATATACACCACTGTTGTAGAGTAGATATCTTCATATCAGGAGGTACGTGTTTAAGCGACGAATTTCTGCATTTTCAGTATTGGCGGTGAATTGTTGTTTCCCAATATCTTTGGTGAGATGGCGCTCTGGATTGTTATCCAGCCAGTGTTACTGACCACGATTTGTATTGGGGAACAATTAGAAATTTGTTAATTCACTCTGAGGCAAATAAGCTGCACTGATGAGATCTAATAAGATCGAAACAGCTGTATGCAGATTTTGAGTCGGGGTGACTTGACAATTTCTATAATTCACCGTTCGATTGAGAATGTAGATTTTGCGTTGCTGAATACGTATAACCAGCTTCCTAGGAAAGTTGTTTGATAATTTTTAAATTATTAAAGAATTTTCCTTGTTCACATTATGTAATGTACAAAATTATATATTAATCACCAGAAGGAGCTCAACTGAGTTATAATTTATAAAGAACATTATATAGTTTATATTGAACATTACTGTTAGTTTCTCAATTTACTAGGAAAAATTTCAATTCAATCAATTAATTTCACAATTTACGAAACTTAATACTAAAATATTGATGTGCTTGTTTTAGAGTCCGTGGCATTTTCAATGAATAAAATATGAAAGCGAAGTTGCAGGGTACACAGTATTTTTCAAGATTTTATTAGCTACTGTTATGTAAAGTTATGTGAAATCGAGTGTAAAATTTAATTTTTGTTAAAGGGATGGTGGAACACAGGCGGCTATTTCGCATGTGTTGCACTATCTACCCCAATGGACATGTAAACTATGTACATTCTTCATTGAAAACAAATGTAATGATAAAAACTGACTCTCATGGACATTGAAAACATCCATACCATACCCGAGAATCGATCCCTGTAACGTCTGTGACGGTCATACGTCTAGACCACAGCGTCTGATGAAATTTCATTATATAACATAAATCTACCGATTTTATTTATCCGCGCATATCCCACGATCGCATTTACAATGTTATCAGATGTAAATAATATCATACGGAAATTAAGTCCTCAAACAGATGATGCTAATTATAGAAACAATTAATCAAATGGCAAATAATTTAATTCAATGGAATGAAATATATACTTATTTGAAAACGAAAGAAATTCACATTCAATTGTTATTGAAAGCAATGAAAATACTTGTTTGTGAGAGATTTATATTAAATCGAAAAAGTAACAATTCTTTTTATATAAATTTTATTACATGATAATGTATGTTTCGCACCTACAAGGACTTCTTCGGACACTGATAATGAAATTTCGTAACAAAGTATTTATAAAAAACTATCAGGTACTTGAACGGACTGAGAAATTGAGTATTCCAGAAATTCCCACACAGTTCAAAAAAAAGGTTCTTGAGATCTATTTAATCCTTCTTAACTTTTTCAATCTTCATAAATACGCGACTCCTCAACTATTAAAAAAATTCTGGCAACCCCATAGGTCCATAATAAAATTAGGGCAGTATTTTACAAAACGACATTTTAAATTTTGTTTCAATTACCATCTTACGCACTATAAGCACTCTCTCATTTTTGACAGATTTCGAAAAGCGGAGCGTCTTGCGACAAAATCAGGGTCATTGAAAAATTAAAATGAATAATGCCAAATGTTTCATGAACACATTGGCAATCTCGGACATCTTACCTTCTGATTTAAGTGATGTGCTAAGGTGATCAAATTTGTGAACTCTATTAAAAGTAAACTGTTGCAAACTCGGTTGTATAGAAAAATTTGTGAAAACATGGGTTCGCTCCATCACAATCCAAAGGAAAGGTATTGAGCGATTTGTGGAACTAAAAGCTAATTGACGTTTTTAAAAATTGCAAAATCTGAATATGCGAACTTTTTTTGTGGTCCTACTTGGCTATTAATATTCGCATTTTTGACCACTTGAATATTTTGAGTAAGGGACACCAAAGGAGAGAAGAAAACATTCTAACCGCCAAATATAATATAAGAGGATTCATCTGACCACAACTACGTTTGTAGTAAGAGTCTCTACAAAGAAAGAAGTTTGAGTCTTTCCCTTCCCTCGGAAGACTTTCGAAGAAACGATCAAGTTCTTGCATTCCTTGTATGATACATAGCTTGCATGAAAGCTGAAACTATTGATATACTTTCCAGAGCTGGATTCTGAAGCTGTTAATATGTGTAGTTAATAAATACTTTTTTGAATATTCACAACTGGCCAATCCGTCATCCATACAGATAAAAGAATATCTTATAGATTGAGCCGCTGATGGATAAGAAGAAAAAGGGATGGCCAAAGTTGGCAAGAGAAGTTTCAGAATTGTTAATGTCATTCGTCACTTCCTACCTATGTGAACGTAAGTTCTCTTCAATGGTAAATATAGAAACTAAGAAGGGCAATAGGATCCAATTGGAAAACAACAATTCACGTTTACAATTCGATTGTTAGTCTCAAAAATACAGCCACGATTTGACTATTTAAACAACAATTAGTAGCCAACGCCTACTCACTAAAAATATTGTACTTTTACAATATAACCCTTGCCTTTTTTTTGGCCCTCCTGGAGGTATCGACCCAGAGGTTGAAAAAGAATTTAGCACAACATATACTGATTATTAACATTTTTGAGGAATTTCAATCAGTGTCTGAAGAATACCTAAAAGAAGCGAAACGTGCGTCACAAAGTGGAAAAAAAAATACGCAAATCTATTGAAAAATTGTTTTAATTTCGTTTCCAATTGAAATAGATTTCCATCAAGTGAAAGTCTCCAATATTCAATTACTAAACTGCTCAAATCAGATAACCTTACGACTTTTCGTTTTCTGTACACAACGGAACAGAGAAACGAGAATTAACGAACGAACAGTGAACGCTCGACTCAAAGAGTGCATTCTAATGAACTGCTTTCTGAGAAATCTATTCATATAGGTACCAAACAGATTAATCATGCTCACTATGTAGCTGTATCTGACCGAATCGTTTCAAATTATATCGTAGCTTTGAGAATTATTCGCTTATACCTCATTATATTCAAATTATACAATTTACACAGTATCCAATAAAAAAGATGACGTAAGAGCGGATTCATATGATACACGAACACTTCTGTTGAAACGATATTTGTTTCGGTTTCTGAAAGTTCACAGGCAGTAGATACAGTTTCTGATAGGAAATTGACGTTTTTATGAATTTACAATTTCAAGAATTGGAGTTGAATTCGCCATAGACCAAAATTCAAGAGACCATCATCGAAAAAATATTATCAATCGACTATAGTTAGAAACTTCGTGACGAAATTGTGTAAGTATACCTAACTTTTGCGTTTGGTGATTGGTTCACAGCTTCAACTAGAATTCTTACAGCTTTCGAAAGTAGTTGCCATTATAAAGGATTTGTGGTTATTTTGAGAGATTTGATGTAAAGTCTTAATGTTAGCTCCATACTATTTTTCGACAACCGTCCGAAAAAGGTCGTAGGAAGTAGCACTTTTCGGGACAAGGGAAGTTCAATATATTGAATCTCAATATGAATATTGAAATAAACAAGAATTAGAATATTCCTATTGTTGTTCTACATAAAATACTATTAGGAAAAAAGCTTACAAGGAGGCCAAGAGAACATGACTCAGGATACTCACAACCCCAGAAATCCCAAAAATGTTTCAATCTATTGATTGAAACATTCGCTTACATAGCGATTACTTAATATCCTCCAAGATTAGTTTTAAAAAGAAAAAAATGGACGCCAAGAATTCTGGACAATGTTCTTTGAAAAAAAAACTTGTCAATATTTCACAAGTTAATATATTTTTCCAAATTAAATCATTTCAGATATCTTCAATATCCTCCTCTTCGACAAAAATTCTAGTTATTTCAATGGAGTTGTCCCACCCCGTATCAAAACCCTGAATGTGAATTACCTGAGTTGTTTTCCAGGAGCCATTAATCGATATTCTCAAATAACTCAATATTTGAGATTCAATTTATTCCTACACATAACACGCCTATTCTTGTGTTCTCAAAAGATTAATGTGCTCGAACAAACGACGAAAAGCAATGCAGTGATAATTCAGTTTCATTTTCGCCGTTCAATCATTCGGTTGCTTCAACGGTTTTTCACAATAATTCGTTATTCAATTAATTTATAATTTGTGTTATTGTAATAGGCTATGTGAATCGTAGCTCTTTTTCATCTGATAACATTTGTATTCTTTTCACACCATTGTGCATTGTGCGAGGTGTTTTGTGTATTTTATTTTGTTATGATGCCGATTTGATGAATTATATGCGATGTAGATACAGGATAGATTATTTTCAATATCCAACTCTTCAATGTTTGTAATTTTTGATTTGAAAAAAGAGAACATTTCCTGAAAATTATACCAATTCGCTCCAAAGTTCGGAGCCCATATTCAGACATTGACAAATAACTCATATTACAAACTCCAGTTTGATACATTCTTTTTGAAAAATGGAGCAAACGAAATCGACTAATCCCAAAAAAATCTTCTGAAGAACCAAATTACTGTGGCTTCACGAAAAAGTTCATAAATGTCACAGTAGTTTTACTCTTTCAAAAATTTTGAAAATGTATGCAGCGTTATCCTATCAATAATACCGTTCATCATACATCAAATGCCTGTTACTGCAGATAAAAGATAAATAAGTGTAAATATACTACTACTAAAAGATGAATAAGTAGAAATACAGAACAAGCAAAAACAAATTATATAAGTTCACAAATATATTATATTTAAAGTTTATAATAATTTTTTGAAAATCACGAATTTCGTTACCAAATTTTAAAAAAATATCTTGTTATATTATTAATACAAGATGAAAAAGTTAAAATAAAGATCAACTTAGAGACTTCAAAAAGGAAATTTATTATGGATATTATGAATATTCCTTCGATTAAAATTTTTCACCCGTATGTCCAATTAGATTTAGTGGATCAAAAAATTTGTATAGATATGTTGGGTAATGATATATAGATTCAAGGCCTTTTGTGGTTCGGAACCTGCATCAAACTGTTGGTTTATTTGATATAGCACATGCTGATGCTTTGGAATTGAAGAAGATAAAACATTTTTACAAAAACAGAGAGAACCAGGGCGTACAGGGCGTTTGGCAGGTGTAGACAAAAAGTTAGCCGAAAAAGAAGAAAGGGAAAGAAAAAGGATATTAAATGAAGAAAAAAAATGTGAGCAAATGTGTTTCGGAGGTTTATATTCAAACGCAAGGACATCACGATCACCATATCAGCTCTGATGAAAGCCTTGAGGATCCCTTGGCATCCACCTCTGAAATGGTAAGTTCTGAAACTACTACAAAAATAGGAAGGAAAGACTTTATAAGTTAGTTGCAGCTTTAGATTTCAACTAAGCATAAGGGATTCTGTCTATATACTTCAGGCTGTAGTAGAAGCTCTAGATGTTAGCTGTGAGGATTTTCTGATAAACAAATCATCTATTCAACGTATCCACACACAGAGTCGAAAAGATAGAGCGGAATTCATAAAATCGGATTTTCAGAATAATATTCCTGAAATGGTGACCATTCACTGGACTGGACGTTTCTTAGGAGGAGAAAGTGAAAAAAAATTAAAATTAGACCTCCTGGATTAATATGTTGAACCATGGCTTGGATGTAGTCTGACGGTGAAGGCATCAAATCAAGATTTGTGCTTTTTGAAGAGGCTCAAGGAGTATGAAACTGTTGACAAATTGATCTCCAAAGCAGACCTGACCAAGTTTTGTCAACATCTTTGGTACTTGTCAGAAAAAAATTGCCGTTTTATCACTCTTTGATGATTTAGTTAATTAACAAACCAAAACAAACATTGTAATGAATAATAAGAGAGAGTCTGAATGATTCTGGGAAGAGATACATTCCATCTGAAGAAGATATGTGTGATTATTTGTATAGTAAGTAGGAATACAATGAATAGTACTATTTTTATACTGTTTTCAGTAAATTGTTGCAGGAAAATCATTAAGTGATTGATGAGAATTGCCTCCAGAGAACCGTTTCTACATTGGATGAAGACGTTGCCTATTCAGAGATGACAAATAAAGTGTTTTCTTTAAGGGCAGTTAATGATACGGCTGAAAGAGCTGTAAAACTTATGCAAGATTTTTATGGTTTGATCAATGCAAAGAAAGAGCAATTATATATACATATACATATATACAGTGCTTTCAAGATGAAAGGAACAAATTCATTAAAAAATTAGGTTTCTATTTCATGTTAAAATCCTCGGACAGGTCGATTAGTATTTTTATTTGGGCAATTTTCGCAATAAAAATTTTGTATACAGGGTGTCTCATTCAAGAGCTATGGCTTTGTCATTAGTTTTTTTAAAGGTAATACCCTGTATATTATTTCACTTTACAATTCTACGATAAATTCTTATCACTTTTTGTGAACATACCATATGCCTCAACTTGATGGATTCCCAGATTATAACGGAGATAGTGGAGCACCTGGAGATTTAAAATGTGGATTAAAAGTACAAAAAAAAATTTAGGTAAACATTGTCATTAAATCTGAAGAATGAAATTTCACATGTACCATCTGAATTCATTCACTGGTGCTGTATAGTCCGCAGTTTTCACGTTTTTAACGCTCCAGGCACTACACTACTTCATTGTTTAAGAAAATGCAATTACTTGAGAGAGAACGTATTGAAGTACTTTTGATGATTGGTTTTGGAGATAGGGTGCGTTCACAAGAAGAAGTCTGCAATCTATTCAATGAAAATCATCCTGATCGTCCGCCAATTACTAGATCGACAGTCAGCAAAATTGAATCAAAATTCAGGAGATACGGCCACGTTAGAGATTTACCTAAAGGAAGACCACCGAGAGTATCTGAAGAAACAGTGCTGAACGTTCTACTAGAAAGCCAAGATAACCCTCATACATCCATTACTACAATTTCCAATAATTTCAATTTATCAGTAGGGTCCGTGCATAAAATACTTAAGGTAAATAAGTATCATCCCTATAAAATTAAGCTGGTACATGAATTATTAGAAGACGATTTTGACCGCAGAGTACAGTTTTGTGAGCAGATTCTTGAAATTCATAATCAACATCTAAATTTCATTACAAACATAATTTTTTCTGATGAAGCCACCTTTACTTTAAATGGCCACGTCAACAGACAAAACTGTAGGTATTGGGGCGACCGAGAATCCTCATTGGATGCAAGAATGCCACACACAAATGCATCAAAAAATTAAAACTGTGGCAGAGATTGTTCGAAATCGTATAGTTGGTCCCTATTTTTTTGAAGGAACACTAAACGGAGAGGACTACTTGAACTTTCTCCAGTTCGAACTCATTCCGGCTTTAGCTGTTTTGTTTCCTAACCCACAAGATCCTGACATACCTAATAACGAGATATGGTTTCAACAAGATGGGGCACCTCCTCACTATTCAATCGCTGTTCGACAATTTCTTGATGCAACTTTTCCCAACAGATGGATAGGACGGAGAGGTCCGATTGAGTGGCCGCCAAGATCACCGGACATAACCCCATTGGATTTTTTCTTATGGGGTTATTTGAAGTCTAAAGTTTATTTGAATAGACCAAATAATATTGATGATCTAAAAGAGAGAATCAGGCAGGAAAAAATAAGACTTATCAGTCTCGAAGTAAACGGACAACAGATTGAACATATGTAAAAATTAAATTAGTAATTACATTTGTGTGTTTTCATATCGTACCTCTCATTACCCACTATCTCCGTTTCTGGCAATCCATCGAGTTGAGGCATATGGTATGTTCTCAAAAAGTGATAAGAATTTATCGTAGAATTGTAAAGTGAAATAATATACAGGGTATTACCTTTAAACAAACTAATGACAAAGCCATAGCTCTTGAATGAGACACCCTGTATACAAAATTTTTATTGCGAAAAATGCCCAAATAAAAATACTAATCGACCTGTCCGAGGATTTTAACATGAAATAGAAACCTAATTTTTTAATGAATTTGTTCCTTTCATCATGAAAGCACTGTATATATATTGTTGTAACACTTTAGAACAATGGACCCTTTGTTTAAATATAAGAATGCTTAGGTCAGCATCACAAAATATTATATAAACAGCGGCATTTCCCCCGCAGTTTCAGTTCTTCTCATGTTCTCAAGCAAAAGCACAGTTCATTCTCTATTTCCAAAACGAACGCATGGTTCATCTTTGTTTACCATAATATAATAAGTCTACGTTAACCATTGTATATCTACGCATATTGTGAATAAGTGTATTGGAAATATAATCATTAATAAAGTTATTCAATATATCTCTACGATTATTATTACACAAATAAATAATAAAAGTGCCAAAGCCATAAGTGCTATAAAGTGAATAAAGCCCAAAGTGCTATAAAGTGAATAAAGCCATAAGTGCTAAAGTGCCTCAAGTAAGGTTTACCAAGTCTACGTGTAAGAGTTTATGGAGCTATCTCAATAAAAGCTACCCTGGTGTCAGAAGTCCTGATAGGATATAATTGGAGTGATAGGATAGAACTGGAGTAATTAGAGCAGTGTCCCTAATTTGAAGGTTCCACCCTGTATGTTGTACTCTGAGCAGTGTCCCAGAGGCATACAACATAAAATTTTGGTGTCGAGAAGTGGGATTCCTTTCAAAAAGCATCAGTTTTGGTGTTAAGAATTGGATACATTTCGATACTACGTCGTCAATCTGCCCCATCCTTAGGCAACATTCATCGTAGATTCCGTAGGATTTGTTAGGACTTTTTTCTGGACAAGCCAAGTCTTCAGGAGCTACCAACTGTTGATATTTGTCACAGGATACCCCTTGGAATACCTATCTGTGTTAATCTACTGGTGAAGCCAACCTCTACGATTATAAACAAGAAAGAAGAGTATACGAATAAAAACGTGAGTTAATTTTAATAATAATTATTGTAAAGTAAATAATTTCTCACAATGACTCAGGCACAAGTTGATTCAATATCAAATGAAAATGATGATTATTCAGATAATGAAGACACAGAAGAATTACCCTTAACAGTTTTATTCAAATTTATTAAAGAATTCAATGGGAACAGAGAGGAACTCACTACATTCATTACTAATGTGAATTCGGCATTTTCTTTAGCAAAACCAAATCAAAAAACTAGTTTATTTTTATATGTTGTCTCACAATTATCAACAAATGTTGTTAATGAAGTTGAATTAAACGACATTGAAAATTGGACCGAATTGAAAAATAAATTAAAATTATATTACTGTCAAACAAAACACATTAGTCAAACTCATGAAGAATTAGAAACGCTAAGACAATTTCCTAATGAGTCGATAACAGATTTTTTCAAAAGAGTTGAAAAAATTAAAAATGAATGTATTCAATCAGAAAACTTAATATCAAAAAATCCAAATGAATTTTCGGGTTTAAAAAAGGCAATTCAACGTACTGCATTAAGAAGATTTATAATTCATTGTAAACCTGAAATAAGTCAAATGTTAAGGGCCAGAAATATAAATAATTTAAATGAGGCATATAATCTTGCATTGCAAGAAGAAAAAATAATTAATTATTTGAAACCGCGAAATAAAATATATTGTAATATTTGCAAAATATCAAACCATTCTACACAAAATTGTAGAAATAAAAATAGATCGCCCCGATCTAATCAAAATAAAAATAATTATTCAAATGAATCAAGTAATTCAAATAATCATAATTATCAATCAAACAGAAAATTCTGTAATTTCTGTAAATTAACCGGACATACTTATGAAAATTGTTGGAAACGTCAAAATAAAAATCCAAGAGTTAATAATACCGGTCAATATTCAAAAAACGTGAAAGGTCTGTTTCTGACGGATGTCCCAGAAACATACGACGAAATTCAAGAGGCATTCAATCAGAAAGAATAAATTTCAATAAAAGGGAATCATATGTAGAAATAATAAATTTTAATTTGAAAAATACACCGAATGGAAACGTAAAATTTCTCATAGATAGTGGAGCAACAGTTTCTATTATTAAACATACAGCATTAATTCCCAAAGAAACTACGTTGGATAAAAAAGATATTATTATGATAGGCGGAATAAAATCTAATTCACCTATTCTTTCATTAGGATCGACAATACTTTCATTGTCCCTTCCGAAAATAAATATTCAGCAAAAGATAAATGTTGTTATTGCAGAGCAAGTTCAGTTCAATGATTATGATGGACTTCTAGGCTCAGATTTTTTACAAAGTCACAACGCAGTTATAGATTACCATAATAAAACTATAAAGATAAATAACATAACTATTCCATTCATGAATACATTGTATGAAGATAAACAGAATGAAAGCTCATTAGAAATGAATATGATTAAATTACCCCCTCGTTGCGAATCTATTATTGAAGTGAATATAATAAACAAGTTGCAATATGGTTTAATTACGAATAAAGAGATAACAAAAAATATTTATATACCAAATGTCCTTGTAACTAATAATGGTCAAAAAGCTTTAATTCCTATATTAAATTTAAATCATGCTGAAGTGGAAATTGAAAAACCAAAGGTACAACTAGAAGAAATTCTTCCACAAGAAATAATTAATCTTTCAACTAAAATAAACATGAATGATAGAAAGAAAACTCTATATGAAAATTTAAGAACGTCACATTTAAATAATGAAGAAAAAAAATCTTTGATGCAAATATGTCAACACTACGCTGATATTTTTCATTTACCAGGAGATATATTAACTTCTACAAAAACATTGAAACATAAAATTATAACTTCAACTGAATTACCAGTCAATGCAAAACAATATCGTTATCCAAAAATACACGAAACAGAAGTAAATACGCAAATAAATAAAATGCTAAATGATAAAATAATTGAAAATTCATATTCACCATATAATAGTCCAGTATGGATAGTACCGAAAAAATTAGATGCATCAGGTAGAAGAAAGTGGAGATTAGTAATCGATTATCGAAAATTAAATGAAATTACTATTGGAGATAGTTATCCCATACCAAATATCGATCATATTTTAGATCAATTGGGAAATTAAAATAATTTTACGACACTCGATTTAGCATCGGGATTTTATCAAATAGAAATGGAAGAAGATTATAAAGAGAAAACTGCTTTTAGTACACCTTCAGGTCATTATCAATTTAACAGAATGCCACAAGGGTTGCGTAATTCTCCCTCTACTTTTGCCAGATTAATGAATATAGTATTATCAGGTCTACAAGGATCACATTGTTTTTGTTATTTAGATGATATCGTTGTATATGGATCAACATTACAAGACCATAATAATAAATTGAAAAAGGTATTTGAACAATTAAGACAGCATAATTTAAAATTACAGCCAGATAAGTGTGAATTTTTACATAAAGAAATAACATATTTAGGTCACATAATTACTGACCAAGGAGTAAAACCAGATCCAAAAAAGGTAGATGTTATAACAAGTTTAAAAGCACCTAAGACCGCGAAAGGAATAAAAAGTTTCCTAGGATTTATTGGTTATTATCGTAGATTTATAAAAGATTTTTCAAAAATAGCCAAACCATTAACCTTATTATTACACAAAAATATTGCTTTTAAATGGGATAAACCTCAAGAAAATGCTTTCAATAAACTGAAAGAAATCATAACTAATGAACCATTACTATGTTATCCTAATTTTAATAAACCTTTTATATTAACTACAGATTGCTCTAATGAAGCATTAGGTTCAGTATTATCGCAAGGAGAAATTGGAAAAGATAAACCAATCGCATATTATTCTAGAACGCTTACTAAAAGTGAAATCAATTATTCTACAACAGAAAAAGAATTGTTAGCAATCATTGATTCGTGTAAACATTTTCGACCTTATTTATTCGGAGCTGATAAAATATACTTCGTAACGGATCATAAACCATTAATATATTTAAAAAATTGTACAGATCCTTCAGGCAGGTTAGCAAGATGGCAGAATTTATTACTAGATTACAATTTTGAAATAAAATATAAGAAAGGCAAGGAAAATACGAATGCCGACTTTTTAAGTAGAATACCTACAGAAACTGCTAATGCATTACAAGAAATAAGCGAAACAGATTCAGACATTGAAATGAATGAAAGTGACAATAAATTAAATATTGATGAATTAACCTTCGAAAACTTTAAAATATTTCATCAACAAAATATACGGGTTCCGAAAACAAATAAAGTCAAGATCCCGTTAGAAAAAATTAAAAATTTTGTTTTACCTTATTCTACTGATCAATCTGATAGAAACCAATTTTCAGAATATGTGAATGAAAAATTTCCAAATATACCAAAAAATAACAAAATTTCAGAAATAACTGTTAAGAAACTTGAAAATCAAACATTGTACGTAACCTACATAAAAGAATTTATAGATGAATCAGCTACATATGAAAATTTATTCAAGAGTCTATTCAATTTAAGATTATTATTATTGCATAATTATAAAGATGATGTTAGTAAAATAAATTTTATAATAACAGATATCCCTATAATGAATACAATAATTAAACCTGATACTTTTGATAGTTTACTATATTTTCTCTTCAAAGATATGAAATATGAAATTTTAGAAAATAATCGAATTTTAATAACTGATAAAGAATTAATAAAACAAATTTTATATGACAATCATGATACACCGTTAGCAGGACATCAAGGATTCGAAAGAACTTATCATAAATTGAAAGAAAATTTTTATTGGGAAAATATGAAACAAGAAATTCGTGATTATATTAAAAATTGTAAAATATGTCAAATGTCTAAAACAGACTTCAGAATAAATAAGAGCCCAATGCAAATAACTACGACCTCTTCTAAATTTTGTGAACAAATAGCATTAGATATTGTTGGACCTTTAACAATTACGGAAAATGGTAATCGATTTATTTTAACCATACAAGATGATTTAACAAAATATATACAAGCATATGCTATGGAGACACATGACGCAGAAAATACGTCTATTCATTTATTAAAATTTTGCACACAATTCGGATTTCCTGAAAATATTTTATCTGATCAAGGAGTTGAATTTACATCGAGAACATTAAAAGAATTAAATAAATTAATGAATATTAATCATAAATTAACTTCACCATATCATCCACAAACAAATGGAAGTCTAGAAAGAACACATCTTACTTTAAAAGATTATTTCAAGTGTTACGTTAATAAAGACCAAAATAATTGGGACGAATTTTTAAATTTAGCAATTTATTCTTATAATACTAATATTCATAAAAGTACACAGAAAACTCCATATGAATTAGTATTTGGTCAACAACCGAGAATTCCAAATATAATGATGAAACCTGTACAAAAACCAAATTATTCAAACTTAGCAAACGATATTACAAGAAAATTAAAGATAATACGCGAATCAGCTAGAGAAAATCAAATCAAATCAAAAGAAAAATCGAAAGAATATTATGACAAAAATCATTGTAGAACTTATAAATTTAATGAGAATGATAAAGTTTTATTATATGATAGTCAACAAAGAATGACGAATAAAAGACTATCAAGAAATTATAAAGGACCATATAAAATAATTCAAATACATAATAATCAAACTGCTACTATTGAAATAGGTAGAAATAAGTTGAAAACATATCATTTCAATCAATTAAAACCTTATAATGATATTTCAGACAAAGGTCAAGAAAATGAAGAAAACGAAAATATCGATGACCTTACAATTAATGATCCTTCTCTTGACGATCCTGGAGATGATGTTATATCACCCAAACCTGGTCCAAGCAACAGATAATATAGAATATGAGATAACGCATATAAATAAGTCATCAGGAATATTATTTCAACATTTAGGTAAAACCCAAATATCAAATGAAAAGCATACGCTACTGACATATATAAATCTTACGTTCATTGACTATAGAATTGAGATAATACAAAAGTACTATATGATATCGGATAATATATGCAATTTAGCACATTCTCAACATATTACGAATGACTGCATTAACCAACTTCGATATATCAATACTAAACTAGCAAACATAAAGAAAGCATTCAATATAATCGCTCATAGAATAAACACTGTTCGAACTCGTTATAGACGCGGAATAATAAATGGAATTTCTTACGCATTTAAATGGTTATTTGGCATTCCAGATTCAGATGATGCAGAATTTTATACTGATTCTATAAACGAATTAATTAATAATCAGAAACAAACTGAAACATTAATGCAGCAACAAATTTCTATAATTTCTGAAACTATTTCAAATTTTAATAATTCAATGTCAAGAATGAATGAAAATATAATGACTTTAAATAAAAATTTGAAAATATTCAATAAATTACAAAATGAAATTAAAGAGGTGAAAACTATTTTTGAAACAGAAATTCAACTATCTAATCATTTAATCCTTCTTATCGAGATGACCGATGAATTAAATAATTTACTAGATAATTACGTCAATGACATTTCACTTATTTCAAATGGAATTGTGAATTATAATATTTTACCTCCGGAAATATTATATCATGAATTACAAAAGATTATAATAAAATATTCATTACCGATTCCTGTGACTATTGAAAATATATTTTTCTATTATAAAATAATTAAGTTAAAATCATTTATAAGTAATGAATTATTAGTAATAGCATTTGATATACCAGTAGTAACTAAACATAATTATGATTTATACCAAATGTATTCACTCCCAGTACCTCATAAAGAAGACCAAACATTATTTTCATACATTGAACCAACTAAACCTTATTTAATTATGTCTTCAGAAAAACAATATTATTTTACATTAGATGATTTGAATAATTGTTATGAAATAATACCAACAAATTGGTTATGTGAGAAATTATTAACTATGAAAAAGATAAACAATGATGATAAAAATTGTGAAATAACTTTATTCAATAATGTGAATATTAATCAAAATATTCCTAAATCATGCAAAATTAAGAATTTTATAGCAAATCTTGAAATGTGGCACAAACTTAGAAATAATCAATGGATTTATAGTATTTCAACACCAACACAATTGTCTATTATATGTGAAGATAAATCACCAAAAATAGAAGTTATAAAAAATATTGGTATATTTGAAATAACAGAGAAATGTAAAGCATTTACTTTAAATGTTGCTTTAGAAGTTGAAACAAATGTTTCGTCACAAAAGTTATATTATCAAATTCCATTAACTGATATTAATGAGGATGATTGTTGTAAAAAATTGAAAAAGAATATTACACTTGATGGAATTGAATTAGAACCATTGAAACTATCTAATTTAGATTTAAATGAATTAAAATATGCACAGAGTAAATTGACTCAATTTGATGAACAATTAAAAGCCCAATTAAATCAACCATTTATAATAAAAAAGTCATATTGGTTCACAACTATTTTATCAATAATAACTGGAATTGTAATAATTGTACTTATTTATAACTTCTTGAAATGGATTGGAATTATTAATTTATTAAGAAAAATATGTTGTTTCTCAAGAGAATCAGAAAAAGTGAAATGTTTACCTTGTTTTAATATTTATAATCAATGTAATACAAAATCAACACATAAAGTAGAACCATTTTGTGTAACTTACACAAGTAATTTACCAATTGAAAATGAAGAAACAATTGTACATTCAGATGATGAATCCTCAACCCTTTCAATAAGGAAGAATAAAAAACTAAGTAAAGCTAAAATACAAAGTGCCTAAAAATAAAAAATAAAAATAAAAAAAAAATTGCATTATATAATTTCAATATTAATTATAAGGAATATTGATGTATTATGAACATTGTTCAATTTTTGTTTAATTAAGAAATGACAAAAATTTTATATAACCCCCGAGATGTTGTAACACTTTAGAACAATGGACCCTTTGTTTAAATATAAGAATGCTTAGGTCAGCATCACAAAATATTATATAAACAGCGGCATCTCCCCCGCAGTTTCAGTTCTTCTCATGTTCTCAAGCAAAAGCACAGTTCTTCTCATGTTCTCAAGCAAAAGCACAGTTCATTCTCTATTTCCAAAACGAACGCATGGTTCATCTTTGTTTACCATAATATAATAAGTCTACGTTAACCATTGTATATCTACGCATATTGTGAATAAGTGTATTGGAAGTATAATCATTAATAAAGTTATTCAATATATCTCTACGATTATTATTACACAAATAAATAATAAAAGTGCCAAAGCCATAAGTGCTATAAAGTGAATAAAGCCCAAAGTGCTATAAAGTGAATAAAGCCATAAGTGCTAAAGTGCCTCAAGTAAGGTTTACCAAGTCTACGTGTAAGAGTTTATGGAGCTATCTCAATAAAAGCTACCCTGGTGTCAGAAGTCCTGATAGGATATAATTGGAGTGATAGGATAGAACTGGAGTAATTAGAGCAGTGTCCCTAATTTGAAGGTTCCACCCTGTATGTTGTACTCTGAGCAGTGTCCCAGAGGCATACAACAATATATATATATATATATATATATATATATATATATATATATATATATATATATATATATATATATATATATATATATATATATATGTATGTATGTATAAACCTCAGAAATTGATCTAAAACGAATTTGCAAATCACAATTATTTTCGGGGAAAATACACAAATACAAATAGACGAATAGTAAATGTATTTAGTTCTAGTGTGGAAATCGTTATCATTCGCGACTGATTACATAATAATTGAAAGAATAGGGGAAAGTCGGGTAGCATCGGACAGCGGGTATCATCGGACATTTACCATTTTCTGTTATGTGTAGTTTTACCCCCTCCATCGACTGCTTATACGAACAACGTTGGTGCATGCAGCAACATCTCTTCAGTTGAGGTCGATAGGCTGAGCGGTTCAGGCGATATAAATTTGTGTGTTATTTTTTACGATTTTCGTGTGGACAGAATTAAATTTGATATCCTGTTTCTCTTAATTGGTAAGTATTTAGAGGGTGCCCTCTACACAATATATGTATATAGGAGTAGTAAATATAAAAATGTGTGTAAAATACTATGCATTTCAAAAACATACTAGTAAATAGTTAATTAATTTCTGGGTGCATGTCGGATGTTACCGGACACAAGCATATCGGGTATGACCGGACGCAAAATAATTTCAATATTTTGTTACAGAACATGTAAAATGCCGAAGTTTACTAACAAGAATGTACGTGGGCAATGGGAGGAACATAATATGAGAACAGCAGTTAGAAAAGTGCTTGATAATGAGTTATCATTGAGGGAGGCAGCAAGACGATATAGTGTTCCCAAAAGTACTCTAGCTGATAAAATAAAACACTTACAAAATGAGGAAGAAATAGAACTTATTCCAAACCTTGGACGATATCGCTGCACATTTCCTGCCAACTTTGAACAGCAGCTTGTGAACCACATGCGGGATTTGGATAGTCGCCTAATGCCCCTCACCAAAAAAGAATTTTTGAAACTTGCGTTTGATTTGGCGGAACGATTGCAAATTCCCCATAGATTCAACAGGGAAAAAAAGTCTGCTGGAAAAGACTTTTACTATACATTTCTTAAACGTCATCCAGAGTTGTCTCTAAGAAATGCCGAATCAACGAGTTTGCAGAGAGCGGTAGGCTTCAATCGACCACAAGTCGCAAGATTCTTTAACAAACTTGAAGATTTAATGGAAAAATATAACTTCGGGGCCAATAAAATTTATAACGCTGACGAAACCGGTGTGTCTACGGTCCATGAGTGTCGGCAGAAAGCCGTTTCAATAAAAGGCAAGAAACAAGTAGGCAAAATGACCTCTGGCGGAAGGGGCCGCACCATAACGGTCTTATTGTGCATCAATGCAGCAGGCGACCAATTCATACCCCCACTATTCATTTTTCCCAGGAAAAAAATTATTGATCGACTGAAAATTGGAGCTCCGGAAAATGCCATGTTTCATGCACAGGACTCTGGTTGGATGAACGGTGAAATTTTTTTAAAATGGATGCAGGAATTTGTTAAATTTTCACGCCCATCTGAACAGGAGCCAGTTCTTCTAATTGTCGATGGACATTGCAGCCATAAAGATTTACAGGTCATTAACTTTGCCCGCAAAAACCACGTTCACATGTTAAGTTTACCCCCTCATTGCACACATAAGTTGCAGCCTTTGGATGTGTGTGTAATGAAGCCTTTTAAGGATGCCTACAATGAAGCAGCCTCTCGATGGATGAGGCAAAATCCATTCATGAGAATTACTGATTATGAAATCTCAGGCCTAGTGAATGACGCGTTTACGAAAATTTGCAGAATGGATTTAACTAAGAAGGGTTTTGAGTGTAGCGGAATTTATCCATTAAATGCACATATTTTCACAGACCTAGATTATATTGCATCCCAAGGACTAGATGTTCCAGAACAAAGGGAAACCCATACTGAGACAGACAACGAGAACGAAAACTTACCAAAAACTCCACCAAAACTGAACAAACAAGCCATTCCTGGTACGTCTGAAACACCATCGAAAACTTGCCAACCTTCGACTTCTAAAATTAGCCCCCATGTTCTGAACAAAGAAAATTATCAGAAAAAAAGAATTTTGATCCAAGAGCAACTTTAGAAATAAGTGTTAGTGATATTCTTAACGAAATTTCACCAGTCCCCAATGCTGCTGAACGTAGAATGGTTTCAAGAAAAAGACGTGCTGAAAAAAGTGAAGTGCTTACTTCCACTCCATTTAAAAATGAGCTGGAAGAGAAAAATAAAAACAAAGCTAAAGCGGTCAAGAAAAATTTAAGTAAAACTGTTAAGCTAGTTAAGAAACCAGCTGCACAAGACCCAAAAAAAACAAACACATGTAAAGCAAAGACTGAAGAAACCCAGGAACCGGAAATTGGAGAAACTTATTGTGTTATTTGTAATGAATGTTTCGAAGAAGACTGGATCCAGTGTTGTGAATGTAAAAACTGGGCCCATGAGGCTTGCTCTGACGTAGAAAAGGGTCAAAAATATTATAAGTGTGATAACTGTTAAAATTTTTGTACTGACGCGACAATATCTAAAATTTTTTTGCGTGTCCGGTATCACCCGCCAATTTTGCAGAATTCTAAAATGTTTTCTTTTCTTTTTTCAAAATATTTATGTTGATTTTATAAAGTTATTGTTTGTTCCTTTTTTAGACATGTAAGGTACATGTAAAATAATCTTTTTAATCTAATTTTGTTCAATAATTTTGTTAATATAGGTATATTTTGCACAATTTTTTTATCGTGTCCGATACTACCCGACCTTCCCCTATAGAGATTTCACATTCATGGGATTGTCTACATTCTCTCACGCACGGATGAATAGTCAATTCCCACAATAATAATGTAATATAGGTACTACTTCATGGATGTTATAATATGAGAAACCCACGCCTGAACATATGAACTTCATACGAAGGTATTAATCGAATTAACATTTAGGTAAATCGATCGTGAGTCAATGACATCGTGGAAAGTGAAAAGGAAACCTTATTATAGAGAGAGGTAGGGGCTCCCGAGAATTAACTGAAAAACCGCCGTGTGAAACGTACCCTTGTCACGCCACACCATCGAGCTAGCAGCGTTTCGAATCAACAAATAAAAGTACGAGTCGCCGCCAAGCGGCAATCGATATTTGGGCGCCTACTTGTTACCCTGGAAACCTGACGGGGGCACAAAGAGCCATTCGTGATTTTGTCATACGACGACAAGAAATTGCTGATACTATGCTTGCGACGAAATTCGAATGAAAATTATTGTGACTCTTAAGGCCCCTTCCACAAGGACGTTGATGTCTTAACACATCAACGTGCATCCAACAACGTGCAACCAATAACGTTAATGTGGATGTGAAAATAACCACGTTTTCGAATGCACACTCCGGATGAACGCCGCGTTGATGTTTTCTGAATCGCTTGAATTTTTGAATGCGCATTCAAATGAACACGTGCATCTCTCAACGTGTGGAGGTGATTCACCGATGTTTGTGCATTCTTAAAGCAGTGGTTGCGGTTAATCTCTATTTTTATTTCCATTTTTCTTTTCAAGAGCATAAGTACACGACGTCCATTAAGTTAGCAGAGCAAAGTCAGCAGAACAAAAAAAAGATTATGTGAAAATTATAAGCTAATTACAAGCTAATTAAGTGCCCTTAAATTAAATTTCGAGCTCCTTATTTAAAAAAAAAAACTGCATGCTCTGCTAGCTTAAGATAAACTTAGCAGAGCGTCATGGTAAAATGGACTGGAAAGAAAAATGATAATGTGAAAATTATAAGCTAATTACAAGCTACAAGCAAAAATATCGAACCAATTACGAGCTAATTCATCACGATTTGTGCTGACTAATCGCTTTTTTTGTTTTTGTTTAAAATACATGCGCTGCTGCCTTTAGGAAATGATAGCAGAGCGTGTTTGAAAATTGGCATAAAAACGTTTTTCTTAGTATAAAACGTAACTACTATTTACAAGCTAATAAACTGCTATTTCGCCTAAAATTTTTGCTAATGAACAAAAAAAAGTCAATCGAGTTGAAAAAAACGTGCGCTTTGCTAGCTCAGAACCAAGTCAAGAGCCCAACTTCTGCAAAATGATAGCAACATATTTGTGCGTCAACTAAAATTAACAGCTAATTACGAGCTGAATCACTGACCTTAACTTTGAGTTATTGCTCCAATTCACAAAAAAAAAGAAGAAAACAGCGTGCTCTGCTGGCTTAATGAAAATAAGCAGAGCAACGTTGCATACTTCACTTCGAAAAATTGAGTTCAATAGACTAATGTCGAGCTGATTGATTGCGCTTAGTGCGACTTTACCTTTTGTTTTACCTACATGCTCTGCTGCATTTAGTCAATGTTAGCAGAGTTAGTTTGAAAACTTTGATAATAATGTCTTACTAAGCATTGAACTTAGCTACTAATTACGAGCTAATAAATTGCTTTTTAGCAAAGTTTTTATGCTTATAAACAAAAAAAGGTGCGCGTACTGCTGGCTCAGAAGCAAGTCGACGGTTTTTTTTTAAAATAAGGAGCTTGAAATTTAATTTAAGGGCACTAAATTAGCTTGTAATCAGCTTATAATTTTCACATTATCATTTTTTTTCCAGTCCATTTTACCATGACGCTCTGCTAAGTTTATCTTAAGCTAGCAGAGCATGCGGTTTTTTTTAAAAAATAAGGAGCTTGAAATTTAATTTAAGGGCACTTAATCAGCTTATAATTAGCTTATAATTTTCACATAATCTTTTTTTTTTGTTCTGCTGACTTTGCTCTGCTAACTTAATGGACATAAGTACACGCCACTGTCACAAGAGCTAAACATTCTTCTTCGAACTAAACTATGGTTTCGTTCGAACGTGTGTACGCAATCTGCTTGCACGTTTTTGGTTGCGTTGATGTAATAACATATCAACGTCCATGTGTAGCTTGCATTAGCGGGCTACGCACGGACGTTGATGAATTAATACATCGACGTGCATCCAAAAACGTTAATGTGGATGCAATAAATTCACAGCGTCGCGTTGATGCATTCTGAAATCGCTTGAATTTTTGAATGCGCATTCCAACGAACACCATACTGTGAACGTGTGGATGCGATTTAACGGTATTGATTGTACATTCTTGGATGCACGTTGATGTATCAAGACAAAACTGTAGTTTTGTACGTACGTGTGTATGCAATCACGTTTTTGAATGCACGTCGATGAATTATTTCATCAACGTCCGTGTGTTGCCCGCTATTAAACGTTAGTTACCAACGTTTTTTAGGTCAGCATGACGAAAAAAAACAAATAAAATAAATTGCGAAAAAATTTAGAGACTTTTTGATACAATATGCTCAAGTTAATATTGAAGATAGGATTTGATGAATCCAGACTCATATTCGATTTATGGATAAACATCAATTCCATAGGTATATTTTTTGAAAGCTTCATCATTGCAGAATCAACTGATTCTAAAATTAAAGTATTTGATGTTCAAATTTTATGTGAGTTGACACCAGCCAAAAAATATTTTTCTACTCCCGTATGTGAATTACTAACGTCACACATCGATAAAAATGTGTAAAGCTTCATTTCACGAATCGGTGTGTGAAGTGCCATGCTTTTGCCATAAGAGTCAATACAAATGCACACACCGGTCGCTGGTCTAGGTAGCGGTGGCGAGAGAAATTGACAAATATGACAGTTCCCGCAGAGTGAAGTTCAGAGTTACATCAGTTAATAGACCGTAAGTAGTAATTAATTACCCTCTGAATTAATAAATGGTACGACGAAATTTTGATTTAAACCGATTAGACGTGTATTTCACGCAAATTCCTGATGGTCAGCATTGAAGTACTCCCATCAACTCCTCCAAATATAACGTTAGCAGCCAGTGAAGCAAGTTCATCGTTATTGCCACAAAAATCGTTGGGAATTTACGAAAACACTTTGGAAAAGTTTATGCAATGGCGCAATACAAACAACGTCCAATCATTCTCCGAAAGGGTAATATTAGCCTACCTATCTGAATTATCAACAAAGGTTAAATCTTCTACCTTATGGAGTCACTACTCAATGTTGAAAAGCACCCTTAGTGTTAAGTACAACGTACAAATTGGTGATTATCCGAAAGTTCACGCTTTCTTGAAACGGAAAAACGAGAGATACATTCCTAAAAAATCACGCGTTTTGGAAAAGGAACACGTATTAAAATTTCTCAAAGAGGCACCCGATGAAAAATATTTATTAACCAAAGTAAGTCCATTTGTATAAATATCGATAAATACTGATCTTTAAATTTTTAGCTTATTTTGTTGTTTGGGGTAGCTGGAGCCCTGCGCAGAGATGAGCTCTATAAATTAAAAATGGATGACATCCAAAATTTGGGAACAGTTCTTATTGTTGTCAGTTAATGATACGAAGACTAAGGTTTCTAGAAAATTTACTGTTACTGAATACTTGGACATATATCACAAATACGTGGCTCTTCGTCCCAAGAACTATGCCGAAAATAAATTCTTTATTAATTCTCAACGAGGGAAATGTATTCGGCAAGTGATTGGTATAAATAAAATAGGAAAAGTCCCTTCAGAAGTTGCCACATTTTTGAAACTCTCCAATCCCGCGAATTTACCGGGCACAGCCTACGGCGTTCATCTGCGTCTTTATTAGTCGAAGGTGGAGGAGATCTCCTAACGCTAAAAAAACACGGCGGCTGGAAATCATCCTCAGTGGCAGAAGCCTACGTGGAAGAATCCCTAACTAAAAAGATAGATGTCTGCAATAAAATCTTAACAACTGAGAATAATCGTAGTTATGCTGTCAATACCAACAGTACAAGCAGCACTAATTTTGTAGAGAAAGATAAAGTAAATGTACATTTTGACAATTTACAAAATTGCAATATAACTGTTCATAATAATTATTATTGTAATAAAGAAAATTAGTCAAATTTTCCTTTAATTCAATCTCTAAGTAAAAGGTCGTAGAAAAAGTATAGTGTGCACCACGTGCGTGAAGACTTTTTTACGATCGTGCGGATTGTGAAACTCGCCTGCGGCTCGTTCCACAAACTTCCACACTCGCGTAAAAAAGTATACTTCACGCACTAGATACACAATATACTATTTTTGATGTATTATACCTATCTTTCATTTTAATAATGAGAATTTTTGAAAACGCGAGAGCAGAAGAGCTCCTAAAAGGTAATATTTTCGCTAAATTCATTTTAGCGGATAGATAAATAGTTGAAGGTACCTTCCTTATATCAACTCAATCCACATACGAAATTTCAATCCTTAATCTGGAAGAGGTGTGGAAGTGAGGCAAACCTTAAAAACCACGAAAAAACATGTTATGGCGGCGGTTGAGAAAAAGGGTTAACAAAATCGAAACGATACTTCCCTTACTCAACCCACGCACCAAATTTCAAACCTCTACTCAATCTGCAGAAGTTGCAGAGGTGCGTAAAACCTCAAAAACATTTAAATAAACCGGCCAAGTGCGAGTCGGACTCGCGCACGAAGGGTTCCGTACCATTGACTATATGCCCCCCTTAAATATTTATTTTAATTTTATTATTTATTATTAAAGTAAAAATACAACTGAGTATTTTGTGAATATTTCTAGTGCCTACCTGTTGCCATTATTGATATAAAAAAAAGTGCAAAAAAAATGCTTTGGTTTTACGGGAGCCCCTCCTTAAATATTTTTTTTATTTTGTTATTAGTATATACATAGTTTGTGAAAATTTCAACTGTCTAGCTATCGTGGTTCTTGATACAGCAGCCTGGTGACATACAGACGGACGGACGGACAGCGAAGTCTTAGTAATAGGGTTCCGTTTTTACCCTTTGGGTACGGAACCCTAGAAACAAGAAATCTCTACATAAAAATAACTGCAGTTAGATAGGGTCAGCAAGGGTAAATGTAAATAGGGGTGAATGGAAACGGCTTTTATTGCATGGTATTTAGTGAACTTATGCGCAAATTGGCAATAATATTGTGTTTTCGCGACATTTATCTACTAGTCGACAATTTATTTTGCTTCAAACAGCAGTCTGTCCCGACAAATTTTAGTGATAACTTCTGAGTGTTGTTTAAAGTGAAAAACAGAATTGTTAAAGTATCTGAGAAACTGACCTGCTCGTTCAATTACGGTAACTATTATAATGTTTTATGATTGATGGGTTCATAAGATGGTTATTTTCGTCTCCCAATTAAGAATTGTAATTTTTTTTTGCTTCGAAGCTCCAAAAAAAGTTATTTACATTCACCCCAACAGAATCTAGTGTCGGGGTATTTGTAAATAACAAAATCGGGCAAATGGAAATACCGGTAATCACTCATATTACCAAGTAAAAATAAGCGATTAATTTTCAGGAATGCCACGAAAATATGAAAAAGAAAAGCCTATACGGTTGATGATGAAATTCCAGCGATTGAAGAAATTTTAAACCATAATAAAAGATACCAGAAAGTTGGAGATTATTATGGCATTCCAAAATCAGTTGTGTTTCATAGAGTTAAGGGAAGAAAGCCGGCAATTACTACAATGGGTTCAGGAAGGACATAGTCTCTTCGGAGTGCTGATGTTGAACGTAATACGGGAATTTGCGAACGGGCAACAGCGGGAATCGGGATACCATGTCGTAAAGAAGAGGTTGCGGAATATGTACAATCTAGCCATCTGGAGACACAGTTTGCTAGTAAAAGACCAGGGGATGATTGATATTACAGTTTCGTCAAAAGGCACCCCGAGATATCATTCAGAAAACCGGAACTTTTACAAAAATGTTGAATGGATTCAGGGGGGTTCGTGGAATCCATTCTGCATTTTTCAACCCAATTTTACTTAAGAATATATAAAGCAGTGAACAATAAACAATAAGTTCGTCAGGAGTTAATTTGACAAAGTTGACAGAAAGTCCGAAGAAAATCTCCAATAAACCTGCTGTTACTAATTTTACCATTAAATTACTTACAATAACTGATGTTTATTACTAAAAATACCAATTTTTCATCAAGATTTATCTGAAATCCCATTATCAGAAACTGATGAAAATCACCAGACTCAGTTCATAGCTGTATTAGGCGAGGACCCGCAGTCAGTACAGAGGCTAACACAAACTGTTGAAAATTTTGAACCTATCAAAGATTCAACTTCATTGTCAACTGATTTTACTTGAAACACTATAATAGATATTTTTGTAAAAGGCAGTAGTGTTTGCGTCAATCAGTCAAAACTTGAATCCGTACAGAAAAATTGAACCTATCAAAGATCCAACTTCATTGTCAACTGATTTTACTTGAAACACTATAATAGATATTTTTGTAAAAGGCAATAGTGTTTGCGTCAACCAGTCAAAACTTGAATCCGTGCAGAAAAATTGAACCTATCAAAGATCCAACTTCATTGTCAACTGATTTTACTTGAAACACTATAATAGATATTTTTGTAAAAGACAGTAGTGTTTGCGTCAACCAGTCAAAACTTGAGTCCGTGCAGAAAAATTATTCTAAGATTAAAACCTTTAGAATATGGCGACATTTTAACAACCCAATAAGTTTTAGACAAGCTTCAAACGAACCAGGGTCTAAAAAAAAGAAAAAATTTGGTAAAACAAAATTAATTAACGCAACACTGACCAAAAATGCCGAAAATAGTTTCGATTTTGGTCGTAACACAAGAAAAAAGAAAAGCAAATTGCAGCATGGAACGTTTAAGTGAACCTGAGAAACGAATCTGCTTTGTGCGTAAATTCTTGCGTTATGACATTATGGAGCTATTATTAGCCAAGTCAACTCAACTTATGTTTCTCCAGGTTCAGTCGCTGTTTTTTGAAAAGTGACATATTTTTCCTGTTTTTTGTGACTTATTTTTCATATTGTGTTGTGTTGTATAACAATACCAACAGATTTTTTTTTATTTGGGGGTAAATGTAAATACCTCAATATGTTTGCATTGAACTTAATTTCATAATACAATGCTTATTTCATTTACTATAACCCCTCATAAATATGCCTATCACTCGTATCTTTCAATCTAGTCATTTACATTCACCCCCATGGTCCGGGGCTAATGTAAATAAGAAGGGGGAAATGTAAACGCTTAAAAAAAATAAAGCACCCATTTTCTTGACTTTTCATTTATAGAACTGAGTAGCCAACACATAACATAATGTACTACTGCGACCAGCTAAATTTTTTACACTAAAACCTGGTCAAGGTTAATAAATTAAATGGAACATGTCGAAACTATTTACATCTACCCTTGCTGACCCTATATTGTTATTCGATAAATCGATAAATTTCTTCTTTGTAGTTTTTACTCCAAGTTCCGGGATCTCGCGCATGACATTTATCGGCCTCCGTGGCAAAGTTTGACCAAATCTCCCAAACCGGAGAGAGTAGTTCGAACAATAAGCCACAAATGTGTGATTATTAGTGTTTCATTACGAATTAAAATAATACATATCCCTTAGAATCAGTAGAAACTAACAATTATTTTTGCCTTAATGGCTTTCAAGCTAAATATGTTTCGGTTCGGACTAGTACGGTAAATTTTGTGATTTACATTTGGAAGAGGAAGTCAGGAAGTATTAAAATAGAAAACTATAATTAAGGGTATGGCACAAAGGCTTTCAGAATGAGTATTGTCATTTCTGGAAACACCTCGATTCTTCGGTCAAACCAACATAACCGAGCACACATAACTGTTTCTTTACAATAAAATCAACAAAACCAGTAGAAACTAGGTCAAAAACACTATTTTTGTGGTTCCGCGAGATGGGAACAATGATAATCGAAAAATAAAATGAAGACGGATATGGGCGTGCGTTACCACCGAGGTTACCACCACATTGTCGGCCAGACAATTTTGATATTCATTTTATTATTTGCATCCAATTATTAGAATAGGTACGATTTCTCCTACACCAAATCTAAATTTTGTTTTACTGGGAATAATCATCGTAATGCTTCTTGAACACTATATTATTATTGCCTGTATAAATTACAATGTTGGGCTGCGTTTGCATTGGAGGAAGTTATTGGTGTCCATTCTTCATGCCTAGTATAGGGCATAACGTATAATTCATCCACACCCAAATATTTTCTTAGATAAATGATGCAACACCATTGCCTGTCTAGTCGTTGAAGTTCCCCAAAAATAGTAAAATCGAGAGTAAAATGGAAAGTATATGATTCCAAGGTAACGCCATCGAGGTGTCTAGGGAAATTCCGTCAATCTTAGCACAAACTTGTTAAGTTGCGGAAAAACTCCATCTTGGCTAGGAAGTTCTCAGGAAATATAAAAGAGAACAGATAGTATACTGCGATTGATCTTTAATTTTAGGGTTCACATTTTTTTCTTTCTTAGGAATTGACTGTCATTCGACAAAATCTCAATGTTAACTCAGTTGAATATTTTCAAGAAAAACTGTTGCCATTTCATCAAACTCGTTCGTTTTCTGGCAGTTCGAACATCTTAGTATCGGTGATATGATTCTAGGTGCAAATGTTTCATCTGACAACGATACTTGCACCTTTGGAATGGTGGGTGGCTCAGTAGTAGAAGCATCCCATCGTAAAACCAAGAAATAAAGAATTTATAACTTATCACCTCAGATGATAGTCGGAAGACACCAATCATCTACTTACTTCTAATTTATTCTATATTTGCATATCCGTTAGGTCGTAATGGCATCACTCAAAGTGGATACAACTCAAAACCTGAAAGTACTCACAAAAGTAGATTTTTGGACCCTAGGGCCGAACCAAGTGACTTGCCGATCAATTTCCGACCATCTAGAATCTAAGAGAACATGTCCAATTTAATGATACCAAGAACTCCATGATGAAGTATCATTATCCTGGTGCAGATAGGAAAAAATTGTGCGACAGAAGAATTCATCCTTTCTTATTCCATGGAAGGGCTGGACCACCAAGTGCCACACTTGGTGTGCCACTATATAGAATAGAAAGGTCTTGCAAAGACCTAAACCTTCAACAGTTGGCCAACATTAGAACTTATAGCACCTGGGAGTCACACATAGCAGATTAGTGATTTTTGTGGTTTTCTCGAAAACAATGAACTTCTCGATGGAGATCCAAGTTCAATATTCAAATCGCCTAAGGTGGATAACCTCTACATAGATAGCATGTTAATATGTCAATTAAAAATTTATTTCAGTATTTTCAGTAAAATTAATCTGTTTTCGTTAAAATTAAAATACTTCGGAGATACCAAGGTGAGTCACATACTAAATTGCCAACCAGTTTGTCTTCGAATGACACAATTTCTCAGGGTACGCCACGATTTAATCGCTTCACGAATTCGATTCAATTTCACTAGTTAGCGTGGTTTTCGAGAGAGTTCGTTGATTCTATATAAATTCACGAGATCGTTCCGTAATTTTGCATTGTTAAAGAGTGAGATGTTGCTGACCTCACTCGATTTCATTGATTTTGCACTGGATGCCAACTAAACATGCGCGTTCCATCCAATCAAATTTGAGATTCTCTCCTGTCGATTTCCACCAAACGTGTAAGAAATTATGATGATTTTGTCGTTGAAAGCTGATAATATATTATACTAGCTCTGCGGCTGGTTTATGCGTCCTCCGAAGCTGAATTTCTGTTGAGCGTTCTGTTGAGTCAAGATGTTGACTCGCTCCTTACGACGAGTTATGATAGTGAACAAGTCAAGTACAATTAATTTATTATGTTTTTTATATTATATTGATTTTCATCTCAACGGGTTCGAGTACGTGAGTATACATATGGGAATTTAGAAAACCGAATGATCAAACCATTAAAATTGATTTGAATTGAAATCCTTAAAAATTAGATATATTCAAATCATATGAGAACAATTAATTATATATATATATATATATATATATATATATATATATATATATATATATATATATATATATATATATATATATATATATATATATATATATATATATATATATATATATATATATATATATATATATATATATATATATATATACATTCATTGAGTTGTTGTTGCCTGTGAACTATTTTTAACTCTTTGATAATTATTAGCAATAACAGTCTTGGTGAATCTCAAAAAAACTCGATTTTATTAAAAAGTTTACGTTTCGCCACGACATTAAAGTACGCCACGAACGAAACGTAAACTTTTTAATAAAATCGAGTTTTTTTGAGATTGACCAAGCCTGTTATTGCTAGTAATTATCAAAAACTTATATATATATATATATATATATATATATATATATATATATATATATATATATATATATATATATATATATTCAATATGCAATCCTCTGTTTATAAGTCAGAAAAAACAGGTGAATTTATTGAAAATCAACAGGTTTCCTTTTTTACTGGAAATAACAAAAAATCTAAACTTTTCAGGTTCTTTACCCTCTGCATCAGTCAATTCATTGTTAATACCCTTAGGATAAATATCATGTATATTCTACATCCATGACGTTGACGAAGAACGTAAGGTTTTCAATAATACGTGTAGGTTATATCCAATTAAAATACTGATGAAGGAGTAAATAACCTCTTAAACTTTTGGTATTTACAGCAGAAAACATCCTACAAATTTTCATTAAATTAACATAACTGTATATATATATATATATATATATATATATATATATATATATATATATATATATATATATATATATATATATATATATATATTTATATATATATATATATATATATATATATATATATATTTATATATATATATATATATTTATATATATATATATATATATATATATATATATATTTAAACAAATCATGAAAAACATACTAGTCGACCATGGTCAATTTCATACATTACATAAAGTGAACAAGGAAAATTCTTTAATAATTTAAAAAATTATCAAACAATTTTCCAAGGAAGCTGGTTATACGTATTCAGCAACGCAAAATCTGCATTCACAATCGAACGGTGAATTATAGAAATTGTCAAGTCACCCCGACTCAAAATCTGCATACAGCTGTTTCGATCTTATTAGATCTCATCAGTGCAGCTTATTTGACTCGGAGGGAATTAACAAATTTCTAATTGTTCCCCAATACAAATCGTGGTCAGTAACACTGGCTGGATAACAATCCAGAGCGCCATCCCACCAAAGATATTGGGAAACAACAATTCACCGCTTAGACTAAAAATGCAGAAATTCGTCGCTTAAACACGTACCTCCTGATATGAAGATATCTACTCTACAACAGTGGTGTATATGATTCCAAGGCACACAAACATAGTGATTTAAAACCTTTGGATATACTCACGAGAGCGCGCTCCGAATATTCTACAAAGCAAAGGTTTTAAATCACTATGTTAGTGTGCCTTGGAATCATATACACCACTGTTGTAGAGTAGATATCTTCATATATATATATATATATATATATATATATATATATATATTTATATATATTTATATATATATATATATATATATATATATATAATCTTTTGATAATTATTAGCAATAACAGGCTGGTTGAATCTTAAAAAACTCGATTTAATCAATAAATTGACGTTTCACTATGACATTCATAGTTATTCAAAAATTTGAACAAAATTGAAAATTCTTTGACATTTATTGACTTGATAAAATTGAATAGATAAGATTGATCTGTCTTGTTAAAAATTCTTTCAGTCTAATATTAACATTCAAAATTGTTTCATTAGAAGGCAAGGGAAACTACAGAAACCTTTACCTATGTAATGTTCGAAAATAATAATAATAGGGTACTATTTATTTAACAGAAAGAAATTAGTCACGGGAAAATATTAAAAAAGTAGAGCAGAATTATCGGTATAGAACGTTTATATGGAAGCAGCCGTTGACACGTGTTTCGGACTCTTTGGTCCTCATCAGAACGGCGTAGCTAAGTATTAGATTGAAAATTTGGAGATGAAAATAGTTTAATAAATAAAATCCTCTGTTATGGAAGAAAATCACTTATTTGTGGTTTATTGTTTGAACTCTCCGGTATGGGAGATTTGGTCAAACTTTGCCACGGAGGCGATTAATTCCATCCGAGAGATCTTAGAAAGAGTAAATTGATATTAAAAAAGAAAATTAGTTTTGGGAAAATATTAAACAAGTAAAGCAAAAATTATCGGTATAGTTCGTTTATATGGCAAAGTTTGACCAAATCTCCCATACCGGAGAGTTCAAACAATAAACCACAAATAAGTGATTTTCTTCCATAACAGAGGATTTTATTATAAAAATTTCATTAAAAACGGCTACTTCCATATAAACGAACTATACCGATAATTTTTGCTTTACTTGTTTAATATTTTCCCAAAACTAATTTTCTTTTTTAATATCAATTTACTCTTTCTAAGATCTCTCGGATGGAATTAATCGCCTCCGTGGCAAAGTTTGACCAAATCTCCCATACCGGAGAGTTCAAACAATAAACCACAAATAAGTGATTTTCTTCCATAACAGAGGATTTTATTTATTAAACTATTTTCATCTCCAAATTTTCAATCTAATACTTAGCTACGCCGTTCTGATGAGGACCAAAGAATCCGAAACACGTGTCAACGGCTGCTTCCATATAAACGTTCTATACCGATAATTCTGCTCTACTTTTTTAATATTTTCCCGTGACTAATTTCTTTCTGTTAAATAAATAGTACCCTATTATTATTATTTTCGAACATTACATAGGTAAAGGTTTCTGTAGTTTCCCTTGCCTTCTAATGAAACAATTTTGAATGTTAATATTAGACTGAAAGAATTTTTAACAAGACAGATCAATCTTATCTATTCAATTTTATCAAGTCAATAAATGTCAAAGAATTTTCAATTTTGTTCAAATTTTTGAATAACTATGAATGTCATAGTGAAACGTCAATTTATTGATTAAATCGAGTTTTTTAAGATTCAACCAGCCTGTTATTGCTAATAATTATCAAAAGATTAAAAATAAATCACAGGCAACAACAATTCGAATAAATATATATATATATATATATATATATATATATATATATATATATATATATAGATTTAAGTACTATAGAAGTTACGTTTTATTTATCTCGACTTATAAATACAAGTTTTTGTATTGATATAATTTCTAGCTTGTTACATTTCTGATATTCCAGAATTATTCTTTTTCCTTAAATTTAGTTCGAAATGAAGTCACTACAAATCCAAGTATTAGTTTGGACATTGTCATTATATTATTTATACAAGTGTGATTATTTCATTTTGACCTTTTTAATTATGTCAAGTTTGTTTTACATTTGCACATAAAATATTTCGATGTTATAGAAATAATAAATGAGCCAATAATCATAAATTTTCAATTATCTTTTCATCTCCAGTAGGAAAATATATTTTCAAATCTACAATGGAAGCAAACCATTTTCATATACAGAAGCAGAAAAATTATCATTGAGATATATATATATATATATATATATATATATATATATATATATATATATATATATATATATATATATATATATATATATATATATATATATACCGTAGAAAAAAAAGTATCAAACAAGAGTGAAACGAACCGTTGTCAGTCTTTCTGCAACGTTCGAACAAAACCGACATAATTAGTATCCACAGTTCTAGTAAAGTACGGTACATGTAAAAAAAAAGAAGGAAAAGAAGCAGTAGCGTATATACATCGACTGACTGCAATTGACAAGAATCAGTCATCAAACAGGTGGGTAGTTGACCTGTAAATGATATAACGGTTCTTTGTTCTCAAGAGGTAATGATACTGGCTCGAGGACAAAGGAATTGCTTATGAAGGGAATCTTCAAAAATAATGATACCTTCATTCGACAGATATTATTTTTAAAAGTATCATCACAATGTAGGAATTAATGAGGTCAATACTTGAGAACATTTATAAAAACAACATTTCAGAACAAACGTTTTGAAATTTTCCCAAAATTGCATATTAAACAATAACAGTGAATTAGGTAGGTATATTAAATGTTGAAATTTAACTTCAGCTTCTTCGGGTACAAAAACATATATTTAATAGTGTACTAACACATTGAAGGAATCCTTTCTGAATGAAAGGGTCACGTAGTTATTATATTTGTTGAACATATTAAGTGAGGGTAACTGTTTACATTCACTTAATTACAAAGTAAATTTGAGAATTGTCAACAACAATGACTTCTAGCGTTTCTAATTTTAAACATTATATACTATAGGTACGTAAAATGTTGTACCATCGAGTGGTCTGAGGAATTGAAATAGTGATTTTCATGAAGTAATGAACAGTATAAATTAGACATCCTTCATTATCTAAGTAAACGTCTATATATATATATATATATATATAATTGGATGTGAATGATATATCACAATCTAGTTTGGAAATAAAAGTGTTCAGTTTGTTGGAAGACAAAAAAAAAATTATTTATTCTTCACTCCGTTTGAGATTATTTTACTTAATGGTTAGCCTGCGATATTAGTTTTCTCTAATTTAATTTTTATAATATTTTGTTTTACGTTGAAACTATTCAATTTAGCGGAAACAAGTTTTCAATTCATAAATCTTGATACCTATACCTTCTTCTTCTTCATTGACTCGACAGCCCTTTGTGGGCCAAGGCCTTCTTCAGAATCTTCTTCCATTCCGATCTTTCTTTGGAAATCGACCTCCAGTTTCTGACCTTCAATGCTCCAAAATCCATCTAAGTTTGGGCCTCCCTCTAGCCCTGGTGCCGATTGGTTTAAAGTGAAATACTCTTGATGTCAACGAGTCGGGATTCATTCTACACAGGTGCCCGGCAAATTTCATTGACTTTTATGAAGTTGATGATATTTGCTTCTCTATACATCTCATACAGTTCGCTGTTGTATCTGTGCCTCCATGCACCATTGATGTTCACTGCACCCATAATCTTCCTCAAAACCTTTCTTTTAAAGATAGCCAGTCGATTTTCGTGCGATTTTGTCACGGCCCAGGTTTCTGAGCCATAAGTAAGCACTATATATATAAAGCAATATCTTTGTTTTTCTTTTAACCAACTTGGAACGCAGGAAATTTTTCAACCCATTAAGACAGCGATTAGCAGCGACAGTCCGTTGTTTTATCTCAGTATCTAAACTGCTCTGGGCGTTTACACTCGAGCCGAGATAATTGAAGCCATCTACACGTTCAAATTTACTATTTTCAATATCCAGGAAATTTAGGCATTCTTTTGTCTTGCAGACAGGCATATATTTTGTTTTGCTTTCGTTAACGCTTAAGTGTATTTTTGTTGCGGATCTTTCAATGGCAGTAAATGCATCCGTCAATGCCTTCTTGGTTCTTGCAATAATAACAATGTCATCAGCATATACAAGAAGTTGGACTGATTTAGTGAAGATGGTTCCTCTGGTATTAATACCAGAATCTCGAATCGACCACTTCAGGGACAAATTAAAAAGGAGACATGCAAGTGCATCACCCTGCCGTACGCCATTTTTAACTTCAAAATATTCTGTTAAGTTTCCGGGTAATTTAACACAAGAGTGGGTTTGACTTAAAGTTATTTTTATGAGTCTTATCAGTCTTATCTTTTCTGGAATTCCTAGATCGCCCAGAGCCCTCAGAAGCATTTGTCGATTTATGCGGTCATAGGCAGCCTTAAAGTCAATGAAAAGATAGTGTAGGTCAATTCCATACTCTCTTCATTTTTCATACCTATACCAGTAGTTCAAAATTAAAAGTTTGAGTAATGTTGGGGATCGATGAGCTGAAAATTTCACCAATTTACGGACTAAAGAAGTGGATATAAAAGGATCACTAGTTTTTTACATTTTCAACAAATGGAATAACTATCAGTCCCACGTATTAGAACAGATTTCCAAAATTTTCCAACACACAACTATAGAAATTTACTGATTTGCACACAAAGAAAACCGAGTCGTTTAATAAATGTGTGAAAATTTTAAAACACCGTGTTGCGAACTCTATCATTCTACAATTTTTATTGTAGAATGATTGAAATTGAATACTGTTCTGAATCATTGTGGGCCGAGCTCGCACCGATACTTTGCTATTCTGGCTATCCTACGAAAAAAGAACATTTCCACCTATAAGAATGAGCGCAATGAATGATGTAACTAAAAATTTACGGTTTTCCTTCATCTGTGCTATAAGGCATTGCTTCGTACCAAATTTCATGATTCTGAGTTCACGGGAAGTACCCTGTAGGTTTTAATTTCCTTGCGAGTGTCGAAAATTTGCGGATATTAGCGGCATAAACGGCTCTATCTTTTGATTGCGTTGGCTTAAAAGTTTTTTTCTCTCAGCTCCAAGGGGCAGTATAGACCTGAGTATTTGATATAAATTCCAACTTGATACCTCCATGCGTTCCTGAGAAAAAGGGTCTTGACAGACAGACAGACGGACTGATGATCGGACAACAAAGTGATCCTATTATAGGGTGACAACGCACGAGCCGCCAACGCCGCGGTTGGCGGTCGAGCGGTAGCGCGGATTGCTCTTGCGGAGGCCGTCGCGGTTTGTTAATCGCTAGTCGTCATGAAAGTGTCCGCGGAAGTAGCTGTAGCCATTTGGCACATTTATATTCAATCTAAAAAACGAAACAAACGTCGTTGCAAAGCAAAATATTGGGTTCGCCCTCTGCTTCAACAAAGAAGTAGTAAAGGAGCATTCGTAATTTTCTATAGAAAATTGAGAAGTTCGAAGATAAATTTTTCAATTATACCAGAATGTCAACGTCGTCTTTCGGTGAATTACTGAACAAAATTGAAAAGGAAATTACCGGAGTGACTAAAAATATCAAATTTACTACAAATGTTAAATTAATAATGAAGGGAAACCGAGCGATATTGCGGTCTCGTGCGTGGTCTGCCATTTAAGTCTGTACAAATCGACAACCGCAAGACCGCGCGGTTGCCGCGTTCGGGGCGCCCGATGTCGACTACCGCCCAACCGCGCGGTTACGCGGCTGCCCGTGCGTTGTCTACCATATATTCCTGTACAAATTAACAACCGCCCGACCGCCAACCGCCGCGGTTGGCGGCTCGTGCGTGGTTCTACTAATGAAAGGAAACCGCGCGAAATTGCGGTCTCGTGCGTGGTCTGTCATTCAAGTATGTACAAATCGATAACCGCAAGACCGCGCGGTTGCCGCGTTCGCCGCGCCTGATGTCGACTAACGCCCAACCGCGCGGTTACGCGGCTGCCAGTGCGTTGTCTACCATTACCAATATTCCTGTACAAATCAACAACCGCCCGACCGCCAACCGCTGCGGTTGGCGGCTCGTGCGTTGTCCTACTAATAAGAATTCCGTTTTGTCGTTTCGAGGTACGGAACCCTAAAAAGGAAAAAGTGAATAGTAAAGTAATGGATTCTGCCGTCAATTCACAGGTTGTGAAATATCTCAGAATAATCTCACGAGGGACAATCAACACGGCTTTCGACGTTGTCGTTCAAAGGGGAATTTGCTCACCATACCAACATTTTTGGACAAGCATTACTTAGAATCATGGATAATCACTAGCAGTTGCTCTATAGATATAATTTGAGGTCTTCGACAGAATTTGGCATAAGACACTGCTACGGAATCTTGAATCTCATTTCGCGCCAAATACTGTTAACACCGGTGTGCCTCAAGTGTCTATATTGTTACCGACGTTTTTAATGAATTTTAATGATGTCCTAAATTCGACTAGAACTAAAATTATAAGCTCCGCTAGCGGTAATACTCTCGATAGCATCCACCACCAACAAGAGGCCTCTCATGGCATCTACTTCTGACCATCAATCACTGCATGTGTTCTGCAGCCACTGACTCCATTATTTCACCAGGAGCACAATTCACTGGTTCTAAAAGGTATGCAGATGATACACACCATCTTGCCGTGCAAATCCCTACAGCAAGAACGTCAATAGAACAGAAAGTGATACCCTAAGCAGTGTTTCCGGGTTTCCGCCATTTATTTAAATCATCTCAAGCGCTTGAGACGCATTATAAGCTCACATCTTTTCCTGAGAGTTCCTCATAAAAAATATTTCCTGAATGCTACAAAATTGAAAACGACAATTTTGCTGACAAAAGTGATTTATATTTTAAGCAACTTTCCGTTGCAAATCAGGGGGCATCCATTAATTACGTGAGATAATTTTGGCGATTTTTTGACTCCTCTTCCCCCCTTGGTGAGATGTCGTGAGTTCTTGCTCGACCCCCTCTCCCTCTCCACAAATCTGACGTGAGATTTTTTAAAATGCATATTTGTTATATGAATGCGTTGATCTATGCTAATTCTATTAGTTCAAGTAAATCAGTAATCTTTTATAAAAATGTGAACAAAATTAAGTTGATAATAAAACAATGGTTGTAATAAGTCGCAGTTTTTTTCAGTGAAAATTATTAGTGCATCGTTTGTTTATTATAGAAGGTTATGACATTATTTTTTTATGAATAATATTCACATCGGTACCGTACATGAAGAAGAAATGTTCACTCCAAAAAAAGTATTTACTGTTATTAATAAATATTTATCAATAATTAACGAAAAATTTTAGAAAAATACTTTTTCATATTTAATGAATGAATAAATTGTTTCCAACCAAATGAATTTTTTCATAGTTAATAAATTCTTCCATTAGTGCATAATTAAACCACGATGAATATTTTTATGAATGATTTAGATATATTTTAGTGTAGAAACTCTTTTTACTTAAGTTAACCCAGTTGTCTCGCATTTGTATACAGTTTTTTGCGAAAAAAAATAAGGGATATTTGATGAGACCACCCCCTCCCCCACGAGTTGAGTGAGATTTTCCTCGACCCCCTCCCCCCTAAACACCTCACGTAATTAATGGATGCCCCCTAATGTTAATTAAATAATGGGTATTTCGCAGATGAACTCACGAATGATTCAGAGATTACAGGTTGTCGACTGTTTTCAATTCGCAAATTCAAGTTGAACCTTTTATGTGTGGGCCGAAGATAGCCAGCATCGAAAGATGCGACCATTTCTCGGTTTCTTTTTTTTCCCTCCCACGCATATTACCTGGTATGGGTAAATTCGAATGTTGTTGTATGTTCAAGATAAGCAGTTAGTACGAAATCCCCCGACAATTTATATTTATTGAGATTATTCGATACCGGTTCGATCTCTTTTTAGACCATTGTTTCCATCAACTACTAGTTGGATGGGAGACTCTACTCTTGACGGAAAATAACCATTTAACCTATAAAATAATTTGATTAAACTAGATCTTAAAATATAGTCTTGTCAACTTGTAGATTCCCATTAAGTAAATAATTGCATGAAGCTACGCAATGGCCATTGAAGTGAGGGAAATGAGGGAAACATTTAGTTTAGTTCAAATTGGAAAAGTTATGAAAAACACTAGAATTTAATACACATTATATTAAATACATAAAAATACAATATAATACAAACAATTCTTCCTAATACCCAGGGCCGGATTTACCAATAGGCTGGAGTAGGCTGCAGCCTATAGGCTCCCCACCGCGTAAGGGGCCCCCACCAAAATCGAAATATGTAGCGAGGAAATTATGAAATGATTATGTACAAGGATGACTGATGCAAATTTGAATGATCGAACTATACTGAGCATGGAATTTGATATTATGAGGGAAATTGACGTAAGCAATATAATTGCAGATTTTGCTAAAAATAAATCTTGAAAAGTTGTAAGTTACTATAACAATTTTTGTTAATATTGAGTAGTGTTGATATTGAGCATTAAATTATTAATAAATATATTCTACTAGTATAAGCATAGTAACTACAGGGCGCTCTATGCAAGCCTGAGCTCTGGAAGAATAGACCAATATATTGCACATTGCGAATTAATAAGCGAGTAAAGTTCAAGATATACAAATTAAAATTTTTTAAAAATATGTCAAAGCCTTAAAACATAGAGGTTTATTTCTGAAATATGTTAGACAATATAGTTTAATATCACGCTTATAGTAAAATACCTACTGTTTCTATAGATAACATAAGATTTTATTTACTTAACTAAAAAATGAGGAAATGATAATTTAAAAAAATAATTAATTTTAATTAGTAAGCTTAAACTTCAGGGTTGATTAAGAAAAATTTGATAAAAAAGTTGAGTCGCTTCAATAGTAGAATAAATTTATTAGAAATCTCGATGATCGAAACTTCTCTGATATAATAATAACGTTTAGCAAACATTTTTGCATCCATTTGTTGATCTAACACTCTCTTTCATTGGTTGAAGTTAGTTCCGAATTAACTGCCCGTGTGGAAGAATAATTCTAAAATGGCGGAAATATAAACACACAGTATTCAAAACAACGACAATTTGACATTATTAATTAATATTAATATATTCATTATAAATGAGAAAACTGAGATCATATGCTTGAGTTGTATACTTTGTGATGTTTCATAAGAAAGTATTAGAACAAATCTTACAATAATTTCTAATTTTCGTTATTAAAAAACTACATAAATTTTGAATTTTCAAGATTAAAAATTTTTGAACGGCTATCACTTTATGTACCTAGCTGAAAAATTTAAGTGAAAAATTGGATGACATGTTTACTTCTGGGAAAACATATTTTCACAACAATAAAGCGTTAACATTTTTGTTTAACGAATTATGATAATTTTATGGTCTGCAATTAAGCATTTAATGTCACAATTCAATGTTCAGATGAATGTACGTTCACTGAATCTACTTGAGAATACAGTAGCAATTTTCTCAAATGTAGTTAAAAAGAAAATTAAAAAAAAGTACTCAGTAACAAGACTGGTAATGGGATAATTACCCGAAACATGTTGTTAAAATGTTATTAATCAAGATATTATAGAGAAGCGTTGAATAAAAAGTATATTTGAACTATGGAAACTGTAAACTATAGTCTAGATCAGTGGTATCCAAACTACGGCCCGCGACAGCCAATGTCTTATTGTTCTTACAATACATACACAATAGTAATTGAAACAAAAAAGGCGTATATTTACTAAAGTCGCGCACTAGTCTAGTCTAGAAATATAGTTAACACTTTGGCTGCGGGGTTTTTCAAGCTTACTGATTGCTAATTTTTATTTTTGATGTTTTTCTTTTATTATCTTGTTGTAAATATAAATTAACTATTTTTACCGACATATACCGATTGTTCGTAAACTTTGTATGCATGACACGGATCCGTGTCATGAGCATATAGTAAAATTTTTCTTGTTTTTTGCTGACTGACACGGATCCGTGTCGACAAGTTTCTAACATTTTTCTCTTCTTGCAGGCGGCAAAATGCTTGCTACATTCCTTTTCGTGAAAAAAAAAATCAACTAAATATTGCAGAACACAAATATATTGAAACAAATAAAATACGCCATGTCAAACATAAAATATATACATGAAAAAGGCCTAATAAACATTAAAAATATTTTTTCTTATTTAAAATGCATTATTTGGCATGGTATATAAAAACATTTTCCTGGACACAATCTAATCGCATCAGGGCATTTCTCGCAGTGATATATAGTGCTTTTTCTAATTCTATATTTAGCGAGCATAGGTACCCTACACCTCTTTCTCTTGGTTTCATTCTTAGTAGAAACGTCTGGAATTTTTGTTGAGTGGTGGGAAACGACTGATGTGTCTTTGAAATTCGGATTAGCATTTGTCTCTATGTCCAACAGCTCCTCTATAACCGCCAGCCGGAAATCATATAATGGACTTTTTTGTTTTGAAGAATATTTTCCGTGCAAATAATACACATTCAAAAGCATAAGTATCAAAAGCATCAGTATCAAAGTCGCTGAAGGATTCATAAAATGCTGCATGAAGCTCATCTTCAGTCAATTTACTAGGGTTTTTAAAAGTCAATTTCCTTTCTTAGGCTCCGCCACACTATCCGCCATTTTGCTTTAATATCAGCTGTTACGAAAGTCCCATACGGAAACGGCGCGAAAAATACGAATTTCCAATGCTATGGCTATATGCTAATAAAGCGCACGACTGCTTTGACAAGATGCTCGCGGTACACTGCCAACCTGACTTTACGAATACGGGCGACACGGATCCGTGTCGTGCGCACGTGGCTATAAGTAAGGGGTGACCCGGATCCGTGTCATTAGCAGTGAATGTGTTAAGGGCAGAAAAATTGAAACTGTTTTGGCCCTTGGAACATAAGTACTGAAAAAATCATTCTGGCTTCGAAGTTCGGAGACCCCTGGTCTAGAATCTATATTCTAAATATTCGCAAACTTATTGATCTAGTTGATCTTTGAATACATCTATTGTATAGGACAGCGCTATCCAACTGACAGGCCGCATTCGGCCTGCGAAGCTTTTTTATAAGGACCGCGAGTTATAGAAAACTGTAGGTACATCAAATTTCAAATAAATATCTGTATACATTTAAAATATAAAATAAAAAATATATAGGAGATTTTCAGATAATAGTTATAATTCAACCGTCTACAACAAGAATTATAAAAATGCTAATGATGATTAAATATGGTTGTTTTATGTTCATTCGATAAAATTTATCTACGCTCTATGCAAGTGTATATGTTTACGCGCTATCGCCACCAAAATATAAACTTTATTGTCGAAAAAAATTTTATCTTAGACTTTATTTTTCCGTATAAATAATAGTTATTTATGAAGCAAGTGCGTTACGCCCATCGGGCGTTAGGATCTAGTAACGCACGTGGTGCATACAAGATTTTATTTTTCACGAAAAAATTATTCTATTATAATGAAAAATCGATTTTAAAATCGGTTCATTGCTCCTATACTTTCCATTTTCCTTCTCATAGTAGGTATGTCATTTGTTGATATTTTGACGTTTGTGAATATTTTTGCCATCATATTTAGTGAATGTCATTGCTGCTTTCTTTGTGTGGTCTTATGAAAATAATGGAAATTAATATGAATTTACCCAAGAATATCATAGAAAATGCAGCCAAAGCTGCGAATAATTCATTGCCGGAGAAATTCAGAGTCGTATACGACAAGGATTGTGAAGTTTTTAATCAATAGAAGTTGCTTCATTTCTCCTCGTATAATGAGCGGGCGTTATGATCCATAATGATCATAACGTTCTATGGCATAATGAGTATATTCATAGCAAACGTATCTGAGGTAAAATCAACAAATAATATACAAGTGAAAAATAAAATAACTTTTGAGTTGACATATACTGACTTTTCATTAACTATCGTTTTCGGCCCGCGAAATATTTACTGAAAAAAAAAATGGCTCCACTGGCTAAGAGAAGTTGGACAGCGTTGTTGTAGGAAATTTATTAAGTGACGTTTGAAAAAATTAAACTGTATTCAGCAAAAGTGACATTGAAAAGTTGCATTAGCAGTTCTTTTCCTTCTTTAGTAATGACGATTTTCGCCTGGAAACAAAATGGGTTCGAATAAAAAACCTAATTTAACTGAAGAATTGACATTTTCACTGAGATTTCTACTCAGGTATTACTTAAGTTGAATTATAGTCCAGTGATTCCCAAATAGTGTTCCGCGGATCCCTTGGGGTCCGGGGCCTAGTTTAAGCGGATCCGCGAAGGCGAGAGCAAAAAACAAACATTTTTACTAGTAGTAGGACGAGAATATTGAAAATTATTTTTTTCAACACCAATAAAAGAGTTTGTCAAGTTTGGAAACTAATTAAGCTCATAACTTTATGTTAATGAAGCTGGCAGTGGCCATTTTCAACTTCTTTTACATACTGAAGTGCGGTGGTTGTCTCGAGGAAGAATTCAGTTTCTTAAATGAACTGAACCTACAGTTGCAAGGTAGATATATCCATTTTTTTCATGTTGAGGAAAATATAGAATGTGTCATGAAAAAATTAGAAATTTGGGCTAAACTCGTCGAACAATAGTTTTACAGTTCATTGGAGAACTTTTTAAAATCGGAAGAGGAACCGATGCCTGAGGAATTAAAACTCATAATTTGCGAATACATGTGAAACCTGCCTGTAAGTTTTCGTGAATTTTTTCCAACTTCAAATAAAGGAAATTGGTAGATTAGAAATCCTTTTGCTATCAACGAAATTGAAACAAATGGAGATATCTCTGAGAAACTAGAAGATCACCTCGTTGGCCAATCGTGCAGCGCATCTAAGAAGGATGTTTTTAAGGACAGATCCAATTTTGTGCTAAAATGAGATTCTATTATAAGGAGCTCTCTGAAAAGAAATTGTGACATTTGGTTCACTTTTGCACAACATATTTATGCGAACAAACATTCTATGTTTATATTTTTCTCGAGTATAAACAAAGAAATCGCCTCGACGTTAGTCGGGATTTAAGAATAAAAATTTTAAATATAAGACCTAATTTTGAACAAGCAATGGGCCAAAAATATTAAATTAATCGTACACAATTACGCCAATAAATAATATTTTCTACAATTCGTTGTTTGGTTCTTCATATATTATAATTTTTTTTCATGTTTTATTTTGAAAAAATATCATAGTTTGTTTTAAATAATATGTCCTTTCTTTTTTTTTATTTTTTCATATGATTTCATTTTTTTCAATTTTTATTCAATTTTATTTTTTTTTATTTTAAGTTGAAATAAGAATATGTAATGATGCTAATAAATAAGAATATCATTGGATATGTATGTATTTCATTTTCATTGTTTGGTTGGGGTCCGCCAAAAATTGGTTTGTAATTTGGGGATCCGGGAGTTGAAGTAATTTGGGAACCACTGTTAGTCAATCACATAGTTATCTGAAATAAAAATATTTAAAATGCTGATCTTTAACGCTTTCGCCATAATGAATTACTTGGTCAGTTTTCAATGCTATCACTTTCGTGTCGAGGATAATCAATCGCCCGTGAAAAACGCAAAAAATTAATGTTACGAATGTATCGACGAAAGAAGTAGGTATTTTTCTTTCAATTCTTCTGGTATAAATCGAACGTTCCAGCATTTCGTTTCTTCGAATATAAAATCGAATATCTGAAGATAACGTTTTGCAAAGATATACCCGTGTATCTATACGAAAATAACCGGTTCTCAAATTTAAACTGCGAATTTTATTCAGTATGAAGAAACGGAACACCCACGCACGATTCATTTAACTAGATGACGTTCCATTTGCGTAAGCATGCGGCACTTTCTGGAATATAAAGAGATCCTCTTTCCCGCCAATTGAACGATCGGCCAAATAACGAAAACGAAGTATACGATATGATTTTTTTCAAAAAACTCCAAAGTAAATATTTCTAGAATATAATTTATGTATTTCTTTTTAAACCACAACAATCATAATTCACCAGTATTGCAATATATTTTTCAAAAAAAAATTTATATATATATATATATATATATATATATATATATATATATATATATATATATATATATATATTATATGTATATATATATATATATATATATATATATATATATATATATAAATATATATACCTATATATATTTATTTATTTGAATTGCTGTTGCTATTTTCAACTTTTTGATAATTATTAGCAATAACAGGCTTGGTGAATCTCAAAAAACTCGATTTTATTAAAAAGTTGACGTTTCGCCACATTTGTGGCTTTATATATATGTATGTATATGTATGTATTTATGTATGTATATGTATGATATATATATATATATATATATATATATATATATATATATATTTATATGTACATACATATGTATGTATATATGTATGTATATATATATATATATATATATATATATATATTTATTTATTTATTTGAATTGCTGTTGCTATTTTTAACTTTTTGATAATTATTAGCAATAACAGGCTTGGTGAATCTCAAAAAACTCGATTTTATTAAAAAGTTGACGTTTCGCCACATTTGTGGCTTTATCAAACCTTTTGAAAAAATTGAAAATTCTTTGACATTTATTCAATTTTTTTCAAATCAATAAATGTCAAAGACTTTTCAATTTTTCAAAAGTTTTGATAAAGCCACGAATGTCGTGGCCAAATAACAACTTTTTAATAAAATCGAGTTTTTTGAGATTCACCAAGCCTATTATTGCTAATTATTATCAAAAAGTTATATATATATATATATATATATATATATATATATATATATATATATATATATATATATATATATATTTATATATATATATATATATATATATATATATATATATATATATATATATATATATATATATATATATATATATATGTATATATATATATATATATATATAGGTATTTTTCTTCTCTTTTTTCTATGTCCTCGGTTGCGGTGACCATCTAGACATAATACCTATTTGTTCTAAATTGGGCCCGATATCACCAGATCTTGGACGAGCCAATACCCAAATAATTCAAGTTGTAGATTCATGATTTTAAGATCAAGTTTAATATTTGAAGATGTCAAGAAATTAATAAGAATTTTTATCACTTTTCGGTTATTTTTGAATATAATTTCGTAAATATCAATTGGCATAACTATTGGATCTAACTTAGATAAATCGGAATATAGCCTAGGACAATTTAATTTATTATTTGGACATGCGAAGAAAATGTGAGATATATTGCCTTTCTCCCCACATGGGCATAATTGATTTTCATTAAGAAATTCTTGTAAAAACTTAATATTAGGAGGACAATAAAGGTATATATAATTATAGAGGTTAATAATAGTCAATCCGTACTAAAAGCTCTATATATTTCGTCAAGCGAAACTTCGAGTAAATAACAAAAAATATTTGACACAGCTGGTTTTCCATTTTTTTGAAGATTCCCAGTTAGAACTGTCTTAGTATAGTATTGCACTCCTGAAGAAGTCTTCAGGTATTTTACAAAATATATTGCTTTCAGTAGCAATTTATCATTATTGGAGTTGTCGACACTGTACCTGTAGTCGACACGCATTGTAATTATTGGAAAAAATAACGTAATCATAGCAAACATCTGCTTCCCGAAATAACCAATGATAGCTCCGACTTTTTAGTGCACATTGTCATAGTTATGCTATGGAAACTCACTAACATACACGAATACAACTGGAATTTTTCCAGCACCCTCGACTTTTCCCGCCAATAACCAGTGTTTGTTAAGGTGTAGGTTAAGGAAAGCTAATTTTGTTGTGGTATTTTTTGACTAAAAATGTTTTTGTTGTATTCTATGAAGTGAGAAACCTTCAAAGCTGCAGCCTAGGTAAGTATATTTTGGTTTTTTAAGTTTCTGATATATTTTTCGGCATGTGTCGAGTACTAGTACCCGAAAAGTGATATGTATCACCTATAGTAGACAGGGGTGTCGAGAAAAGGAACATTTTCATAATATAATAAATAAGTGTGGTTTGCACGTTCAGCTTATTTGATACAGATATGTATATGTAACTTTACTGTATGATAACTAGATCCAATATTCGTCACCCCATGAGTGTGATCTCTGGTGTGGTTATCTCCTATAGTCGACACGGTTGTCGAGGAAAAGAAAATATTTATGTGAGAAGAGCCAAATGTTACTGTAATGATTGATTCATTCAATACTGATCAGTACAAATAACATTGGTTTTTTGGTTATCGCCTTTCAAGTTAGCTTTGCTGTGGCCAGAACATTCTTCATAGCCAAAAAACGAAAGAGAGAAATCCTACCTGCTGTGATAGAGTACTATAAAAGAGAAGAATGTAAGACCCAAGAAGAAGAAAGGCGTAAAGAAGAAAGGAAAAAAGCAAGAGAGGCCAAGAAAGAGTTTGCACAAGAACATAGGTTGAAAAAGACATAACAACCATTGCCACCAGAGTCATCTTCTTAGGATTCAGACATGATTTCATATCGAAGATTCTGACTGGGAAGAGATGCATTCTGAAACTAAAGAAGTTGGTGAAAATACTAGCTTTGAAGACTTGATGAAGCAAGGAAGTTTTATATTATTAGAGTTCAAGAGAATGCGTCTGTATTCATATACTTATGTATTCAAGATATTGTTTCACTTGAAAACATATTAGTTATGGGTTGAAAAACTCTGACAGTCAAAGAAAGGAATTTGTAGCTGTAGAAAATGATATAATGTATTTCATTCGATCAGATAATTAGTAAATTCGAGACTCCAGAAATGACTACACTTGGGGAAAGGGCCAGCTACCTATTTCTAAATACCTTAGCAATTAATGAACTATAAAAGCGACTAAGGAAAGTTTTTGTTACATTTATGTTCTCAAAATGTTAATATTTCATTATACCTATTAGATATTTAATTCACAAATGTGTTGAATATTTTATTATTGTTTCCTGCTTTCACAACATACATTTTTCTTGTTAGGTAATTTCCCATGATCAAAACTGATGTTATTTACGTGTGTCGACTACTGGAGCATTTACAGTGTCAAGAACTGGAACATCCTTAATTTAGCGTGTCGAGCTTAGGGACATTTGCAGATTTTTACAAAAAAATCAATTTTTTTCTTATTTGGTTAAAAATCATCCCAATTTCTGATTCGACGTGAAGCCTAAACTATGAACATCCGGTAAGCATGGTAGTTTCAATATGAAATTCAATGCACTGGAATCTGTGCCATAAAAACTGATACTTTTTTCTTAACGTGTCGACAACTGGTGCTCTTACCTTATATATTATATATATATATATATATATATATATATATATATATATATATATATATATATATATATATATATATATATATATATATATATATATATAAATATATATATATATATATATATATATATATATATATATATATATATATATATATATATATATATATATATAATTCGGCTGCAGTAACTGACTGCCACAGCTTCGCACTCAAAAAACTGATGGAACTAGAGACTTGAAACTGTAGTAGAATATTCATTGGCTACACAAAGTGGATGAATTAATTGATGATTTTTTCGATATACTACTCTTCAAAATATAGGACATTTTTTCGAGTGATTTTTCGCCAGAAACTAAACGAAATAAAACTTCAATAGGATAGATAGTTTGGAAGTTCTAGTTCAAAGCGTTTTACCCTTTACTGTTACAAATTTTCCTTGAACGGCTTGAAGCTAGTAACGAATTTCCAACAACGTATTCTACTTAAAGGCGCCATACGAGTAGGAAATTACATATGAGACTTAGTGAATTATGAACAAAAGCAATTGATTCATACATTATGTAGGTACAAGATTTAATTTTCCAAATGATACTTCGAAATAAGTTATAATATCATCCTACAACCTTTTTAAATTATATAAATCATGAAAATGTGTGAGGCCAACAGTGTTCTCTTCAACTATTCAACAAGTTGATCACTATCGTTAAAAATGACGTCACTTCAATTGGTCCAAGTTGCTTACAATTTCCCTGCCAACAGTGCCAACAACAAGCCAAGGCATAGGTTACATTGACAGCGTTACGATAAACAAAACGATTTCCAACTACCAATAACCATATGCAAGTTTCTACTCTCACTACCGTACAATTAAAAGTTGATTAGTACGGAAATAATTACGTATTTCAGTTCAGACTGGACCCAACCACGGTCGAAAAAATCCCATTATATAACGTTCTCCGAAATATAACGACACGCAATCTATATCGTCCTCGGTTAGAGAGAGATCTAGCAATCTCTGGTCGTCTTGCACATGTGGATGGCGTCATCTCCTAAGTGCTTAAACCTAGCCCAATTTGAACGTGAACGAAATTTATATAATAAAAGAGTTTCAATTGAAATTGGCTCGAATGAGCGTTTCAAATTAGGCAATACTCCGTTTTTCAACGTTCGTTATCTTCGAAAGTACATATTAATTTGATTATCACAGACGCAGAATTAGATAATATTAAATGAGTTTAATCTGGCGGTGACTCATATATACTCATAATATCGAGTAGAAGGTAATAGGAAGTAGTATTGGTATGAATACCGTTGGCATCTTCGATTACATCTCGCCGGTTGATCGTCCTCTGTTTTAGCATTTTGTCAAACGCATTATTCAACGGAAATCCGTTTCACACTGTCTGATTCTACCTGAAAATTGAACGGGCCATCACATTTCATTCAAATTATTAATCGAGTCGTGACATATTTTCAACAGAGTAGCCGCAAGCCGACTCAATGATACAAGGGAAGCCCCAGAAGTACCAGACTAACCCGACATTACAAAAGTTATTTATGTACCAAGTGCGTTATATAGATCCTTACGTCCGGAGGGTAACATTCTGCCAGAGAGCCTTTGGCCCGAGGGATGAATGTTGATATTTTGACGTTTGTGAATACAAGATTTTATTTTTCACGAAAAAATTATTTTATTATAATGAAAAATCGATTTTAAAATCGGTTCATTGCTCCTATACTTCACATTTTCCTTCTCATAGTTGGCATGTCATCTGTTGATATTTCGACGTTTGTGAATATTTTTGTCATCATATTTAGTGAATGTCATTGCTGCTTTCTTTGTGTAGTCTTATAAATAGAAATAATGGAAATAAAAAAGAACTTACCCTAGAATATCATAGAAAATGCAGCCAAAGCTGCGAATAATTCATTGCCGGATAAATACAGAGTCGATTACGACAAGGATTCTGAAGTATTTAATCAATGGAAGTTGCTTCATTTCTCCTCGTACAATGAGCGGGCGTTATGATCCATAATGCCCGCTCATAACGCCCTAGGGCATAATGAGTGTTTTTATAGCAACCGTATCTGAGGTTAAAATCAACAAATAATGTACAAGTGATAATAATAGGCAGAGTTTGTTATTTGAGAAAAATTACTATGATGAAAGGTACCAATCTCAAAAACCTTAAGTTTGAAGTAGGTGTAATAAGTAGTATTCATTTCACAGTGATCAATATGGAATGCTCTGAGTCCTGAAAGGTCTTAGTTCAGTAGTTATCACAGACGAGGAAGATTAAACTCTTGAAAAGTCTATTTTCTCCGTTCACAACAATAAAAGAAATGCCGCATGCGCGGCAGAGCTCCGCCACTGAGTTCATAAAATCCCCCCGTTTGTGTTCTTTTTTACATAGTGATTATCGATCCCTAAGTCAATTTTAAGCTGCCATGGAGGTGAGCAAAATCTTAAAACCCACCGGAAAACGTGAAACAACAAAGTATCGTACCAAACCATCTCAAACTCAATCCACGTATCAAATATCAACCGTTTAACTCAATCTGTAGACGCTGTAGAGTGTAGAGGTGTAAAACACCTCAAACCCCAAGAATTATGTACGTAAAATGGCGGCGGTTGAAGAAAATAATTTACCTAAACCCTGGATGACACTTCCATAACAATTCAATTCAAGTACAAATTTTCAACATTTTACTCAACTAGGAGATAGTTTAGGATGCCTTAATCCTTCAAAACACTGCTCCATCCACCCTCCAGAAAGCACTAGAAGGCGAAATTTCGGATTTTTTTACCGTAAGTCTCTACGACGAATAGTTTCTGAGATACAGCGGGGTAACTCTCTTAATCAGACACCCGGTACATGAGACAGTGGCTCGTTCTTATATTAAAAAAAAAGCACATCTCATTATGCACATCTTGAGGGTACTTCAAATGAGTAGAGGGGGAGTTGTAGAAAATAAAGGTATTGAGGAGGGAGGTATGCATAAAATGTGTAAAAATACATAGATAAAATTATGTGAAAATATAACTTTACTATCCTAAAACCTGTATTTTTTTTTATTTCGAAAAATTTTACTTTTTTTGGACTTCATTTATTTTGGGTCAAAAATACCGCTGACCAATGATATTTGAAGGAAATCTATTGCTCTTTCAAGTAGTCATAAACCATATGGTTTAAGAGATATGGGAAGAAAACCTGTAACGGCTTGAAAAAAATCGCGGTTTTTCGCCCTACCGTCAAAAGCTCCGGGTCCTCGTGTTCGAACACTCAGCAAAAACACCCTCTATCATCCCCAAATAATTCCTCAAAATTTCGTCAACTTCGGAATTGAGTCCAGCTCACCCCGATTATTTTTACAAGAATCCAGTACTACTTGCTCGTTAATTTTTTTAATTTAAAAGCCTGGCAACCCTTATTCTGGACCGGATTTTTGCAGGCAACCCTATACTACTGCATTCGCAATAAAATTACCTTTATTTTGATATATATTTCGTTCGGCAAACAGATGAGTGAAGGTCGACCCTACTTGGGATCCCCTACTAATAGGATATCATCCATTTTGATGAACTTTCATTTTGAAATTTGCACCAGAAATGGCAAATTTCAATGAAATTCATCTCATCGTGCGTTGTTGTTTATTATTAACGTGAATATCTCAAGGTAAAATTTAATTTTTCAGATAAATTAATATCAATTAATTTCATAATCTAACAGTCCCATCAATACATTTGCTATATCCTGTAAGTATGAATTTCTAATGGTAGTTTCGAGGTGGAAATCGTGATTCTTTCATAACTTTTTCAAAAAGTATCTAGAGTAACAACAATTAAAAAACCGTTATCCTGGAAAGTTTCAATTTGGTTTTTTCAAAACAGGTCAAGAATTTAAGAGTTTAAAATGTGACTGTGAGTCATATATGCATAAATTAGTGTGAGGTAGAAGGAAGTTGTCTTAATATGAATTCCGTTGGCATCTCTTCGATATCCATCACTCAGAATGCATGACCGGCATTTCATAATGCAATATTTAGCAGATAACCGTTTCGTTTAGTATTTTCTCGATCACAAACAGAATGAACAAGAATTTTTGATTTTTTAAATAAATTCAATTCAAGGATCCACATAATATAAATTGAGAAGTTACTTCATATAACCATATGAATAATTGCTCATTACAAGGTGAATATAAAAAGGCAAGAAAAAGCTATACTAGATCATATTATGAGTTATTATACATTGACAGTACCTAAATACTTAAAAATATTAACAAGCAACATAGGTATACATATAACAATATATATCGATACATTGCGATTGATTTAGAAGTATTTAATTAAATTATCAAAGACCATTATAAGACCAGCTTGATAGAGTTATATTTGGAACTTCGATTTGAATTCGACACTTGGCCTCGGTTATTTTTACACTTCAGTCGTTCATAACGGATTTGTATGTCCGTCCGTCCGTGTGTTTGAGGCTAGGGTAAGATAGAAGGCTGAAAATCCACCTGGGTGAAGTTCCACTCACCAACGCTTCAGCGTTGCGATCCTACTTGTTTTATTAAAGAATGTCACAGTATGATTACAAAAAAAAAAAAAAATATATATATATATATATATATATATATATATATATATATATATATATATATATATATATATATATATATATATATATATATATAGGTATACCCACTTGGAAATCGACAAAGCAACAATCGAAATCCCCTACTGTAGGGGGACAATCGTACATTTCTGGCTTACGCTACAGGGTTTTGTTGCCCTTCTCATCATTACTAAAGTTCACCATCTCAAAATTGTAGACGCTGGTGGAACGCAAAACGTCTGAAACATGGCTCCTTATGTATAAAGCTCACGACGATAATCTGCTTTTTTCATTGAATCTTTTCCTGCGATATTATTTTATAGTCTAAGGACGTAAAAAATGGTGGCCCTGATATCTGACAAGCTGTGTACCCTCCACAAACCCAACCAACTATCCCCACATGATTTCGAATATGTCAATAATATTCAAAATTCAACGCCAAAGATAATGGGTGTGTTCTCGTGTTGCGCTCTGATCACAGCGGCATAGAAGTAAAGCGGGCTACACCAACAACACCGAGAATACAGATCTCGGTGTTGTTGGCTAGACACGGACGTTGGTGTGTTAATACTAGACCTGTGTCGATCGATCATTGGTCGAGACCCGGGTCGATCATGACCCATTCGTATGGTGATCGGGTTAAAAAAATTCGATCATTCCGATCATTTGGGTCGCAGGTCGCAGTTCCTTTGTAACGAATGACGAATGCTGAACCGGTGAACCTGGTACAATATATATTAATAAGATAACCTACATGAGTGGAAAAAAAACATAAAAATGTTAAAAAAGGAAATAACTGATAGTTTTTAATATCAAAAATGATAATTTACTCCAAATTGTGATTAAGAAATAAAATTTGAAAGGCTCTTTTCGGTTTTAAAGAGCTTCTTTTATTGTAGATAGACGCTTCATTAATGTATATAAATGTGGATAGAGGAGACGACGATAATATTAACTAAGTTCACTAAAACACGCAAGCAAAACCTGAATATAAAATCACGTGTCGCGGGTCATACCTATATATGTCACTGATTCGATCTCACACTGAATTCGATCTCGATCACGACGCGATCGAGTTCGCGACCCAAAAGACAGAGAGATCGACAGTGCATATATCAGCATGTCACTGATTCGATCTTAAACTGAATTCGATCTCGATCAAGACGCGATCGATCGAGTTCGCGACCCAAAATACTGGGAGATCGACAGGTCGCGACTCTTCTACGCGAGCGTTCCTGAAAAAATCGGTTCCTTTTGGATTACGTGTCAAAATTCAAAACAGCACGAGAAAGAGTGCGATGAATGATAAGGCCTCGGTAGACCAGCGGTAAATTGTAAACCGAGGATTGTGGGTTCGAGTCCCACCTCGCTCTTGGGTGTTGTATATGTCCGGAATTTAGTGGTTATTTATGATGAAAAATGTTGGGTAATGTACATAGTTTACAAGCCCATTGGCGTTCGGAACCGGCGTTAAACTGTAGGTCCCTCGAGTTAAAAAAAAAAGCATGTAAACGATTGTATCAGCAAGCAATTAGTTATATACTGTTGTGTAAAAACATATGAAAATAATGCAATTTGGTTAGTCTTGTCAAGTAAATCGGGATCGGGTTGAATAAAATCGGGTCTTTTAGAAATTCGTGATTCGATCACTCGTGTATAGGTTGCGATCGAATCAAAAAGATTCGATCAATCACGATCGACACAGGTCTAGTTAATACATCAACCTGCAAGCAGATTGCGTACACACGTTCGAACAAAACCATAGTTTTGTTCGAAGAAGAATGTTGAGCTCTTGTGACAGTGGCGTGTACTTATGCTCTTGAAAGGAAAAATAGAAATAAAAATAAAGATTAACCGCAACCACTGCTTTAAGAATGCACAAACATCGGTGATTCGCCTCCACACGTTGAGAGATGCACGTATTCATTTGAATGCGCATTCAAAAATTCAAGCGATTCAGAATTCATCAACGTTCATCCGGAGTGTGCATTCAAAAACGTGGGTATTTTTGCATCAACATTAACGTTATTGGTTGCACGTTCTTGGATGCACGTTGATGTGTTAAGACATCAACGTCCGTGTGTAGGGGCTTTAAATTTGAAGTGGACAAGGTGTCTCAATTACCCATAATTAATATGATAATAAAGATCCTCGTCATCACTTAATTCAAAGATGAAGATTAAATGAATAGCTAGTGTTATATTTCTCAATCATATTAATCGAATAATATAAAATGGAAGCTTCATGCCTTCGTGTTTTAGGTACTTCAGGACCTGCACTGCAGGTGCCTGCATGGGTCACACACGCATACAGTATACACCTGCCCTAGAGGTAATGTGCACTCCAACTGTATGTGGTTTACTAACCATCGGGTTTTCTATACTAAGTAACGCATACAATTTTGGATACAAATTTTGAATTAAAACAAGATATCTATTTACCTTATATTTAACATCAAAATATAGTTTCAATATAGTTTCAATATAGTCGAAGTCATTCGATGAATTTACTTTCACATAAAGTGGAGTGAAAGTATTGAAGATACGAGAATTCAGAACAGTAAATTGGAATATTTGAAAAACTGACAAAAACGATGATGACTTTCAAAATTTAAATGCACATATAGATAAGTAGATAACAATCTCAAAAATATAGGTAGTAGGTAAGTAGGTACATCAAATAGAAAAGAATAAATCAAGTCATAGTTATGATTATGATCGAAATAAAAACATTTAGAACTCAATTTCAGACCATTGCTAATAATTGAATTAAGAGTTGAATGAACCCCTAAGTTATAATTTAAGGATTCCTAAGTTTTGGCTCCTCGATTGCAACCAATAAGTATACCCGTTTCACTTCCTACATACTACTTATCTATTGGTGTTCTTCTACAGTAGACGATTTGCATATTTTTTTATACAAAAAAAAACTCGGTGCCCAGTTTTTATAGTTTTTTCAAATACTTCGTATTATTTACCTTCTATTGCCGCAAATATTATACTATTGCCATATTCGATTCCTATAATGTAGGATGTAGAATGTAGCCCTTTGCATCGGTCCACAAATAATTTAAGTAACTATTTTAAGATCTCCTGAATAAGTAGATTATCAAGAGACCATGAAATTTCTATATTTTTCTTTCTGAATGATTCACCTATCTTCATAATCGAAAGTATCTACTACTTAAAGAAATTTCAGACCGCGCATTTTATTTTCTATAATTTGTTGCATTTATTTCAATTTGCCGTTATTTTATTATCTTTAATTTCTTGCATGTTTTCTCTTAAATTTTACTTTTTCCCCTTGCCTTCGCAATTTAATTAGAAGTTTAAATTAAAACAATGGTCATTTTTCCAAATTCATATTCATTTTTCTTATAGATATAATAAGAGATATTTTAAGTAGGTACTTAATGTGTAAGTAAATACGTCCAACTGCGTTTCCACAAAACATATGCAAATCATTAATTAATTTTCTCAAATTTTATATCAGTTTTTCGAATACCTATTTTGAATTTTTATCGAGAATAAGAATGTAAATATGGGAGTTGACCCAATGCTTGAATTACATATTATATGTATGTTTAAGTGAAAACTCGGATGTCGAACAAGATAATGAATTTTCAATCCAATAAAAGTAAAAAAATTCACTTGTTGTTTCACTGCTAACCCCATTTGTATGTTAAGCAAAATCTGCAAAATAACGTAAACGTAACCTCACTTTTCACCCGCCATAGATAAATAGGTCCTATGTTGACGGTGTCATATTCTTATGACACCATCAATTCGTGGACTTAAAAAACGGTACGAATGGATTTTCTTTCTCATTAGCTCACTTTAAGAATATGAAGGAGTAAATAATACAACGATAATACATAGGTACTTATATTTGACTTGGATAAATCCGAGGAAATCATTTGGTTATTGCAGGTTTCTACTTTGTCTCTGATTAAATAGTAGCGTGAATAGTATCCTCAAATTTTTATAATCACTTAAGTGTTTTCAATCAATCAATCCTATATCGATACAGCAGTGTCTGATTTATGATTGATTCTGTGATAGATTCATTCACAAGGTTATTTGGGAATTATTATTATTATGTAGTTCACAGTTCACAATATCATTCAAAGAACTTTTCTATGAATTAAACTATTGACACCTATCATTATTGACAATAAAAAATCGAAACTATGTACCTATACCCAATACGATACCCCGACTTGTACACAAACGTCCTTAATTCAACTAAGCCAAGGAGATGTTCATAAACTGCAATTTTATATGATATACAATACTTATTTGTAAACCACAATGTGATATGTTCCATGGAACATGAAAGAAATGATTCGGAAATTTCATGTGTAAACAGGTATCTTGATAATCAATAAATAACTTATAAAATAAACCAGTGAATCAGAGACAACTACTCATGTTCAAATAACATTCGACTCATAGGTATAACTTACATTAGTTCTACAGATGGCAATAAATATTGGAATACAAATGAAATATATTTTTAGTAATGAAATGATATAAAAACCAAGACTAAACCAAAAGTTAATTAATTATGTTTTAACATTTCAGCAAATATTACTCAAAAGCCCATGTCTGATAATAGTCTTAAGTTGAGTTAGAGTACTTAGGTAATTTTTATTTTTTTTGCTTTGACTGAACATACAGAAATTGATTTAAAAAATGCATGAGTATTTATAGTTTAAAATATAGAATTTCATTAAGTAATTATTCAAAAAACCTCTAAATACTAAGCAATTTTAATCTATAAGTAACAGTTGGTAACAAATTAAAGTTATAAAGAGAACGAAAATCCTCACCTAAAAAACTCTATTCGCCAAAAAACACAAAATATGACTCATTACAGAATCAAATCTAGATTCTAAATTGGAATGAACGAATGAATATGGACATCCTGAGATGGCCTTATGAAGTCATGTATAAATAAGTACCCACTGTGAATAAATTAATGGAGAGTAGTACTTTATTTTGAAAATTCATGCTACAAGTCAAATATCATAATCTGTTAAGTGTTAAATGGCAAATGGAAAAGGTAGGGCACTCTACGTCTACATGAAGTAGGACAAATAAGTTCACCGCGTCTGGTTGACTTTTAGTATGAATAAAGCTCCGGTAAATACTACAATGAAATTAAATTATTGTCGAACCTCAAAAAGTAGTCCTGGATAGTATATTATTTATGAATCATTACGTACATAAATAAACATAACTCGATATTTAAAGAATTAAGAGAGGTTGACACACCCCTAAACAAAATTAAAAGTACTTCTTATTGGAGTTAACTACCAAACCAGATTGAATAACAGATGTAAATATATGCAAATCATGTAACTAACCTTTGTCACTCTGCTTATTCCACTAATTTCTTCTTAATTCTTATCACACCACCGAGATCAGCGAAAAACTCGAAAAACCTCTCGCACTAGAAGTCAATTCGTTCTGAGAGATCCAGCATACGCATCATCGATTGGGGGACAGTAGTTTGATGATTTCTATACAAATAGATTAGCACTCATTTACACTTATAAATGCCGGTCAGTCGTTCAAACACTTCACTTTCAGAAAATACCTATTCAATCCTAATATCTATCTGACAACTCCCTTTTGCGTAACTATTTTCGCTCCTCTCTCTCAGTCGGCCAACAAACCTTTCTATAGTATTTCTATATTGTGCGTTGCGCGAGCGCAGCGGCGATGTCCATTTCAAAATTAAATAGATACAAGTTTCCTGTTGCAATGACTCTTATAGAAAAGTATATAAGGACTACAATTGGAAGTTTCTACACTTCAATAATTGCGGTATGGCCTAGCGCCGATTCATCAATGCAACGTTGTCAATGTTTTTTTTTATAATTTTATTTTATGACAAGTCTCAAATATTTCATTATTTTTAAAGAAAATCCGGTTTATAATGAGAAGTAAGCTTCAAAGCAACTCGTCTATAATGGATGCAATGAAAAATATTTGCTCAAAATGTTCAATTTTTGTATTAATTCAATAATTATAAAAAATAATTAATAATTTTCATTAAAAATGAATAAAACTTAATTTCTTCGTGTTTTGTGATGTTTCATATGAGCTTCATTAAATTTCAACTCTATTTCGAATTTCGACTGCATAAATTAATCGAAATCGTAGAAAATGTCCACTACAACAACCAAATTTTTTTTTCTTGTTTTACTCTGATACCTAGCACTCTTTATTTTTATCCCACAAAATAGAGATCATTTTAATGACAAGTCACAACAAATTTTCTTGAAACAAAATTTTATTGAGAATCCTGTTCAATCTAGAAGCAAATCAATTCTTAGGGGATACTGAAATGTTTTACTTGAGAGTAGTGAAGCTCATGCACCTTCGTAATCATATGAAAAATAATTCGAAAAATTCATACATTATTGAAGAATAGTTGTACATACAACTTGCATAGACAGTATCGAAAAATTCTACAAGTAAGATACATAAAAAAATCAAAATCATGACAACAAATTAATATCTTACATTGACGATATATGGAATAACTGGACCTTATACCCTAAAAAAATATGCGCAACACAAATCAAATTTTCACTTCATTAAAAAAAACTAATTTTTGTTAGTAATAGTATATTGCTTTATTAGGAGTAAAAGTGATACTTTTTGTGGCTGAACGCAGTGAGCCCGACAATTTTAGACGAGCCACAAAAAGTGCTTTTCCCCGAATAAAAGATGCGATTTTTTCCGCAAACGGTGTTCAAACGATAGAATTAAGATAATATTTTTAAAAAGGATTAGATTTAAGATGACATAAAACTAGATTGCTTTGCTTACTGGTTTTGTAGTTGTCAAAGCAACACAAATCTGACAAAATAATTGTTAGAGACATTTGAAGTCACTTATCTTATAATAGGAATTTGAGTTTTTCGTAAGTACTCGAGTATTAATGAATATATGAAATTTTTCTCACAGATTACATTATGTCGGATTTGGAACCCAACTGTACGCAGCCCCAAGTTCTTGAAATTGCCTCGCGGCCGGACAAAAAAGTAAAAACAAAATTACGACTGTGAAATCAAACTTGAACATTAAGAACTGAGGCTAAAAAAGTCGTCATTTTTTGATGTTTGCAGAAAAAAGTATTTTGTGTAAAGAATTCTTTGTAATTAAGTCATACAAGGCTAACTTAAATTCTTAAGAAAGAAATCAAGATGCTGAATTGTACATCGCTATGTGGTCGAACTGACTAATCAGGTTTACCGACAACTATTATAAGATATTGCAGTTGTGTGTTTAACTTAAGCCATAAGTACAGGTATGCCCCATATGTAGTATCAATGTATCCTTCAATATGTACTTTGCACATTGTTGAATTGTAACTAATCTAATTCGGTTCAGTTCTGCAAACCACAAACCCTAATCGCATCAAAATATACCTTGAAATTATTTCTGGATCATCTACAGGGGTGCTGAAAGAAAATATCAGAGTTAAGAAGAAAGATTACATTTCAAATCATATCATGTATTCGGAACTATCAAGCGAAATCTGCTGGATCTAGTAGTGAATACCAAACTGATAGATAATACAAAATAATGAACATAAACACAAGAAATTGTTAAATATTTCTATAAATGAAATTCAAATTGATACAAAAAATATTCAAAATTAGAACAATTAAGATACTTGAATCAATGTTTATAAGTTAAGCTAAGGTGCTAACGGTAATGCAGAAATCGTAAATTATTATGAAAAAATTTATTGATAATGTTTATGCCTGTCAATAATAGTTTTCAAATAGTTCTGGGTGGCCCAAATTAGTATATCGTATTATATTCATTGGAAATCAAAAAAATTTCATTGCATTTTGAGATATTTTTTATCAGATGATTTTCAGCTTCGTTCAACATTCGGACTCTTGAAAATAAACATTTTTGTGCAATAACTATTCGTACCAACAAAATATTTGATAGTTGCTCTAAAGAAATCAGATATCCCTGTCTTAACTTGCGTACTCACTAATGACATTCAATTAGAACAATTTCGAACCAACTCACATCCAAGGCGTTATTTGAGATCTTGTAGAAAAATTTATATTTTCACAAAAATTTGAAATATTTTATTATTACTTTTTTGAGCATTTAAAAGATTTGATATTTCAAGATAAATTCCATACAGAGCTTGGTATTTGAAATAATCTATACTTGCAGTAATCTTTTCTAGATTTAAAATATTTTAGTATTTTAACTAGGTAAGAGTCCAACATTAAAGTTTTCATTTTTTTAATATAACTATGTACCAACCAAGTACTACAGTTCTACAAAAATTACTTTTCATAGAAGTACACTTCAAACACTGACTGAAATATTAGAAGTGCATAATATAGTTATTTCGATAAATTCAGATTAGTCGTTTATAAAGATATTACCATTTTTATTATTTTTGGTCTTATAAATATCTTGAGATTCCAAACAACTCCGTTTAGTTAAAGCTTGTTGATTTTTGCTACAATAGTTTTGGAAAGTTGAAACTCATACCTTGGGTTCAATTTAATTATTATGATTGCGAATGAAATAAGTGAACAGACTGGTAGTAAACTTATAAAACAACTTAATACTTCAAACATAACTAAAGAAAAATTAATTTATTCAAGTTCTTTCAATCCCTTCAAAGTAATTTCCGTAATCTTTGCTCCAAACGATTTGACTAGTATGCCCTACCTTGTATAGATGTAGTACCTACTTAAGTCACTTTAGTTCTAAACTGAATCTATTGGATTAGAGTCTAGTGACTGAAATTATAATCCTAGAGAAGAATTGGTTATAAACATTGTGTAATAAAAAGTTTTTTAAAAACATACTGTCCAATACACACGGCAACACCGCCGTAAACCACTAGCGCTTTGGTGTAAAAAAGAACAACTAAAAATTAACATGAACGTTTTTATATTGATTTGTTGACAGTTGTCAAAATAAAAATAGAATTTTAAATATTGCAAGTAGAAAAAGTGAAAAAATTGAATTTTTTCGGATATATCGTTTTTCACGTTAGTGAGTTTTGTTTGAGTGATAATTTTTAGAATACTATGGGCAGACGTAGTAGATCGAAATCTCCTTTGGACTCCCGAAGGCGTGACAGAGATAGGGAAAGGGATAGAGACAGGGATATAAGGGATCGGGAACGAGATAGGGACCGCCATCACAGAAGGAATAGATCGGGTGACAGGTCCAAAAGGAGATATTCTAGCGATAGGGATATTCGTCGTCACTTCAGTAGGTCCAGGAGTAGATCTAGGTCAGTAGAAAGGCAGAAAAAAAGAAATACCCTCCCCGAAAGACCTCCAATTACTGCCGCAGATTTGGAAGGAAAGAGTCCTGATGAGCAAGAAATGATGAAACTCATGGGATTCTGCAACTTTGATACCACTAAAGGAAAAAAAGTAGATGGTAATGACGTTGGAGGCGTTCATGTTATATTGAAACGTAAATATAGACAATATATGAACAGAAAAGGAGGATTTAATAGGCCTCTAGATTTTGTTGCCTGAATAAATCAATATGTACAGATTTTTTTTACCTCGACTGAACATAACCTCAATCTTCAGGTTTTTAACCTTACCTCAGTATTGTTAATAATTGTTTTAATGTAACTTTTCTATTCAAACAACTTCATTTATTCAAATCTTATTTTTAAAAGATTAAATAATTTTTGCACTCTGCCTAACTTACATAAATAATTTTTATTTTCTTATCTCCTAAGTAATTGTGTATTAATTGAAACTTTTCCGAAGTATTTCACAAATGTCCAATTGTTCCTTTTCAAGTTGCGCATTTTGTCAGTTTTTGAAATGATTTAGTAAGATGAAAAACTTAAGAATATAGAATGTTATTTAGGATGAGTTGCACTTAATCTTTTAAAGTAAGTGATTTGACAATTACTTCAGGCCAGTTGTTAAAAATGGTGCACTTTTGCCATGACTAATATTTCACTGGTGAATCGAAGAAGATATTTCACATAATAGTACCTCTGATTATATAATTGTTTATCAATATTTCTTGTTCAGATAAGGGTAACATTATGTATGGTAGAGATTATAATTTACTATAGGGATTATATTGTTAAGTTTAATGAATCTTGTAATTTCCTGGTATTAAAGAAGTTTTGTATATTGCTCAATATTTTGCCTTTTATACATGGTTCAGTGTTTGAACGTTGTAAATTATTAAATATGCTATAAACATTGAAGCAGAGAATATTGTCTATATTTTATGCTCTTAACGTTTAATAGACAAAACCACATTGAATATAGAGTAACTAGGCAGTATAGGAAGACAGTCTATTGTACAATACAAGTCATTGGAAGTTTTTTTTCTCATTCAATTATTCGTTGTATTGTATAACACGAAGGTTTTGCTGACTCTACTTACAGAATTCAACCTCTTGTCAATAGAACATCAAAAATTAGAGCATTGGCCCCTAAATTGTAGATGTATTCTTGAACACATTTCCTCAAAATTTTCTCAAAAATATAAACTTGTCAGTTAGATGATTGGTCAATCCCAAAGGTTTGCAAATAAAAGATTAATTTCCTGTAATATCATTTACATAAGTGGAAGCTTTTTGTTTTTTGAAAAATGTGTTTATTCCTCTGTGAAATCCTTAGTGATTTTATATTTACTCTGGTTGAAATGAATAGGTTGAAATAATTTACCGGGCTTAGTGAAAAATCAATTTGATATTGCAAATTATTCGAAGTAACAACATTAAAATGTATCAAAAACTCCTTTTCTATAATGGTTCGATAGGGATTGAAACCGAACTTTGTATATGTGTGAAACAACCAATGTCAACTTATAGTATATGTGATGAAGCTAAATGCCTTTTTGGCTGATTTTCCCATACAATGAATATGCTGCATAAACCTAATCGCAGTGACTTTGGCTGCTTTTGAAGTTAACAATAATGAAAATCACATAATAAATTAATATTCCTAAAATATGTCAATCATTCATAGATTGTCTAAATGCTCTTGAGTTCTTGTAGCGCCAAAGCATCTACATCTAGATGGTAATTGAATATAGTAAAAAATATATAAATAGATCTGAAAGACTTATTTAAAATTTCGTCATTATACTTTTTTTTTCAGTAAATGTAACTATTACAATATTCAAAAAAACTGAATACATTTGAAATACTCAACTCAACCCTAGGTTTCACATTATTGAAAAAATATCATTAATTTGTGAACGGTGACTGGAAAAATTAAATTTTTTTGGGTACCTAATTATAGAATAAACAATTTTATTGATTTTGAAAAACTAAATAAAAGTTTAATGAAAACCATTTATAGGTGAAATGAAGAAACTTATGTAATAATATTCAATTATGATTTTCTTGATTTCTTAGGTGGTGGAGAATGATCTTGTGTTTCTTCATCCTCACTTTCTTGATTCACAGATGTTCCTTCATCCACAATTTGTGTTGAATCACTGTCAGATTCGTCAGGCATGACCTCATTTTCTTCTTCAGAATTTAGTTCTTTGAGTATAATCCTAAAATCTCTAGTTGTTCCTTGACCAATGTGTTTAGATATATCAACTTTTGTTTTATTAGACAACTGAATGATGCAACTACTGAACTGTTCCATACCATAAACTACTTTTGGAATTAATCGTGTATCTTTCAATATCTTTGTTTTGCTACTCTCTGATTTTTTTTTAGTTTGTGTTGACTGTTGCTGCTTTTTACTCTCTTCCTCTAAATATAAAATAAGATGGTTCACACTGGGTGACAATTCTTTTCCAACATATTTCACTAGTTTCTCAAATCTGAAAGATTTTTGGAGGTTTAAATCTTCTAATATTAGTAACTATTTTGAATATACCTTGCTGCTTGAAATGCTGGATTAGCCTTTGTTGAACGACTATTGAAATATTTGGTTAAATTGGTTACAGTTATATAGAACTGACTGATATTTTTGAATATTGCTTCTGCCAACATTCCAGGCTGAATCCCTACTGCAGTCAGATTTTCCAATATTGCAATCACAAAACATAGTTGACATGTGACACCTTTTTCCTTGGCAAATAAATTTTCTTTACCTGAAATGCGAAGTGAAGGAAAATTGATAGCTGATGCATTCATACTTACGTCGAAAACTGTTTGCATCATCTACATGTTGTACTATTATATATTCAGACTTCAATCTAGAAATCATCCAGTCTATTTCGTCTAATACAGTTTTGACAGCAATTGTTAAGCATATATAAGCATTATTGGCAGTGGCTGCATTTATTATCTTATACTTGTCTGCTTCTTCAGTATGAATCTTAAAGAAGGAATAAATATATATATTTTAAAAGTTTGAATTTATGTGGCCGTTGGTTGGTTAAAACCCATTACATATTATTAGAAAATTAAAAAAACATGTGTGATTTGAATGGTTTTTATATTTGACTCTGGGTGCATTCGCGTTGGGCGCTTACACGCTTTAAGCGCTCATAAGCTTCGTTTTCTGTGGTCGACTCGCGCTCAAAAACGCATATCAGTAAGCGTAAGCTAACCTAACTTTTGTTGTCGATAATTAATATATTTGTAGGGAAATGTCAAAGCACGATATATGCGTGCTTTTGCCTACCTAAGCGTAAAAAGATCTGACATTCGCCATATTGAAATAACTAATGCTCAAAGCCAAAGCGTGAGCGTCTCTAAGCCAACACGAATGCCACTAATCTGTGCTTCTAAGCGTGAGCGCTTAAAGCGTGTAAGCGCCGAACGCGAAAGCACCCTCTATGACGCGGCGTTTCACCACAAGGCGGCTTCTTTGGATAGAGTCAAATATAATAACCGTTAAAATTAAACATGTGTTTTTCTAATAATATTGAATATATAACAATCAAATCATGAAAAACATACTAGTCGACCATGGTCAATTTCATACATTACATAAAGTGAACAAGGAAAATTCTTTAATAATTTAAAAAATTATCAAACAACTTTCCAAGGAAGCTGGTTATACGTATTCAGCAACGCAAAATCTGCATTCACAATCGAACGGGTGAATTATAGAAATTGTCAAGTCACCCCGACTCAAAATCTGCATACAGCTGTTTCGATCTTATTAGATCTCATCAGTGCAGCTTATTTGACTCGGAGTGAATTAACAAATCTCTAATTGTTCCCCAATACAAATCGTGGTCAGTAACACTGGTCGGATAACAATCCAGAGCGCCATCCCACCAAAGATATTGGGAAACAACAATTCACCGCTTAGACTGAAAATGCAGAAATTCGTCGCTCGAACACGTACCTCCTGATATGAAGATATCTATTCTACAACAGTGGTGTATACGATTCCAAGCCACACTAACATAGTGATTTAAAACCTTTGGAAATACCCACGAGAGCGCGCTCCGAATATTCTAGTCGCTTAATACGCAAAATACAACAATCAAATCATGAAAAACATACTAGTCGACCATGGTCAATTTCATACATTACATAAAGTGAACAAGGAAAATTCTTTAATAATTTCAATTTCTGCATTTTCAGTCTAAGCGGTGAATTGTTGTTTCCCAATACCTTTGGTGGGATGGCGCTCTGGATTGTTATCCGACCAGTGTTACTGACCACGATTGGTATTGGGGAACAATTAGAGATTTGTTAATTCACTCCGAGTCAAATAAGCTGCACTGATGAGATCTAATAAGATCGAAACAGCTGTATGCAGATTTTGAGTCGGGGTGACTTGACAATTTCTATAATTCACCGTTCGATTGTGAATGCAGATTTTGCGTTGCTGAATACGTATAACCAGCTTCCTTGGAAAGTTGTTTGATAATTTTTTAAATTATTAAAGAATTTTCCTTGTTCACTTTATGTAATGTATGAAATTGACCATGGTCGACTAGTATGTTTTTCATGATTTGATTGTTGTATTTTGCGTATTAAGCGACTAGAATATTCGGAGCGCGCTCTCGTGGGTATTTCCAAAGGTTTTAAATCACTATGTTAGTGTGCCTTGGAATCCTATACACCACTGTTGTAGAGTAGATATCTTCATATCAGGAGGTACGTGTTCGAGCGACGAATTTCTGCATTTTCAGTCTAAGCGGTGAATTGTTGTTTCCCAATATCTTTGGTGGGATGGCGCTCTGGATTGTTATCCGACTAGTGTTACTGACCACGATTTGTATTGGGGAACAATTAGAGATTTGTTAATTCACTCCCGAGTCAAATAAGCTGCACTGATGAGATCTAATAAGATCGAAACAGCTGTATGCAGATTTTGAGTCGGGGTGACTTGACAATTTCTATGATTCACCGTTCGATTGTGAATGCAGATTTTGCGTTGCTGAATACGTATAACCAGCTTCCTTGGAAAGTTGTTTGATAATTTTTCAAATTATCAAAGAATTTTCCTTGTTCACTTTATGGATTGAATATATATATATATATATATATATATATATATATATAAAATAAAATATATATATATATATATAAATATATATATAGATATATATATATATATATATATATATATATATATATATATATATATATATATATATATAAATATATATATATATATATATATATATATATATATAAACTCTTGATATTTATTAGAAATAACAGTCTGTTAGAATCTTAAAAAACTCTATTTTATTAAAAAATAGACGTTTCTCTATGATATGCGTAATTGAATTTTCTTTGACATTTATTTTTTTATAATATAGAAAATTCTATATATATATATATATATATATATATCTATATATATTTATATATGTATTTATATATATATATATATATATATATATATATATATATATATATATATATATATATATATATATATATATATATATATATATATATATATATATATATATATATATATATTCATGATTAAAAATCAATTTCATTAAAAAATTTAATACAGAAAAGTTTGAAAATATTCATTAAAGCACTCATTCATACCACAACAAGTACAGGAGTATAAAACATGGATGCTAAATCCAATATTTTATTTCTATCGATAATAACGGTAGATACAGTTTATTTTAGTTGGAAATATATTTTTTTCATCAGGTTTCTATAAAAAAATAAGTTGAGGATATGCAGAAAAACAATTTGAAGCAATTCAAAAGTATTTGATTTACATTTATTATTCTGTAGTCGTCATTCATACAATATCAAAAGCTTAAGAAAACAGCGTACTACTTACATCTTTTGAAGTGCCAATTACATGACCTACACTATCTACTATTTCATCAAGTAATTTGACTCCTTTCTTGAATTTTATTTGCGTACTAAAAAGAAGATTTAAGAAAGGTGTTGCAGCTATCTTATTTGGCAATATCTCATTTTTTGCATAATTTTTTATCCAATCATAAAACTGCAATTTTTCAATATAATAACTCATAAATCATATGTAAATAAACTAACCTCTATTGATAAGCTTGACGACTCTGGAGGAATGAAAGTAGACAAAAGATTTATTGTATTAATGAAGATTAAAGATAATTTTTTTATATCAGGGTCTTCACTTTCTAGTTCTTCATCCATTTCAAATAATTTTTGATAGGTTTTCACAATTGGGCTCAAACAAGAAATTAGGGTGTCGTCCTGCTTGCGAACTGAAAAATATTTTCATTGTTGAAAACGTTCCTCTTATGATCTCATTCCACTGCCGGTCAATAGACAAATTCTTTAAAAAATTTATTTGAACCTTTCTGTCGATTATGCGTGTGAACATTTGAGAAAAAACAAATATCATACTATATTCTGAGTACAAACATCAGTCTAAAATTTATTGCAGTAACAAACAAATTAATAATATGTGTTGTTTGACAGACTAAAAGTAAAAATTCAACTTTTATGTTTCATCATGTGAATTATCAATTGGCCAAAGAAGTTGATTTTCTAAAATTATATTTATAATTAATCCAAGATTATGAAAAATTGGAAGCTATCAATGTTTTCGAAATTAAACCTGATTATTTCTCTAAACCTTCGTACTAACGAGTTAAGTGTAAAAAAAAGGATTACGATTATTCCTTCCCACAAAACAAAAAATTTCTCCAATTTTTAATATTGAGTTTGTGTAAATCGTGTTCTGCTTCTTAGTGTAAATATATACTACAATATTTCTCACAATTAATGTTATTATTATTTCTACCAATAATAAGTATAGTATAATTCCAAAATTCAGAATCTTAAAATAAATTCAATTGTAGCTTTAAATATTTTCAATAGACTAATATTGAAACGAATTTTTATTATAAAATATATATATATATATATATATATATATATATATATATATATATATATATATATATATATATATATATAAATTAGTTAGCCCCTTCAAGAATCATATTATGCTCATTAAATGAAAATCACTAAGTAATAAGTTTTTTCAATCACAAGTTAATGAGAATTATGAAACATTTTCAGTTTTCATCTTATTCAAGTATATTATTAGTACACACTACTGGGGCAAAGAGCTTTTGATGGATATAAACCTATTTTCATGCTGAATGTTTGACAGTTTTATGTATTCATATTTTCTCTTAATAAATTTTAATAAAAATGAATTTATTTTGAAATTCATATTAAACCAACAACAAAAAAAGACATACCAATTTTCTGTAAAAAGGGTAGTAAATTCCTTTTATGTGAAGCAGAAACACAATTCAGTATTGCATAAAAACACTCTGCAGCCAATACTGCACTTACACAATCAAAATCTATGAAAGTGCTCAATGTTTTTATACACCTATTGAATATTACTTCTCCTACATCAATGAGAGTTCTAAGAGTTTTCTTTTTCTCTTCACTGTCTTTATGTTTTTTGCTTTTTGAAGCTGTAATCAAATGATGTGCAGATTGTAAAAAATGACGGTGTATTTCTTTATTAGATTTAACTGCATTCGCCTCTTGTATTGTTGTCCACTCAACTATTGGTCTGAAATAGTAAAAAAACACTATACTGAACATCATGATGATTATGATTAGAAATAATTTAAACTGATGATCTGTGCATCTACTCTAATTCTCAAAGTCCATCATAATAAAAATAATTCAATGATCAAATTTATGTATTATATCCATCAAATACATTTAATAAAAAATGTTAAAAGGGAAATTCTCAGAGTTTATCACAATGAAAATAATTCAATGCTCCAATTTATGTATAAGATCCATCACATACATTAAATAAAAAATGTTATAAGGGAAAGGACCCACACATTTCAATAGTATATAAAATATTACAAGCAAATTCATAAATACAGGCTTATAATCCATCTGCAATCTTAGACTCAAAACCAATAGATTACATACAATACCTATAACATGTAGTTACTAGTATTACAAGATATGGATATGTAGAGTTCTAATATTATAACTTGAGAAGCTAACTTTTTCTCTATCAAGCAGGTCATGAACCGAACACTTATTCCTCTCATGAGGCAGACCGCAGTTTTCTTTCAGAAGAATATTTGATAACAATCCTCAAGAATTTTTTTTTCAATGTTAAAGGCGCCTTATAATCTGAGAAACTGTCTCACTACTTTTATAGAATAGCCTTCTTTTAATTTGACACAAAAAATTTATCATAACGAGTCAGATAATTAGTTAAAATTTACCGATTCTCATAAAAAAAATTTATTCAACAGTGATACTTTTTGAAATGTTACAGAATTTTTTATAACAAGAATGGTACTCAGTGTGAACAAATCTTGTAACTTTTGAAAACGCAAATATTAATAAATAAAAAACGGAAGGAAAAAAAATGTGAGAAGCACCGTGACAACAAGAGAATGATAAAAAGTGAAAACACTCTACTTGATATAATAATATTCAAAAGGCTCACTGCTTATACTTTCTTGCCACTCTTTTTTGTTATGTGTTTCATCAATCAAGTTGTTTTCTTCATAATTCATTTTATAAAAATAATTATTAGAGAATACTTACTCATGCAATAATATCAAAGCTTTTGTAACAGTCCGAAAATCCAATATGGTTTCAGGCATTTTGAAACTAGTTGTATTTTTTTGTTCTTTTTTCAAGGCAGTGCTTGTTGATTGGACTGAAGAATCAGAGTCATTTTTCTTCTTCTTTTCCTTTTTAGATTTTCCTATATTCTGTGGAACAGAATTTCGAATAATCAATTTTATGATAATAATAATCAAATACCTTAGAAAAATGAACTAATCTACTATAGCCCTGAAATAATGACACTATTTGAGTGCCATTTCTTGGTGAATCATTATTCCAAGAATTGATTTTATACCCAATCAGTGATTCATACACTCGCATAGATTCTTGAAGAATATTAACTTTTTTTTTACATTCAGGTAGATCATCAGAATAATCCGTACCATCATCCTGAATAAAAACACATGTTTAGTGATTTTTCATCTTCAAGATTAATTTATATTATAATTTACCAATTCAAAATGAACCAATTCACAATTTATCATTCGCTCACATATAGATTCTAGTATATTCTGGAACTTTTGAATAGTTACATTAGAATCACTATTTTCATCGTCCATCAAAATTAATCCAATTACGTGTAAAAGCTTCCCTAAGGGTTCCTAAAAATGTACATAATTTTTATGATTCATATTATGTTTCATGAAAAGCTAAAGGTACCTGTTGTATGACATCAATATCTTTTATAAAAGAAATTTTGGAAAAATCTAACGGTGGCAATACTTCCTCTTCTATTACAAAATAATTGGAAATTTGTATCCACAACACATCCAACACTGGTATTCTTATTTCAGGGTTCTGTTCCACTGCTTCAAATAATCCTGAAAATGAGAAATAAATAATTGAAAACTTTGATACCTGATAAAGAAAGATTGTTGATTTTTTCATCAAATATACGCTTGGCTAAATAAAAACAGGAGTTGTCAAAACAGTTTAGAGAGAAAAGACTTTTGGTTGTAAACTGATCAAAATTTTCATCTAAATTGTATCATTTAGTTGATGTGTGGCTGATCTACTGGTTTGAAAGATAAACTTCCTGGTAATAAAATAGCTGTGTTATCACACTGACATCTATGTTAAGTTCACCTTCGTAAAGTTGTTTTCTCACTGGTAATTTCTGCATGAAGCATCGTTTCAGAATACCAACTATTTCCAAGCAAAGGGATTCATTGCTGAACGAATTTTGTGAGCACTGTGAAGATCGATTCAATGATATTTGCGTGAAAAGGGAATGGCCAGAGGAGAATGAGCTCATTGAGTTGCTTAGTTGACTCAAATTTGATGCATTAGAAATTTTGAGTGAAGTTAAAAGTTTGATGTATCCTGTAACAGCCATCTGGCGAGTTTCCGTTTTGCTGAAATCAAAGAAATATTTTCATAATTAGGAATCATACACTAACACAAATTATAGTAGATGGAATCCGTCGTTACTACGTGATAATTTAACATGATTAACAAAACTAAATTTGATTTTACTACGTTTATTATCACAAAATATTTTGAAAAATATAACACTGCGATTGCAATTTCGGTCACTAGACCATCATCGGGCAGATTGAGTTAAGAAGAGTTCTTAACTCAATCTGCCCGATGATGGTCTAGTGACCGAAATTGCAATCGCAGTGTTATATTTTTCAAAATATTTTGTGATAATAAACGTAGTAAAATCAAATTTAGTTTTGTTAATCAACACAAATTATGCCTTAAATTTATAATTCTGACTGCTGCTTGAACCAATAAGAGTTTGAGCTGATTGATACAACAAAAATTTTAATATGCTTAGCTTGAGCACATCCAATGAAGTATCTTTTAGTGTTTACCGTTCACCTAATGTATAAATTCAACATTCATGGTAGAAAACCCCACATTTTTGTGATCAACCTAAAACCGGAAAAATATCATGAACTTACTACATAAAAATAGCGGCTGTATATATATATATATATATATATATATATATATATATATATATATATATATACACACATAAATACATACATACATAGGGGTCCCGCCACTCTCTGACTTTCGATACAGTGCGAGGAAAATACCACTACAAACTAGCTTTCTTTGTTAGAGGACTGTTAATGAACAGAATGTAATAAATATACATAAACCTTTTCTCAACTCAATTGCTCATAATTTGTTTATTTACGGGTAAAGCCTTTGGTAACAAAAATTAACAAAAACTTGAGAAGGTTACAAAATTAATCCTTATCCTAATACAACAAAAGCAAGTAAGTATCCTAATTTAACAAAAGTAAGTAAGAAGGTCACAAAGTTAATCCTTATCTTATTATTATAATATCAACATACTCATATGACTAAGTGAATTATGAAAAAAATCACCAGCAGCCCAAGCCACATTTGCGTTTATTAGCAATATGAAAACGGTCCGATTGTCTCGTGAATCTTGCAAGAAAATGTATATCGATTTTACTTAGCAAAACAGGGCAGTTGATATAACCTTAGAGTGGGCAAAGCAAGCTCGGAATGCATCACAGTAGCCAAGAAACGTTCACGATTACATCCGAGTCAGTAGGAGATATATAAAACAAACTTGTTCTGCATTGATTCTAATTTTTTGAAGTCTTCAAATGCATAAGGCGACCAAACAATTGAGGCAAACTTTAGTATATATCCAACAAGAATAGTAAAACGATACTTCAGTGTGGAAATATCAGAAAAATCAAATTAGTGCCGGAATATGAAGCCCAGAACTCTAAAAGCCCTGCCAGTGATCATGTCTAAGTGTTGCTTAAAACTGAGATGGTTGTCATACATGACGCAAAGGTCTTTGGTTAACAGAATATTGGCAAGAGGAATGTTATTTAGCAAGAAAACAGAATCAAAATTAGCATGATTTCCAAACATCATCATATGCTTACATTTGGATATATTTAGACTGAGTTCATTCTCCCGGCACCAATCTTGAGGGCGATTCAAGACCGATTGGAGTGAATGATATCGTTAAATTTAGTAGTGATCAAAGAATTTCTATAATTTTCATTCACAGAATTATATTAAAATAAAATAATACTAGTATATTATGAAAAAAGGTACCTTCGTAAATGGGACAAACTCTATTATAAATAAAGTTGGTAAGAAAAAATTTACACAAATGTCCTTCATTTCTCAACAATTGATAATGAGTAAGATGGGTACATTAGTTCTCTAGAATAAAGTATAAACTTTAAAATAAAAACACTTGGCTTATGTTTCACAATAAAATATTATATTGTGAAACATAAGCCAAGTGTTTTTATTTTAAAGTTTATACTTTATTCTTTATGATGTTTCACCAAGTGATGTGCGAGAATTCAATCTCAGTTATTAGTTCTCTATTTGAAAATATTTTATTAGTCACCATTTGAGGGATTACGGCAGCTAGAGTAGAGCTAGAATGCTGAAATTTTGCAAGATTGTAGTTCATAGGTATGCGCTGCGACTCCAGGAATTCATTTGACCGTATATTATAGAAAAAAAAAACTCGTGGTAGCTCCATCACACTAATATCTAAATTGAATAATCTTGGCTTTGATAACAAACTATCAAACTTCTTTCAATCATACCTCAGTAATCGGTCACAATATGTTATACCGTGGTCATAGATCACAATTTTTTATTTCTACCCTCTTCTGCTTTCATTATTTGTGATTAATTTGTGAATGATATAGGTGAAAGTACAGCTAGTGGCATTCTTTTGTTTGCGGATGATTTGAAAATGTTCAGGGTCATCGAGTCTCAGAGTGACTGTGAATTGCTCTAAAGTGATATTGATTGTCTAGCATTTTGGTGTGAAACAAATAAATTACCCTTAAATATTCAAAAATGTCACTATTCTACCTATACTCTGAAAATCAAACCAGTGGAATACATTTACTCAATAAATCAAATTTTTTTGGATCGGTGTGATGTAACAAAAGATCTTGATATTAATTTTGACTCCAAATTGAGTTTCTCAACGCACATTATTAAAACTGCATCGGCAGCAAAGGGAATGCTTGGCTTGATTCTCAAAAACTGCAAGGACTTCAAAAACGAAGATAGTCTTATTGCTCTCTTCAACTCATATGTGAGAACACGCTTAGAATATGGATCGCTGATTTGGTCGCCTATTTACCTTAATCACATTCATCTGCTCGAATCAATTCAACGAAGATTCTTGAAATATATTGTGTATAGAATTGATGGAATTTATCGCGAACAAGGTTTAGATAATAATTTATTATTAAAAAGATTTTCCCTGTTATCTTTGGAGGACCGTAGAACTTACCACTCTTGCATATTTGTCTATAAGCTCACAAACTATTTGACTGATTGTCCATAGTTATTGTCTCAGCTTAACTTTAATATACCTCGTTTGAACAGTAGAGGTTCACTTTGTTTCTATTTACTTACTCCAAGAACGAATATACTATTGAAATCTCCAATTTATTCGATGTGCAAAAAGTTCGAATCAGATATGCGATAAAATTGATCTATTTTCAACATCCATTGGAGTGTTTAAAAAAGAGATACAAAATATTATCTTAGCTCCCAGAGATTCATGAAGATAATTTGAAATAAAAATATTCCTCTCTGGTCGTACGTGCTGTTTCATTTTTGAATGTTGTTGCGTTTCATTACATTTGTTGTTTTTTCTATGATTACTAAATGATTCGTTAAAACATTAAAACACTCTATTTAGTTCTTAGATTTTGGTTCTTGATCACAGTTACATGTATACATAATAAAACGATGTCCTGTAAGTGGGTCTTGTACCTGTTTGGGCAATAAATGTTTTTTTTATCACATAGGGCAGTGATGGGGAAACTACGGCCCGCGGGCCAAGTCCGGCCCGCGGAAAGGTTTAATCCGGCCCGTTTAAGAGTGCCGTCGTGAGAATGTTTGAACGCGTTCTTACTTCGTAATGTGACGACCCGCATAAAAACTACCTGCGGCGATTTTATCACGAAAAATATAAAAGTTGACCATGGTCAATTTAATATATTACATAAGGTAAACAAGGAAATTTCCTCAATAATTTAAAAAAATATCAAACAACTTCCCAAGGGAGCTGGTTATATGTATTCCGAGCTGCGAATTCTACATCCACAATCCAACGGTGCATTATAGAAAACATCATAATTCCCGTTGGATTGTGAATGTAGAATTCGCAGCTCGGAATACATATAACCAGCTCCCTTGGGAAGTTGTTTGATATTTTTTTAAATCATTGAGGAAATTTCCTTGTTTACCTTATGTAATATATTAAACTGACCATGGTCAACTTTTATATTTTTCGTGATAAGATAGCCGATTGTTGATAGTTTGAAAATTATTGCCGTTTTCATGTATTTTCTAAAAATCTTAGTAGATAATTAACAGCTAGGATATTATTATTTAATTGCTCGCTATTTGTGGTGAGTGTGGCTCTGAGCATATTTTTGCTATTAGTAAAGAGAAACCCTACTACTTTTTGTGATCATTTTTGTGGTTTTTTTTTAGTCTTATTTTATCCCATAAAATACATACTATTGCAGTGTATCGAAGGAAAGCAGTCAGGTGCGGGAGAGGTTTTTTTTATCCGTTTTAGATCTCCTAGACCAGAATTCTCGAAAAGTTTTTCATGTCTTACATATATGTTGGCATCTTTAGCGGCTCACATCGACTCAGATGAGCTGAAATTAGGTACCTGATATTTTTTTCAAATCAATAGGCAGATTGCCTAAATGGCCTTGATCTGTGTCATCAGCCAACAATTTTTTTAATTTTTTTCGTTGCAGAACAAAAGTATCAACATTTAGGTAAATTTCTGCAACCGCATACTGGCATCTCCAGCGGATCGTATCACACCTAATGAGCCGAAATTTTGTATTCGAAATGTTTTCCGAGGCAGAACTAAACTATTAAAATTTGGTTAAATTTTTCCAACGGTCGCTATTTTGCGTAATTTAAGTCCAGATAAATTCCCAAATCTAATTACTCATGCAATGAAGATAATGACAATGTTCGGCTCATCTTATATATGCGAACAAATCTTTTCAACAATGAAGCTTAGGAAAACTTCTTTAAGAAACAGAATCACAGATGAGCACCTTTCATCAGTTTTAAGAATTTCTGCTTCGCAAATGGAACCGGACTATGATGAAATTTTGATGAAACAGTCTCAATTTCATTTTTCTCATGCTCCATCAACCAGTAACGACACCAGAAAATAAAGTGATAATACTTCACATCAAGAACTACACTAAATTCATTTTATATTTTGTGCTTATAATTTTCTTACCTTTTGCTTTTTTACTATTAAAATAATAAGTGTAGGTATGTAATAATATATGTATATGTTTATAGAACACATAAATTTTTTAACGATTAAGCATTATTCTTTGGCCCGCTACGATGGTCTAGTTATTACAAATGGCCCGTCTTAAAAAAAGTTTCCCCACCACTGACATAGGGTATCCGCACAACGCGCTTGGATGGTAGAGGGTAGCCTAGCTGGTCGCGTGGCTGCAAGCATAATCTTCGTAGTTTCTTACGGGGTACCGTACGTGCGCTCAGGTCCGGTCGATTGTATGCTAGCAGGCTGTGTCGCTGGAAGAACAACATTTTGCATTCTACCAGCGACCAGCATGCGGAATGGATGTGGAAAAACTGATGTCTTGTGGAGAACAAACTACCTCTCTGGAATCAGGCCCATCCAGACCATCAAAAACAGATTTATTGTGGCTAAATTATGGGATGGTGTAGCCGCAGAAATGAATATAGATCATAAGTAGAAATTTTAGAATATTTTCGTATTCAGAAATGAAATACTAAATATTGGATGGATTTGTACGTTAGGTACTTTGTGATAATACAGTTTTTAAATATAAATGAGAAACACTTTCTTTGTTTTTTATATCACTATTTTTATTTAATTGTTTGCGACAGCAGTTTCGTAGTACTCCGAAGTGGTCCGTTCTGGGACCACTTCTATTTTTATTGTTTATTAATGATCTACCCTTAAATTTGAAAAAGTTGCTGACTGATCAGTCGGAGGATATTATTTTTTTATTAAGTAAACATAGAATAACATTGTTTGCTGATGACACCTCCATAGCCGTTACTGGACGGACTTTTGAGGAGTTACAAAGATTCTGTGGGTTACTGGTGAGGTGCTTTATTGAGTGGTGAAATTCAAATGCAATAATGATAAATGTCAACAAGACAGAATGTATTAATTTCGCTATTCGAAACGATAATCATTGTAAACTGCTCATTACCCATTTAGATACTGTCATCTCATCTAAAGACTGCACTAAGTTTCTTGGAATCCACATAGACTGTAATCTGAGGTGGAATGCACATATTGACGTGGTGTGCAAGAAACTCAATAGCTCTTACTAGGCAATAAGTCGAGTCAAAGGTTCACTTCCTCTACAGTCTGTACTGAACATCTACTATAGCTTGGTCTACAATCACTTAACATATAATGTTTTACTATGGGGAAACTCCCCAGATGTTGGGAGAGTTTTCATAATTCGGAAGAGAATAATTCGAATGATATTTAATATTTCTCCGCGATCATCCTGTAGGCCCACTTTTCGTCAAGATGCCATATTAACATTGGCTTCTATTTTTATTTTTAGATGTTTAGTGTATGAGAAGGAAAATGAGTTCAGTATTACTAAACTTTCTAGCTTTCATGGCTATAATACCAGAAATAAGGAAATTCTTTATGTACCTAAGCATAAAACTCATAAGTATGAAATGTCTCCCATGTATCAGAGTATTAGAGTTTTCAACCATTTACCTCAAAGTATTCAGTCTCTTGATATTAGAAGGTTTAAGAAAGTAGTTAAAGCCTTATTGTTAAGAAAATGTGATCACACTGTAAGCGACTATTTCTGTGATATTCTTGAAATAAGCTGAAGTGTAATTTTTGTGACCTGTCCTATACATATGTACCTATGTCTTAAAGGATTAATAAAATATTATTATTATTATAATATTATTATTATTACTACATTTTCAAGCGAATGAACATTTTTGTTCAGAAGTTCATTTTGTTGGAAGGAGTTGAAAGATTATAATTGCTGGGAATTTAGAATTTTAACCTATACAAATGAAGGGCTTGCTAACAACATAAACTTTTTGAGCTTTCTGTTTTAAGAACCGCTTTGTAGCATTGTTGTCTAATAAATTAAAATCATCACTGTCACTACTTGAATCATCCATTTTAACCACAAATTTGCACACTTCGAGGGTTGATTTCCGTATGACCAACTACAATCTACCGGCCTACCGGCGTTGACGTGCGGGTATCTAGCAGTTTTTAACTCTACCATCTAGTCTACCGGCGACCTTCCAGGCCCGTTGTGCGGATACCCTTAGGTCGTATTTTATGCGCGGAATGCACCGCGTCGAGATGTGATTCTAACGAATTGAATTGTATTTTGAAAAATCACGCATAAATAGCAAATCGAATTGATAAGTTGAAAATAATTAACTTCATAAAAAAAGGTGGGGAGGTGCATAGTGGTAGAGATAAAAGTTTAATTTTCATAATGGTTTACCGTATTTTATAAAACATTCACTGTTTTATTACCGTATTTTATAAAACATTCACTGTTTTATTAACACTTTCACAATGTTCTTACAGCTCTTATGAGCATGGAATTGGCGCAGATTATAAAACAAATCGCCTGTTAGGCTTGCTCTATATATGTTGTTTACTTCTATAATAAAACAGTTTTTAGAACATTTATAAATGTCTCATAAATATTGAAAAAAACATTTATGAAACTGTTTTATAACAGCTCTGTTACTAGGAAGGAATCGCATATTGAAAGGACTTTTTTAGAGTCGTTATGAAAATGTTTTATAAAGCTCGCAACTTTAGCATTTTTGCTACGACCGCCAATAGTTACAGGATAATAAAGTTTTTTTAATATTCCTATTCACACAAAATTGTTTGTGAATATGCAATTAGTCTCTTTAGTTGTTGTAAGAAGATAGGTACTAAGATCTGTTAATATGGTAGCAAACATAAAGTAATGACAAATGGCTGATTCAGTATAAAAAGTAATAAAAAGAATGAGTAAAAAAATGCACCAGTGCAGATATGGCTGCGAAATTAAATTTACTGTCAAGTATATGGTACAGTTCTAATAAAATTTTAACGCGCTTCCCGAATTATGGCATGAAAAGTAAATCACATATATTTCACAATCAAATCATGAAAAATGTACATGCCGATTATCATGGGCCTAACAATTGGAATCTCGTAAATATTACAAATTATAGGCCAACACTCGTTTTTGCTGCTCTTAAAAATTGGGAGTCCATCCATATTAATATTAATTGAAATAGTTTTTGGAATGTCACTCAGTTTGTGCAGAGCATTTCTCAAACTTGATTCCAAACCATTATGCCAGTAGTTTCCCATACCAACTTTTGTTAAAAAAATTGTTTGTCTGGTTTTTAAGAGGATTCGAGGATCTTGAGGTGGACAATTTGGTATGTGTTCATTAAGTATAACAAAAAGTCTCTTTTGAGATAAATGGGGAATTATTTGATACTGCCCATGACCGAATATCTTCTCTTAACTTTGCATTTTTTTCTATCTTGCACAAACTGCTTGCAGAATGATGCTGATCGCCAGTATCTAATTCGACAATCCAACTTTCTATTTCAGTTTCCCGGTGAACATCGTTCTGTGGTATTGCCTGATGAGAAACGCAATTGATGTTGAGTCCATCAGACTCCTCTGTTGGAATAGTATGGTCATTTCGATTGCTAATCTCTAAGGTCTCTGAATGATTGTAAGAACTAGAACCACTAGTGCTTGCTATCTGTGGATCGCTTACGATCTCATGATATTTACTTTTAATTTTTCTGTGAAATGTACCACTTCTTTTAATTTTTTTCCAGCTACTGTACGGCATTTTATTTGTACATGCAAACAAAAATATCAACAGACGAAATAAACATGAAGGCTATTTTATAATAGTTTTATAATTATTGTTGTGTTAACATTTTAATTTTAAAAGACTCCCTCATGCAACATATTTGTTTTCTAACTATTTTTTGGAAAACTATAAAACAACAATTTTATAGTCACTCGCTTCCATGCCAATTTGCTACAGAAAACAATTCACTTTTATAAATAACAATTAAAAAACTATTTTGTTATAAGGAAATATGTTCGTAACAAAACAGTTTTATTATTGCTTTTATAGCAATAAATTAATCCAAAAACGCACCTTTATAAAATGCCTTCAGAGCAAAGTATCATTCAGAGCTAATATGTTTTATAAAAAGTATTTTATAAATGTTTATAAAATAGCTGTATAACTTATTCTACAAATATTTTATAGTTTTGCTGTAAAAACGTTTTCAGAACAGTTTCATTGACAGAACAGTTGAGCGCAACAAATTTATCCTGAATTAATACTTTATAAAACATAAAAGTTTTTACGAAGCGTTAATGAAACAATTATAAAGTATATTAGTTCGCCAACTATGTCGAATTGCTAGTTGGGTATGTATTTTATGGAATAAAATAGGAGTAAAGAAACACTTAGCGTTGCGGTCCACTTGTCACTAACATCTAAACCAAAGAACAATTTTGTTATTATTAATTTATCACAGTCAAAAGAATTTAATATTTGTTATAAAACGTAAGGAAGCTCTATATTTTTAGATTACTGATCAATTTATAAATAAACATCATTACCTGGAATAGAGGGCTTTTCGCAGAAGTAAAATCAAGTGATCTCTCATTGTGGAGGAAATTTTAGTTAAGGGCATCACAGCATTCAAAAGTTGAGCTGCAGTAGCTCCTGGTATTTGAATCAAGTCTTGCATTACTTCTATAACACAACTTTGATTTTCTAGGAGAATCAGTGCAAGATTTCTACTCATTATATAGAGACAATCTGAAAAAAAATTGAATGAGATGTAGCTATTTCCAATTCATATCATAACATTGCACATTCTGTGAAAATATTTTTACTTCAGAAATTAAATAAAATTTTTTTCAATTGTATAGCATCAATTTTACCTGAAAACACTTTTTTATTAATTCCTAATAACAATGTATCATTAATATTTAGTTAATTTAAAGAATTATAAATATATATACAATAAATTAGACAACAAACCTATATACTGTGTAACATTCTGATCAGTTAATATGTTGTTAATAATTTCTTGTACAATGATTCCTGCTTTATGTCTCTTATGTCGACATATTTTGATGATTATTAAAATTCCTAAATTCCATTCTTTTTCTGCAATGGGATCTATGAAAATGAGAGGTAGTCCACTTTTGATGTTCAGCAAAACAAATGCAAAGTTGATCAGACCTTGAAGGACAATGTCACGGTCTTGTAAACTAAACAGAAGATAAAAGAATTTTACATATACATATATGTATATCTTATATACATATAATATAAATATATATATATATATATATATATATATATATATATATATATATATATATATATATATATATATATATATATATTATATATATTTTCAAATTCTTTATTAATGTTAAAACAATGGTTTGTTTACATAAGTCAATCAAATGTCAGAAAAGAAAATCAATAAAATCTCAAATTTAACACATCTGCTAAAATCTTACATCAATCAAAATACAAATACAGGTTAAAAATCATTATAAATTTATCCAATTAAAACTCTAATAATGGCTTATTAAGGAACTCATTATAGCTGTAAAAAGCATTTTCCATTAAGAGGCCAGACACATGTCCCTTAAATGGAGCCAATAGAAGCTGTCTGACTGCATGTGGCAATTTATTGAAAAACTTCGGTCCCAGGAAATGAGGCCCATCCTGAGTTCTTTTAAGGCGACAAAAGTCCGAGAGCAGATCGTGTTTAAGCCGTGTATCATGTAAATGGATATCAGAGTGACATTCATATAGATTAAGATTTTTTTTTATATGAAGTAGATTTTCCAGTATGAAGATGGATGGCAGTGTCAGAACTCTAAGTTTGATGAAAAGCTCTCTACAGTCATCCCTGTATCCTAATCCTCCGATAATTCTTATGGCTTTTCTCTGAAGCCCGAAAATTCTGTCAGCATGACAAGAGTGTCCCCATAATAGGATGGCATAGGCAAGTCTGCTGTGAAAGACACCAAAGTATGCAGATCTCAGAACCGACGCAGCAAAAATAGATTGCTCTTCAGGCTAGCCGCCAAATTGTCAACCTGTGCCTCCCATGTGAGTCTCCGATCAAGATGTACTCCCAAAAACCTACACACGCCACTCTCTCTTCCCGCATGTTTCAGACCACTAACTGTAAAAATCATTCCACTTGTTTTACTCTTATTCAGGTGAAGCCCATTCACCGCAAACCATAGCTCTGCCCTCTCCTGTAGTCTCTCAGAATCAGCAACAGCTTCTATTATGGAATCGGCGGAGGTCAAGATGGTAGTGTCATCAGCAAAAAGAGTGAATTTGGCATTGGGCTCAATATATGGTAAGTCATTTAAAAAAATTAGGAATAAGAGAGGCCCAAGCGCAGATCCCTGTGGAACTCCAATATCAATATTGCCTCTTGCCGATGTGGCACCACCAACCCGAACCACCTGTGTTCTTTCTGCCAAATACCACCTTATCAGATCAATGCTGCTATTTTCAAAATGATAGGCAGACAGCTTCTTCACTAGAATATCATGAGAGACGCAGTCGAAGGCCTTGCTGAGATCACAGAACAATGTGGCACAGACCGAACCTTCATTGAATGAGTCCAAAATATATGAAGTTAGGTCAGCTCTTGCCAGGGTGGTGTTCCTACCCTTTCGAAAGCCAAACTGAGAGTCAGTAAAATAACTATTTGACACGAAGTAATCAGTGATCCGGATCGCGATACATTTTTCAAAGATCTTCGAGAAAACTGGCAACAGTGATATAGGTCTATAACTTTCAGGAAGATCCCTATTGCCCTTTTTAAAGATGGGGGTCACTAAAGCCTCTTTAAGGATTTTTGGAAAAATAGATTTGTTTATGCAGGCATTTATGATGCATTATATGTATGTATGTATGTATATATATATATATATATATATATATATATATATATATATATATATATATATATACATGATGAAAACAACATTTAGAATTAGTTTTAACTACTGTCGTATTATTCACATTTTTATCACATGAAGAGTAAATGAAGAAAATAATATTATGATATATATACAATATACTACTTACCTAATATTTAGTACCTGGGTAAAAATATTTTCTATACTACATAATTTGGGTGCCAGATCACGAAACCATAAAGATATTTCTGTTTTATGCTGCTCATTATAATATCTTGAAATACATGACTTGAGAATCTCAAATACTTTCTCTTCATATTGTTGAATTGTAGAAATTGTTAGAAGGACAGTAAGCTGAAATGGATGAAGTATGAATTCAGGGGCTTTGATTATATTTTTGAGGTAGAGTAAATATTCTTTTATAGAACTGGAATTTAGTGCTGCTGATGAATGTATATGATAAAGCACAGTACTTTCTGCTTCAAGTAAGTCTTGATTGGAGGTACTTTCTGAAAAAAATTGAATTAGTTGATTTTTAATAAGAGTGGAAATTTTTTCTGAAAGTAACCCAAAATTTTATAATTTACCAAATTGAAATTTATTATTTCAGTTTTCAAAATATAATTCTTAACCATAGTTTACATCAAAGATGTGTTATAATACGTTTTTTGAATCATGAAGTAATATATCAGTAAGTTCTAATCATATAAAATGGTACAGAAGTAGCAATAACTCATAGGAAATGCAAAAATTGGACATCAAAAGGACTAGTATCAAAAGCCAGACTCTTAAACTGGAAAAGAAGGTATTAAGTATAACGATCTTTGGCTTTTTTCGAATATACTACCAACATTGATGCTTATCAGTTGATAAGGAGTATTAATTAACTAAATAAGATATGATAGATAACTCCTTAAGTATATGATATTAAGTTTTACCAATTAGGTTCATAATCAATTTCCTGAATTCAATCAAAAATCTGCGAGACTTAATTGAAAAAATTATGGAATCAATAAATGAATACAACTAATATTCCACAATCTGAAGAATAAATAAAGAGACAATGTGCCTACACAGCAGTTAGAAATCAAGGAGAAACAACTTAGATTCCATATTACTATTGTATGCCATAAGCACATATAATTTGATATAAAACAAAACAAATTTCATCACCTATTGCATCCAAATCTACACTCTCTGAACTAGAAAGTGAAATAACACTTGATGTTTCATAAATCCTTAGGCCAAAATATGTTTGCAACCTTATGATAATGGATTTAAAATTATGATCTTTACATAATTTGAGCAATTGATAAACAAATCCAGGTATTTCCTGTGCTGTGAGTTTTTCTATGTATGTCCCTAACTTATTCACAACTTGATTATGTTCATCTTTTGTGAGTGAAATATCTCTAAAACAAAAAATGTTATTTGGAAATAGAATTAACAAATTCGCTTACGTAAACATGGATGCAATAGCAGCAGCTCTTCCAGGTGGCCATTGCATCATACACAGAGTGTTCACTAACTGCTTTTTATAATCTTTTCCACTCATTTCCGTTCCATTAAAATCCACCTCTTCCTGATCTGATACTATATTTATAACTTCTGGAAAGAGTTCCTTCCAACTAAGAAGAAATTCACAATTTATCATTTCAAATTATACTTAAATCACCCAATAGCAGAATACCTGAATTGACTACTTTTATCATTTTGAAAACATTCCAAGCAAAAATTTGACAACTTTACAAGACTACATGTGCTATATTTTGGCAAGTCTGAATTTATGTAGCTCACAACATCGTTGACTTGAGAACTTGGAATTTCACTACTGTCTAAAATTTTCAAAGTTTCTATTACAATATCTAATTTTTTTTCTTCCAGTTCCCTTGAAAAGGTAACAGAAAAACCTTTCAGAATATAATTCCATGTTTGGAGAAATGAGCCACTCACTATTCTGGTTTTTATCAAGGAAGTAATCTGAAGATAGAAAAATATGAAAGAATAAAAAATTTCTAGAAGGTTCAATATAGTTAACAATAATTACCTTATCTCCTTTTATATCAGAAAGTAGTTTTTTCAAAGATTCAAGATTTTTTGTTTGCCCAAATCTAAGAATTTTTTCTTCTAATTCTGACATTTTTTACTATTGAAAAAATCTAAAATTTCAAATAAATTTCCTTTGGTGCAGTTGAACAGTTATTCCCGCTTTTTCTATGATATATAAAAATAATTTTGTGGTTATAATTTCAAATGTTCTATCTTCTTCTTCGGTTCTGTACTCAGTAACTAGGATTTTTGTTATTAATTAATATAGAAAAGGTTTTTGAGACTCCTGGAAATTAGATTAATATTGGAGACAAATGGGAAAAAACATAATTTATATTCGTTTCATTATTTGCATTATCAATTATCATTTTATCGACTGCTATAATCATATGTTTTTATTTAGTCCGTGATATTGATAGGCTCTTGCACCGTATATTTTAAACTTTAATGATAAACCAACACGACAAAAGGAGGTGTTGGGTTGGATAAACCGAGTTTAATTTGACATTTTCACTTGTCGAATGTCAAATTAAACTCGATTTATCATTTATTCATTCAACTTAGTTTAACCTTCCAGTGCACGGGTGAAAAAAACTTACGCCAGTAGACGGGTCCGGTCTCTCAGACCCTAACTCAGTATTTTTTTTTCATAAAAAATTTTTTTTTTCTAGTTTCATTTATGTTTTATTTTGAAGAATCGAAGTGTTTTCTTTAACTTAAATAATAAGAAAGCCAATTTTCTAATTTTTTTATATTTTTAATAATTCAAATCAAAATGTATTCTTTTTTTAACATTAGTATCAAGATAATAAAAAATGATAAAAAAATGCCCGAACAAACAATGTCGATGTTAGGATTCTTTAAACAAGAGGTCATATAAATTTTATCAACTAATTCAACAACAGGAATAAAAAAGTTTATATGAAATATCTACTACTTCTGCTCACTACACATTCGGAACAAAAAATCACTACGTGCTCTAAAGATAAGAAATTATTACATTCGTTACAGTAGTATTTTGTTTTACGATCTTCACATTATTTCGTGTTCTAAAATCTCTACGAATTCGGGATCTAAAATTTCAACGAATTCGGGATGTAACATTTCTACGAAGTCGGGATCGGCAATCATCATCGGTATCTACGTCGACATCGGTTTTAACTTCCTCGAACAATTTACCAAGTCTATTGACTTCAACTTCTTAAGGATCCATAATAAAACAAAATATAATGTGTACTTGTCCAGAAAATTACAATAAAGATAACTAAAAAATAACTCGAATATTCCCCGAATACTTTACTTACACCAATGCACGGGTTAGGTCTGACAATACGTTTCTCGTGATCTATCATGCCCTAAGTAAAAAAAACTTGACTGAAAACAATACTAATCGTTAGGGAAGGAGCCTACCGAAAGGTACAGCGGGGCTCCCCACCCAATTCAATGACATCAGAAAATAGCGCCATAAATCAAAACGCCCGGTCTGTCAGACCCAACCCGTGCACTGGAAGGTTAATAATATACGGTGCAAGAGCCTCTGTGTGATATAAATAATAATAAAATATATGCAGTGCAAATATATGAAATTATATCAAAGTCAGTTACATACGAAATATTAGCCTAGGGTGTTATTTTAGAAAAATAATGCCTTAGAGCCTATATAGGAAATTTATTTAATTTAAACATAATATACATCACATGAAAATAATTTTTCGATTCACTCATGAAAATGTTCGAAGTAGGACGAAATACCAAGATATTTTAGTGAAAGCTACTAAAGCTGTTGATGCGATTGTGACAGAAAAAACTAGGCGGATAATTTTTCCCAGTTTGCTGTCGGTTGATAGCTTTTGAAGAAATTGAGCTATTAATTTCAAATTTATAACATATTATGTAGGTATCCATAAAAACACGGGTTGTTATCATAGATATATACTATATATACTTACTCGATATACATTAAGATTTCTATGGTTGTTATTGAACCAATTTAGTTCAGGGTATATTTCCGCTAAAAATCGAGTAATATGTCGTTTAACGTTTTTTTTTGTAGGTACAAATAAAGATTTCGATTTTACAATAGATATTTCATTGCCCATTTTAAAAAATTTAAATACTGACAGTAAAAGTGATATGAAAGTATAGATCCAATTTGCAGTGGGCTTTGACAGGTTTTCACTTTGAAAACCTGCGATGGGTGCGATTAGCAAAGTTGGAACTAGGACCAAGATAGTTTTTCGTTTCATGACATATTTATGACATTTTGCAGGTGCAATGGCCCAAAATGCGTTGATACCTATGTTGATAATATACTTCCGGTTGAACCGGAAATACCCTCAACTTTTTTAATTTATATGAGACCTCCTGTATATCTTTGCAGATGTTGAAAAAGCTTGGGATTTCGAATTCGTACGTACTGGGTTTAGTGTAAAAAAAACTGTATACACGAGGAATTATCGCACGTTTCAACTTCTTTTGAGTTTTTTACATTACCGTAAAAAAACGTTCAGATAAACAAATTGATGTGTTTATGGATATGTAGTAAGTAATAAACAAAATATGCATTTTGCGCCATTGCACTTACCTGCAAAATTTCATAAATATTATCCTTTTCGTTCAAAAGATATTTACTTGGTTCCATACTTTATTCCAACCCCGTATAAACTGTATATGTTCATATGTATGTATGTATAAGCTTATGTATTTAAGCGTTGTTTACACGATAAAGGGCGCAATTTTGAAGCAATAAGGTTGATAGTTTGTAAATAGGTAGTTTCGTATGAGATCTTGGATGGGATTGTTTTTGGTTCGAATTGGTTGGGGGGTTGACCCCCTGAAGGGAAAATAAATCTTGTTCACACGATAAACGGCGCAATTTTGTAGCAATAGTGTTGAGAGTTTCTATCTAGGTAGGTTTGTATGATATCTTGAATGGAATTGGTTTTGGTTCGATTTGGTTGGGGGGTTGCTTCCCGGGGGAAGATATATAAATCTTATTTACACGATGAAGGTAGCAATTTTGGAGTAATAGGGTTGAAAGTAGGTATTTTCGAAAGATATCATGGATAGTGTTTGGTTTTGGTTCGAAAACCAAGCTGGCTTTTACATATATGGTTGATTCCTTCCAAATATTCCAGAAGCCTTTTTTGTAATACTATTTTAAATATCTTTGCCATTACAGGTAGAACAGAGATGGGTCTATAGTTTCCTAGATCACAGATTTGCTTTAGTTGGGTTCTTTAATTTATGCACTCATTATTCCTAGCATGTTATATTTTGGTATTTGATTGAGGTATGCAAATCAGTGTTAATGGTATTTCTTTGAGAATTCGGGTATCTCTGTTGGCTGCTATGTCGGCTTGTTCATTTCCTTCAATCCCAACATATGATAGTGTGTAGTAGAATCTAACTTAAAAATCATCGGCTTGGATGTAATATCTTGTTTTGTGTATTGCAGATTCTAAAGGATTTTTGATCTTGTTCTGTCTGATATTATGTAGTGCACTAAAGGAATATGTGAATACATGGTAAGATAATTTGGAATTTGTGCTGTGATTGTCGAGAATATATTTCAATACCTCGTTTATGACAGATAACTCTTCTGTATAAACACTAGCAGATTTGACGTAAAATTTCACGTCGGAGGCAACGTAAGCTAAGCCTACCACTTCCCCATCTTGTTTCAATGATGCACGAGTGAAAAGAAATGTGGAAATTGATTCTGTATGAGTTTTGGTGGCGTAGTATTTTCATAAAATCATTCTAAATCGATGATTATGGTAGGAGATGGTAGAGTTCAACGTGCGAAAGAGGTGTAGCGCATAGGTGTTATATTTGTTAGTTGATAGTCAAGTAATAGACATGAATTATCTACTCTTTCATAGTAGGTTTCGTTTAATCAGGCTTCGGCGATTTTCGAATATGGATTTTGAACCGACGTTTGGTCAATATTTGTTTGGATTTATGGAGATTGCTTTTGAAGTAAATTTTGATATCATTTTATGGCAATGGATCATCTTAGGGGCATATATCCTGTTAATGACTACAAGCTGACTATAGGTGTAGTTCTATGTCTTCTGGTTATTATTCTGAGTGCTTTATCATATTGCGTGCCACCGTTGTAATCGAGAAAACAGTCCCAGAGGCCAAACCACATTTTAGTAATATTTATATGTATAAGCTGAAAGAAATGGTTTCCTGACAGTTTTGTGTTTTTTTTTTGTAGTTTTGAGTTTTTTTTTTGTAGTATTTCAGTGTCTCTCATATATGAGCGACGTGGCCCTGTAGCAAAAAATGCGCGATGTTTAAGCTGCTGAAAATATGATCAACGCATGTTTTTCAGTGTTTTCTCTTTTCTTGCAGGTTTGACGATTGAAAACTGAACGGTTTGTGTTACGTTGCAATAGATATCGCATTCATCTGCTATATTTTTATGTTTGTGTATTTTCTATTATCCTATCATGCTGATGATACGGCGATGGTCCTATCAGATACAAACATTGAAAATTTAAATCGTGATATAAACTGTGATATGCAAAATTACCTTCAATGGCTGTGTCATAATAAATTAAGTATAAATACAGAAAAAACTGTTTATATGATAATGAAGCAAAAAAACAAAAGGTACTGTGATCTAGGTTTATCAATAAATAATGTAAAATTAAAAGAAGTTAAGATACATAAATATCTAGGATTAGTATTAGATAATAAATTGACATGGAATAGTCATGTACCTAAGTACTGTAGTATCTAAAATCTCTCCCATGATAGGTGCTACAAAAAGATGTTCGCATTTATTGGATATGCAAAGTAGATATTTACTGTAAGTATAATAGTTTTATAGAACCTTTTATCAGATATCTAATACCCTGCTGGGGAAATGCACCAAATTATGTAATCAATAAGCTACAAAGAACTCAAAACAAAGCAATTAAAAATATCTTTAATATTGAACACAGAACATTAACAGAACATATATATAAAGTAACTAAGATTCTTAATATACAGAACTTGAAAAAATTAAAACAAGTAAAATTAATATATGGTATAAAGAATTGTCAAATAAAAACTCAAACAAAATTAAAACAACAAATAGAGTATCATAATTATTTGACAAGACAGCGAGACATATTCGGAAACGAATTTAGGAAAACAAATAAGACTCAGAATTCTCCTATTTACAGAAGCATCCAAGTATTTAATTCCATCCCCCTAAATATAATTAACATTGAAAACTATAAAAGATTGTGCCATCTCCTGAAGGAATTCTTGAATTTGGAATAGACTTTCCGTTTTATTATTTTTGTTTTTTTATTATTATTGTTATTAGATTGAATATACTCTGTGTTTTCTAGTTTTTCTAAATGTATTAGTAGGCCCTGGTGCCAGTAATGTAATTTACTGTTTAAGGGTCAGCAAATAAATAAATACTTTATTATTACTTTATTATTATTTATTATAAAAATTTTTTCGGAGTACCAGACCCTACAGACAAGTTCGTTCTCTTGTATATTTTATAGTTTTATGTTTATCTATAGTATATTCCATTATATCACCATATTCATTACGGATTATTAGAACCTACAGTCTAATACCTCTGTCACAAGAAAAAATTCGTCGCAGGTATCCTTGTGCTATGCGAAAATTCAGAAGTAATCAAGACGTACACTTGCAAAATCGAAAGCCAAATTGACTCAAAATTATTGTAACAAGTGCCCTGTACAGCCGCAAATGTGTGCGTTATGTTTTAATGAAAAACATTAAGTTTTCCGGTATTTAATTTTCGTAGTTAAAACAAATTTTTGCTTCGTTTTGTTAAGTTCTGAACATAAGAGTTTTCAAAATGAGTTTTGTGTGGATATTTTTTGTTATTAATATGTTCTAAAAATAATCTTCTTCTGAATGAATTTTGTGTTGATATTTCGTAAAATAAATATTTTTTCAATTTTTTTTGTATTAAATATATCTTTCCGATTTTGCTCAAACCAAGACGCATATAACTTTGCCTAGAGGCCACGCTCATGATTTCCCATAAGAAATACACGGTAGCGGGTGTTATATTTGATATACATGGCCTAACAGTGAGAGATGTTGAGAGATGTGTGTCTCTTAAAAATGAGCGACGTTGCCCTCTGCGACATTTCGGCGTCTCTCATATAGGTATGACGTGGCACGCAATATGTTATATTGTATGTTTTCGACAAATTTGAAGTAAGAGTTTCTTGACGCGGAATAAAGTTGTAAAACGTATTCTAGTTTTTGGATTTAATCAGACTTTTATATATTTTCAGTAGTCTTGTCGATTCCAATTCCCATGTTGTGTGTGATAGAACTCTCAATAGGTTAATAACGCAGTTTATTTCTTGTCTTATTTGGTTTATATGATATATCTAGTTAAGTCGGCGATCCAAGTATACCTATCCCTAGAATTTTGGTTGTTCCTTTAAATTTGAGTATTTCGTTGTTTAATGAAAATTCGGTTATCAATAACTTCTCATTTGTGTAAAGAGCAGTTAGTCTTCGTTGCTGAAAAGCTTAAACCTGTAGTTTGTGTCCATGTTTCTATTTTTGTTAAAGTATTTTGTATTTCTTTTTCTATGTCTGTAAAAATTGCTGGTTTGCAAAAGCTTCTCACTTCTGTCTCAATCTTTAATATATTATTTACTGTTGATCTATATTTTCTAAATACACTCTCTAAGTATCAAACAATTCTATTATTTATTATTTGTTCAGAGATTTTACACAAAGTACATGTGGGGGAGATAGGTCTACATGCACGTAGAAAAGATCGCAAACAAGGCAAAATCATCACTGATGGTGTGCAGGAACATCGCAGGAAAAACGTGGGGCTGTAACCCATCAATACTGCGATGGATGTACACCATGATAGTGAGACCTATGATCACCTACGGAGCAGTAGTGTGGCATGGCAGACCGAACTCACCACAGCAAAGAAAACCTTGGAGAAAGTGCAAAGACTAGCATGTCTTTGTATAACAGGAGCAATGAGATCGACTCCAACAGCAGCACTAGAGGTAGTTCTGGACCTCACTCCTCTCCACATAATGGTGAGGAGAACTGCTTGGGGAGCAAACCTCAGGTTGGCTAAAGTTGAACTCAAAAGTACTGCATACGGTACAAGGGACTCAACCCTTACCGGAAGTGCACACCTTGCTGACCTCCCAACTGACGAAATTACCAGGATATTTAGTTTCAAGAAATTATTTTGAACGGAACTAAATACCAAGCAGGAATGGAGCATAGAATCCATTCGAGCACTGGAGAAGAATACCATAATATGGTATACGGACGGGTCTAAAACTCCCGAAGGAACTGGAGCAGGAGTCGTTGGGCCTCGTACCAAATACTCAGAACCCATGGGCCAGTTCCCCAGTATTTTTCAAGCGGAAATTCACGCCATAGAAAGGTGCATTCAGTTCAACCTCGATATGAAATACCGGAATAAGGAAATTGCGATCCTATCCGATAGCCAAGCAGCCATCAAAGCGTTGAGCTCTTATAACATCAACTCAAAGATGGTTTGTGAATGCCTAGACAAACTAAACGATCTGGGCAGGAACAACAAAGTGATCCTCCTCTGGGTGCCGGGGCACGTCGGAGTCAAGAGTAATGAACAAGCAGACACCCTGGCACGAAAGGGTGCTCCAACGCCACTAATCGGGCCAGAGCCTTTCTGCGGACTTGGAAAATCTTACTTCCAAGAAGTACTCAATAAAGCTGAAGAAGCAATGAGAGCAACATACTGGCAAAGACTTCCAGGACCGAGGCAGGCCAAAGATCTCATCGGAAAGTTCAACCGAGCAAGATCGAAGACACTGATTAACCTCAGCAAAACTAGTCTAAAGACAATCACAGGATTTCTTACGGGGCATTGCAGACTCAAAGAACACCTAAGGAAGCTAGGTTTAGAGGGGGACAGCACCTGCAGATTCTGCAAGGAACGTCCAGAAACACCCCACCACAGCATACCACTGATGGAGTGCTATGCTGTGCACCATGAAAGACTGAACACACTGGGATCATACCAGCTGACTGTAGAAGAAATACCACGAATAGACCCCCTTAAAATCCTCAAATTCCTGAAGGTATTGAGACTTGAGGGGCTGCTGTAAAACGAGAACACATCGAGAAGCAGAAGAAGATGGGGCACAATAGATCTAATAAGGTCGCAGCGCATCGGTCACCATCCACTCCTACCAATACCAATACCAATAGGTCTATATGAGTCTAATGATGTTTTCGGCTTTTTTGGTTTATGTTTCGGTATAAATTGCTTCTCTCCATTTCGACAGGAATTCATGGTTGAGGCATATACTGTTGTAGAATTGTAGGAGGAACTCTTGATTGTCTAGAGCTGGACATCAGGAATCTTCACATTTTTGTGATGCATCTTTGAGTTCCTTCTTTATGAGGGGGAGGTTCAATGGGTTATTATTATTACTATCGTGATTAAACTTGAATTATCTTCCATTGAGTTGTTTATATTTAAGAAAATCTGAGTTGTAGTTTGTATCCTTGAATTTTCTTTCATAATGTGTTCCAAGTTTGGCATATTTCTTGATCGTTAGTTATCGCCTTTCCATCTTGTATAATGAATGATATTTGGCTCGTATTGCTGATTCTTGTAATTTTTCTAATTTTGTTCCATAATTCGGAAGAGGATGTTTGTGAATTGATGCTAACGATATATTCGTTCCAGGAGTCTTTTTTGGCTTTTTTATTGTAAATCTTGCTTTTGCTCTTAGCCTTTTGAATTCTATAAGATTATGCTCACTGGGATGTCGTCTTAGGTGATAAAAGAATGCTTACTTGCTCTTTCTGCCATTTAACACCCTCTATTCCACCAAGGCACTTCATGTTTTTCTTATTTGTCTTGATTTTTCATGTATTTCCAGCTTCGGTTGATAGTTCTATGAAATTGTTGGTTCTGATTTCTGTGTTTGAATTGATATGAATTTGGGAATGTATGTGTGTGTGACAATGTTCGAATAACACTATCTTCGACAATAAACTATTTCGACGAGTTGTAGTCCATATAGGTCGCAATAAGCAAAACGCAAAAAATACCAAGACTCACCCTTTCTAGTGTTCTTCGACTTGTAGATCTCTTCTTTACGGGTACTCCGAGTTGAGCACACCACATTAGTCTGTAATTAGGCACTCCGCTCAATTAATCAGTAAATTATATGAATAGGTATGTCTATCGATTGTGAAACGATGTTCACAATGCGAAATCTCGAACAACAGTGTTTGTGATCTGGAAAGCTTTGCGTTGCGACCAACAAAAAATGTAACAAAAAAAAAGAAAGATAGATATTCTCCACATTTTTTACCGAATCTAGCTCGTTTCAGTGAAAACCGAACAGTATGTTTTCTATGTAGGTAGGGGAGACCGGGTACAAAAGTAACATTTTGTACTTTTGCCTTGGTTTCTCGTAAGGTGTTATTATTTCGGTGAAATTGATATAGCCATACATAAATTTCGTATTTGTTCTATACATTAGCATCTTAAATTACCTTATAATTGTGCAATTTGCATGAATCACAGAAACTTCAAAAAAATTCGTCATTTGTTACTTTCGACCACGTTGGCGGGCCGAAAGTAACACGTTGTGGGTCGAAAGTAACAGGGCAAAGGGGTTTGTAATGAATATGATATGACATATTCAATCAAACAAATATTTATTGGAAAATTCAGTGTCAGTCTTCTCTATTCTGACTCGCAATTATGGCACGCATAATTCATTGACGCATTCATTATCTATGAGACCACATTTTGCATTCGAAACAATGTAAACTTTGCTCATTCAGTCGACTATTGTTAAAATTTTCTAAATAAACGAGTGTTATAGCGAATTAAAATGGACTGTAAAAGTTTTCGAAAATGGTGTAAATAGCTGGGAGTTCAACTTACCAAAATTTCCTGTTGCTTTCTCTGCTTATGTATCTTACCCTTCGTGACTCGTAGGATAAAGGTTGGGTTTTAGGGAAGAAAAGGAGCGAAGGTAATACCAGCACCCTTTCAAGGTTCTTTCTATGACTTCCACACAATTGAAACTGGAAGACACTAGCGGCACTATCTATTTTAGCGATATTTCTATATTGTGAAGCGGCTGAACTAAAGTTTCTAATATAGCGGATTTTCTATTTTGTAATAGCGGAATTTTCTATTATTTGCGGTATTTCCAGAAGAAAAATGATATCTATAACAGCTATATCTTCAAATGAAAGCGGTCGATACAATACTGATTTAATACGCGATCTCGTGAAGACGATATCAACAGATGTTACTTTTTCATGCGAGTGCAATGAAGAATCGGCGTAAACATCCTCCCTCACCATTGGGGAATGTTATAAGCATTTTCCAATTATTTACAATTCATCCAACTAATACTACAAAGATAAAAAAACAAAAAATAATATTATTCATTGTGTTGGCAAAGGACACAATTTGGTTACTGGCCTTTGATATGTACCATGTTTGGTTTTGACAGAGGCGGCTCTAGTGATACCGTCTTTTCCTGGAAAAACCTCAACTATTATGCCTAGAGGCCATTGGAGAACCGGAGTGATGAATGAAACTTAAATCTTCTAATGGTATATCATATGATGGTAATTTTGAGGCGAGATCGTCTATAATGAGAGCATCCAATTTTATTTTGACGTTTTCATTAAAGCGTGAGGATATTGTTATGCCCTGAGCTACACCCCTAATAGGTGTACTAATATTTCCTATACCAGTTACTTTCATATCCCCATTTGAGAACGGAATTTTTAACCGCTTGCAACATTCAGTTGACAGAAAATTATCCTGGCTACCACTATCTAAAAGAACTCGAATTATTTCTACTTTACCATCAACACGAATCATTACCTCAGCTGTGGGTAATAATGTGATTCCCTTATTATTATGCGCCATTAACACTATCCGCGACCATCAAACTAACGCCACTATGAGACTCGGTACTTTCTATACTTCTATCATTATCAGGTTTCTCTTCTTTCGACGATTCTTTATTATTAAAATGTAAGAGAGAATGATGTCTATTTTTACAAACCCTACAAGAATTCAAAGATTTACATTGACTAATCTTATGTTTACTGCTCAAACAATTCAAACATAAAATTTTTTCTCTTATCAATTTATATCTATCGTTTGGCGAAAACTTCAAAAATTTATGACATTGAGTTATTAAATGGCTATTTTCTCCGCATATAGGACACGGATAATGAATAACTTTATCTGAAGCAAACCTAGAAGTGGTATAAGAATATGAGTTTTTTAGGTTTAACCATAGGCGATTTTGAATGATTGGAACTACTAGTATGAGCAGAGGTTCTACTCAAAACCTTAGCTTGTTTCTGAACGAATTTAAATCAAATTATCGTAAAGACGGAATTTCATTGGATATCAAAGACATCTCAAAAAGTCTTTGTGTATTATTATCTAATTTCGATAACGCTATAGAAACGAGCAAAAACTCGGCGAGATCATTCAAAGAAAGCTGTTTAAGAGCACTAACAGCCACATCAAATTTTTTCTAAAAATGAATTCAAGTTATGCGCAAATTCTGAATTCAATTGTTTGAATTCCATTATAGATTTTAAAGTATGTAGTTGCGAGAAGGCGCTCATCCTGAAAAGTATCTACTAATATTTTCCAAATTGTTTCATAATTTTCTGCTAATGGTGAGATGCCAGAGCACAAAGTTTGAGCACGACCGCGCAATTTACCAAGCAAATAATGAACTTTTACATGTGTTATCTAAATCAGGATTTTCATGAACACAGCTTTTAAAATTCTGATAGAAAATTGGCCACATTTTAGGGTCACCAGAAAACTCTATTAAATCAATTTTCGGCAATTTCGGTTGTGCTTTCATTGGCCAAAGAACGACCGCTATTTTCATTCCTAGATATTTTCTTGGAGGCCTCTATAATATGACAATACAAATCGTCTGCGACTTCAACTACTTGATAGGTAGGAATATATTCTGGCGAACATTCCAGATTAAGTAAATTTTATTTCATCAACTATTTCGATCAATTGAGTTCTCGTAGTCTCTAAATTATTCAAACCAACTGTAAAATATTCAAGAATTTTCGGATTATCTAAACTTTTTGTATAATCGAACAATTTCTGGAAAACGTTGGAACAACATTGTTTTTCTTGACTCTAAAACTTTGAGTTTATTGCTTTTGTTCTCACTTATATCTGATTTCGGCATTTTACTACAATTTCGAATAATACTAACTAAAAGTTGGTCAAGTGGTAAATGAAATCAGATTCAATGATACCTACGCACTATGTGAGTATGTGCATAAAAACTAGCTTGTGAATTTAACTGCGTCGTATTTTAGAACATCTGTTTAATTCGACACACTGAATAAATGAGTTGAATGAAAATATAATCGCGAACAAATGGAATTAAATGAATGAAATTGAACTCCAGCCACCCACACAAAATCCGGTTCGATTAGGATCAATGTTTATAGCGAATTAAAATGGACTGTAAAAGTTTTTCGAAAATGGTGTAAATAGCTGGGAGTTCAACTTACCAAAATTTCCTGTTGCTTTCTCTGCTTATGTATCTTACCCTTCGTGACTCGTAGGATAAAGGTTGGGTTTTAGGGAAGAAAAGGAGCGAAGGTAATACCAGCACCCTTTCAAGGTTCTTTCTATGACTTCCACACAATTGAAACTGGAAGACACTAGCGGCACTATCTATTTTAGCGATATTTCTATATTGTGAAGCGGCTGAACTAAAGTTTCTAATATAGCGGATTTTCTATTTTGTAATAGCGGAATTTTCTATTATTTGCGGTATTTCCAGAAGAAAAATGATATCTATAACAGCTATATCTTCAAATGAAAGCGGTCGATACAATACTGATTTAATACGCGATCTCGTGAAGACGATATCAACAGATGTTACTTTTTCATGCGAGTGCAATGAAGAATCGGCGTAAACAACGAGGTAGAAGCAATCTTCGTCGTCAAATTTATTTTCTTTGTCTACAACTGCGCTAGTATTTCTAGCTTAAATTTTTTTTATATATCTATGCAATGTAACATGACAGACTTTTCGATAGACTTCCATGTTAGTTATTATTCGTGCGGTGGTTATTATGCGTTGTCGCAGCATTTTGTTAAAATAAACACACACACATAAAAAGTTTACTTAGAGTAAATCAATACGGGGACAAAAGTGATATGTTACTTATGTACCCATAGGGCTGCGTTACTTTTGTACCCTACAGCATTTTTGTTAGAACATGAAAGATAACCTTGAAACGGAACATGCTAGACAAAAACGAATTTAAGCACTGTAAAATCAATCTAATCGAGTATCAATATGCAAATATTCAGATTAATGTCCTCCCTTTAATACTACATAAACATTAAATAAGTAAACGTCAAAAAATTTACTTTCGATTTGTGAAATCACGTAGCGTCCTCTCACACGATTTAACAGTGCGTAGCGGGAGCGGCGATTGAATGCAACTGAAGGTGACACCACTGGCTATCACCTGACAGCAGCTAAGTGGTGTTTTGACAATTCTTTAAACCTACGAAGCATTTGTTACTTTCGACCCGCCGTTACTTTTGTACTCGGTCTCCCCTACCTATATATTATATCTTTCCCAATCTGCTGTTTTCAGTTTCCATCGCTCTTATGTCAGTTTTTTTAAAACTGGGACAGTCATATCATACTAATTCTGATTGAGAAGTGATCGCTGTCTTACATTGTGGTCGAAGGGTTCCCAATCAAGAGTTGTCGCTAACTGGATGTCGCAGAAGGTCAAATCTATATGGGAGGGCTCTCCAGTTGTGGAGTTGAAACGGATTCCTTTACCATTGTTCAGTGTCATCAGTTAATTTTCATCTAGGAATTTTTCTAATATTGGAACGAAGTTTCTTACGGCAGGCTTGGGGGAGATAGGGAATTCGCTGCGGGACCAAACTGAAAAATATGCGAGACTAAAAGAGTGACGAAAGTCACGCTCTTAGTTAACACAAGCGAGTATTGTATACCTTTCTCTTTCTCCCTCTTTCTTTCCGTACTCTCATCCCTTCTCTTTCTGATCCCACTCCGCCACGTCAATCGCCAATTCGCCAATGCATTATAATGTACTATATGAACAGATTACGATAGGAATCAGATATGGCATAATGAAAAGATAAAGCTTTACAACGGACCCCGCACGGGAACCCATATAAAATGGTTCTTGTTGGAATTTCTTAATTTTTTTGTATGTTTTTATATACTTTGTTATCAATAAAATGTGAAGTTTTTAAACAGTTTCTATGTCTAGTTTCGATTTTATGGATTTTTGAAATGTTGCGATTAAGCCAAATGTGATAATGCTTTAAAAACTGGCAATGATGCCTCACTATTGCACGCAGAATTTGAAAGAGATGTCAATGGATTGCAACAATGGCTTCAAGCGGGTGATATTGTAATTTGCGATAGAGGGTACCGCGATTCAGTACCGGTACTAGAAGAGTTGGGAATGTCATGTCTACTTCCAGCTTTTCTGCAACCCGGTCAAAACCAGCTGTCAACTGAAGATGCAAACCAATCTCGTCTTGTCACGAAAACAAGATGGGTTATTGAATGTCGAAATGGACATCTAAAAACTATTTTCAAGTTGCTAGAAGAAGTAATCCCAATGTCCCAAGTAACTCATTTAGGAAATTTTTTCCGTATTACTGCAGCTTTAATCAACAAAGTCAGGCCAACTATAAACATACGGAATGCAGACATTGCTTTGGCAAGGAGAATGCGAGAGAAATCCATCAGGGTTAATCGTCTACGACTACGTGTTTTAGGGAATAACTTGGCCCATATTCGTGCAAATTGGACACGTTTGAATTTAAATCATTTTCCGGATTTTCCTAATTTGCATTTGGAATACCTAAGTGAACTTTCATTTGGAGTTCACCAAATTGGATTAGCTTCCTCTTATATTCAGGATAGCTTTGAGGAAGAAGGAGCAAATGTCTTCGAAATTGATCAAAGGATCATAGAACCAGGGCTACTGAGATGTCGTTTATCCTCCAGGTTCAGAAATGCAGTGAAATATCAGTTATGGATTAAATATAATACCAACAATTTAGAGAATAACTATGAAGAAATAGATAATGACAATATAATCATAGGGTACTACTGCACTTGTAAAAGTGGATGGAGAACAGTGGGGTGCTGTTCCCATATTTGTAGTGTCTTGTGATATTTGGGCTATGCACGTCACCATTATAATATTAAATATCCCAGTAGGTTTCTTTTAGAAAATATCTTAGATGCAGGTAATAGGCCACCATAGTTAATAAACAGTTTTTTGATATTGTTAATATACGTTCTAGTATTCAATTTTATCTAAATATAGTTTGAATATTACCATCATAACTGCGTTATATGTATATTATAATATGAACTAGATACCTTCAGTACTTAAAAAACATTCCTAATGTTTCCTCAAAAGAGTTTAATATAATACCAATAAAAGTTTTAAGAAAATATTTCAAAAACTGTTATGAAATTTAATTTTTGACCAACTCTGTGACTATTTCAGAGCCACCATGTAGGTACTGATCTGAAATTGTTGGAAAAATGATAAAATATATATATTCTCTGGAAACTGTTCACATAATTTTTCTAAAAAATATTATAATAAATTAATTGCACATGGAAAAATTCTTTTAAACAATTATCGGAATTGGCTTAATCGCAACATTTCAAAAATTCATAAAATCGAAACTAGACATAGAAACTGTTTAAAACTTTCACATGTTGGTGATAACAAAGGATATAAAATTATATAAAAAAATTGAGAAATTCCAACGGGAACCATTTCATATGGGTTCCCGTGCGGGGTCCTTTGTTTCATAAAATAATGATTACGTATTGTAGGTTTATATTCAATTATATAGCGTGGCGATACGTTATCCTCTCGTTATATACACTCTTGCGTCTAATTTTTACATTACGTTGACGACCGAGTGATCTAAGTAGTGAGCCCTGGTGTGCCGTATTTCTGGGTTCGAATCCCAGAGGTTACTCCTGGCTTTTTTAATTTTTTTATTTACAATCTCGTAAGAGCTCTTAGCTCTACATTTCAATATTAATTATTTCAACTTGGATTAGTATAAATTATCTCTTCTGTCGTGCGCCCCTACACGTACATGTTTCGTTTTCGCAAATTGAGGTCTTTCTACACTCACCGGCACGAAAACCGGAGCACTTGAATATTTTTGAATAAACTTCAAATTTGAATGCTTTGTGATGTTGTATTATTATAATATCTTATACACAAACAAAACAACATGTTTTACGTATTTTTTAACACCAATTAAACCTTTAATCGAAGAAGAAAAAGTGTTTCTGAGTAAAAATCATAAATTCCATAGATCTTACTACTGCAGTGTGCATAGTTGGCGACTAACCCATCTCAACAATGCTGTTGTTGTCATTGTTGTGAGGAATCTGACAGATCGAAAAATGTTCGAAAGTTGTTCTGCATAAAAAATATGGATGTTAATCCCGACACAGCGGCAGCTATTGTTGCGTTGCTTCAAGACGGAAGAAGTGAGCGATATGTTGCCCGAGAGTATCATGTTTCCAATAGCACTGTTCACCGTATTTTCACACGTTTTCTGGAAACTGAAGGTTACACCAGACGACCTGGAACTGGTCCCCGACGCAGAACTAGCGCTCGTGATGATCGTTTTATCATCTTACAAAGTCTGCGAAATCGTCATGCTACAGCTGTTGAAACCAGAAATCGACTTCAGCACGTCCGGCAAACCAACGTAAGCGAACGAACAGTTAGACGACGACTGAGAGAAGCCAATCTTATCAGTTGTAGACCTGCAACAGGACCAGAACGTCTTAGGCGTCATCGTGTTGCGCGACTTCAGTTTGCCAGAAATCATCAGCACTGGGGTGAAAATGAATGAGAGCGCGTGTTGTTCACCGATGAGTTCAGATTTAGCCAGCGGTCTCCAGATGGTCGTGATAGAGTATGGCAAAGGCCACACGAGCGTTTTGCAGAATGTACCTTTAGTTCTAGGACAGGATACCAAGGGGGCTCAGTTATGTTGTGGGCCGGAATTTCTCTGGAAGCACACACAGAATTTTACATCCTTCCGAGAGGATCCTTAACTGCTGCCAGGTACATTGAGGACGTTCTCCAAGATTTTGTTGTCCCTTATTTTGGCTTTATTGGAAATGACTTTCTGTTGATGCATGATAATGCCCGACCTCACACCGCGATGATAACTCAACAGTACTTAAACGAGGTAAATATTTCTGTTATGGAGTGGCCTGCGGTGAGTCCGGATGTTAATCCCATAGAACATGTTTGGGACATGCTTGGGCGAAGGATCCGAAGTCGTGTTCCTGCTCCTTTAATTTTAAATCAGTTGCGACAAGCTCTTCTAGAGGAATGGGAACTTATTCCACAAGTGGACATTCGCCAATTGATTTTAGACATTCCAAGGAGGATACAGGCAGTAATTCGAGCACGTGGGGGCAACACCCGTTATTGAGAATGCGGCTCCCCAGTTTTTGCTAGCAAGTCGTTTCAGTTTTGATTAATTTAAGGGACTTTTAACAAAACACCAGTTTGTGCGTTTTCGTCCTAGTTTCTCAAATTGTTACAAAACACTCTTTTTTTTCAATTATATGTTAAATTGTTGTTGGATAATACATAAAATATGTTGTTTTCTTTGTATGTACGATATTATAATGATGAAACATCACAAAGCATTAAAATTTGAAGTTTGTTTGAAAATATTCCACTGCTCCGGTTTTCGTGCCGGTGAGTGTATATTATCCGAAGGAACTTCGTTCCTACCTGGTGTCCCCTGTCACCGTTTTTCTTGTTTGTCCTCGTATATCTGCAACCGGAGAACCCCATATTATATTTTTGAAATTGAAGTTTCCTATTATCTATTTCCAAATCTTTGGCCCTAATCGAGGGCCAGAGATTTGGAGAAGAACGCTAATTTACTATAGAGCTGTGGGTGAGTAAATATTCAAGAGGCTTATTTTATATTACTGGCAGTGGCGGCTCGTGAGATTTTGGTTTGAGGAGGCTACAAGAGGTGTTAAAAAATACACCATAGGCGAAAATTTTTAGGATTTCAAGGTCAACCGCCTTATAATTTAAAGAAAATCAAAGTAAAACAAGCACCCTGAGCTATTAATTTGTTTTCACTCTCGAGTGTCTACCTTGAGACCTAATATTTACTCCTATTTACAATATTCATAAATACTCTTCTCAGCCAATTAATCAGTTCATCTATTCATCAAATTTTTTTTCTTTCACAAAATAGGTACCTACCTACCTACCTACTTAACGAATTTGTTAACAGCTGGTGAGAGCAAATGAAAAGTTATTATATATTTTTGAAGATTAGCGGGATTCAGCGATCTTTAACGTTAGCAAAATTATCTATAATATCCTCATAAAATTTTTTGACCTTCGCCAAAAGTTTTACCAATTCCTTTTCAATAGACAACAAACTGATATTTTTCAAACGATCCTGGCTCATTGAATTTCGTAAATAAGTTTTAAATCTCTTAAGAGTGGAAAACGAGCGCTCTACGGAAGCCGATATCACCGGGATAGAAACCATTAGACATAAGAGTTTATAAAATTGGGGTAAATCTTGATTCAAATCATTATCAAAAAGGTATTTAATAGTCCTCACATGATTTTCATTTTGCCCCAAAATTTGATAGTTCACTTTTTATGGCCACCTTATCAAAAAAAGTGTATTTTTGACATAAAATTTCCAAAAGGTTATCTGGAAAATTAGCCGAAAATCCGGTCAACAAATTTTTATTGAGTAAGTCGAAGAAATGCAGTTCTTTCAAATCAGAGAACCTTATTTCTATTTGACCCCTAATAGTATCCAAAATTTCATATAATATTTGCTTATAGTGAAGTTCCATATCTGCGTAACTGAATTTCTTTCGTTTTGGGCTAAATTGAGTCGTATCATCAGTAGTTTGAAATACAGAAAATAGTTTTTTAAAATAAAGTTCTGCACGAAATTCTGAAATTTTTTCCAAAAGAAACTTGAGCCGATTTCGTGAGTAAATTACATCTGAAAACTTGTGCTGTAAGATTTGAAAAACTATTTCTGTTTGTTCAAAAATTAATTTAAAGATGTTTAAAAAATATATAAATTCCGCGTGCTGTATTTAAAGTTACTTCATCGGTGAAAAATGCTTCACTTTCAACTAGGTATAGAATTAAATCCTCAGATCCTAAGCGGCCCCAAACAGAGACATTTTCACTAGTAAAAAGTAAACACTGCCAACAAAATAATTTATTTTTTACCTGTGATCCGGTTAGGCAAGGATGTCTCTCATAATTCCTTGTATTAAAACCGCGGTTTTGTTTTCTGTTACGCTGCACCAAATTGTTCAATTCAGGGGTAGGTCGCAATGTTTTTATCAAAACTTTATCCTCATAACTTAGTGCACTAAAGTTATGGGATAACAAATATTCCACTAAGTCACCATTGAAATTTTTGAAATTAACTTCAGTAACCAAACTCATTTTAAAACAATACGCGAGCAATATAAGTAAACACGCTGCTGTTTACGGCCATTAGTAACTACGACCACACTACGATTCAATTAATGCTTTCCAACGAATTCACTCGATGTCACGCGAAATTCTATAGTTGTGATTGGTCGACATTGTATGAGACTGGGTTTCTATCGTTGTTGCCATTTACATGTGTTTTGCTTTTCTATTGCAATGAAGTATTCATTCGGAGTATTTGCACCGTTGTTTGCTTTTCTGTGGCAGGCATAATGAACGTTGAGAATATACCTTTCTAAGCCTCCGCAGCGTTGCCACAAATCTTGAAATGAATGAAATGCAGTAAATGTAAATACCTTCTATCTTAATAATTAATAAATTATGTTATATAATGTAGGTTGAAAGGAAGGTAGGTGCATAAAATAATATGATTTTGATTAATATGAATATGCAGAATGCTGAATATTCAATATAATATATTAGTGATACACGGAATATTATTGAGGAGGCTTAGCCTCCTTAGCCTCCTTTGACTAGCCGCCCCTGATTACTGGAGTTGTACTTCTGTTGCTACTGCTTCGATGTTTCAATCTATTCTTCAACAACCGATTTTATCTAGGCTTGATTGAACCTATTTCAAATCGAAATACTTAGAAATAAGAATGAATAAAGAATAAACTAACGCAGTAACATCACTGTAACATATTTATTAAAACTCATATCAACAATTATTCACAGCTGGGAGTAACTATAGCTAAATATAAAAGATTCTGATAAATTCAAATAAGTGAAATTTCAAACCATTTTATTGCTTGTAAATCGTACCGTATCCATGGACACTATTTCAAACGCTTTTTTCTGCAACAGAAGTCTCCTGAGTGAAGAAGATTCCTCTCTTAGAGTTAGTAATTGAGCCCTTAAAATAGCATTTTCATGTTCAAGAATTGATGCCCTCAAAACAACCTGCGAATGTAAAAATTGAATAAATCATTTTTGTTGGAATTACGGTAATAATTATTGTGTTGTTTCAAATAGTTTTGGCAAATATATTTAATGCATATCCTAGATGTTTGAATTCACTCGGAATAAATGTAGACAAAACATCATTTTTCTAAAAACAATATCTAAAAACTAAAATCTTTGATATGCAATTATTCATTATTTTTGATTGGTGAGATGAATACTGTCGCCGATAGAGAAATGAGAGAAAAAAGATTTTCAAAAAATGTAGTCAATAAACATAACTATAAATTTATTTACATGATCCTCTCTCATTTTTCTTGCATCTCGAGATTTTTTTGCAGCTTGATTATTTCTTTTCCTACGTTCGAAATATTTTTCATCTTTCATATCTTCAGGAATAGGTTTTTTTTCTCCTCTTTGTCTTCTTATGGTATTGAACAAACCGGAACATGTAGATGGAACTCCTCTACTACCTGCAAGAAATTTTGAATGGGAAATATTTTAAATTTTACTCGATCTTTAACTTTGAGTAGCAGTTGGGATACAAAAATAATATATTAAAACAATGGTTAATAATAACAATTTTCACATTTATTAAAAGAAATAACGCATGACGCACGTTTCGGTGAAACTTCACCTTCTTCAGATGCTAATGGCAAAGTATGTTCCTCTGTTATATCGAAAACAAGTAATACAAGAGATGACAAATTGTGTAGAAGGGGTAAATATGAAGATGGTTACAAATAATTATTAGAATAGGAAAAACCCATTCTGAACTGCTAGTCAGGTAGTTCGGTAATTTTGAAAAGATTGAAAAGGGGGCTTGAAGTATGATCGATTTGGCTATTCAATAGGAGACCGGAATGCTTGTATTTATTTATCTGTGACGATTCTAAAAAATTAAGTTGAATTCCCTTACTTTCAGTATTTAATATTTTAAAATCGAAATTGAATGTGTGATTTTCTTGGATTTCTTCAAAATTACCGAACTACCTGACTAGCAGTTCAGAATGGGGTTTTCCTATTCTAATAATTATTTGTATAATATACATATATATATATATATATATATATATATATATATATATATATATATATATATATATATATATATATATATAATATGTATTCTGAACAACCATTGTCTAGGAAAACCAGTACGATATCCATTATATAACACCTAAGGACAAGGTGTGAATCGAACGCAACAACTCCGGACCGGAGACGGCACGTTATACCACTCTGCCACGGAGTTTACTCGAAACATATTTATTGTGAATAAATTTCCAGAAATATTTTCATTATATATACTTAGTCATTCACACTCACATATTTCATCCTTCTGTAGAATATGTAGGTTCTGTGGATAACTGTAGAAGGAAGGAGATGCTAAAAATGGCATTGATAATGGAGCAATCTCTATTTTATCATGATTAGTGCACATGTTCGGTACAATTTCTTCAGAAATCAATGGAGACATCGTACAGTTTGTTGATATGTCTTGGGAAGACGAAACTTTTTGCTGGAAATCTGAAAATACATATAGTATAAAATATTTTATCGTGATTTTTCATATAATTATGCAATAGTTGATTAATAATTTTTTGCTGCTTGAACATGAACATTTCAACTGTTAAACTATAGATCTGATATTATTTTCTATCTTGGAGCTAGTTTCGAAAGAATTCAGAATAGAACTTCGTTAAAAAAATTTATTGAAAATAATTTTTCAGTTTTTTACGTTTTTCAGAGTTGCAAAAGTGGAAACTTCAATTAATCATTAAAAATTCTTTCTTGATTCTCTTATAAACAACCATCTGTTCATAACAATTTTTCAAACAATAGAATTGAACATTGAAAAAAACCATTTCCATGCAGCTTCCGATAATAAAAAAATGGATCATTGAAATTATAAAAAAAATTATTTTGATTTTGCAAAACTATGTAAATTGTTGAAAAAAACTGAAAAATTAAAGATTTTTTATTTCTTTCAACGGAAATCTCTCAAAAGTAGCTCCAAGAAAGAAAAGAATTCTCAAATCTATAGTTGAACAGTTATCACACTTGCAATTTTCATGTTCAAGCACCAAAAAATTGTTAATTCACTATTGCATAACTAATTGAAAATTCGCGATAAAAATTTTTTGCCTCCAGATTATTGTTCATTCACCTATTCAGTAAGTGCCTGAAATTTTTAATTTCTTAATTTTTATATTTAATATGTTTAGATAATATTTATTGTTAAAGTGTCCTAAATGCTTGCGCAAGCCAAATTACCCGTTTTCGGCCGTATTTTTACCCCTCTGAGAAAATTATAAATATGGATCCTATCCAAACCCCTTTTTTTTTCAGTATATTGTTTATACCTTTCAAAATTTTCGCCAGTGAAACATTATTTTTTTCAAAAAACATTAACATAAACATAAAAAGTTGAACTGAAAAGTTGAACAAAAAAGCAGTGTTGACTATACTATTACATAATTTTTAGTTTGTAATTAGAAATGGCAATGCAATTTGCCCACAATATTTGCACAAGATAAGAATAAAAGATAATCCTTTCTGTGATTTTGGGGAACTGGAAACACCTGATCATCTATTGTTGGCCTGTAGCAACTTTCGGCACGTCTGTAGCATATTTTGAAACAACTTGGCAACCTCCTTGAATTTTATCAGCCATTCAATCTAGGTTTCATTTAACTACAGAAAAATCTGAACCTCTATAAACTGTTGTACAAGTGGATATGTTCGACCGGTCTATCCTTTTAAGCTGTGTTGAATTTGAACTGTGTTATATTAGAACTGTATTATATTTGAACTATGTTATATTTGATCAGTGTTGTATTTGAACTCTGTAATATTGCTTCAAATTTACTAGTTAGGATACTTTGTAAAATTATTGTTGACTAATGATAGAGTAGTCAAGGTCATTTGCAGCGACAACGCTGTTTTTGAAATAAAAAAAATTTTTTTGTCGGATAGAGTTTACTGGATAGAAATTCTATTTAATTGCTTTAGATTTTTCTGATGAAGGAATAAAGTATTCCGAAATAAAACAATCTTTGTTTGTCAATATTCTTGTCGCATCTACACTAAACATATAGTGTTATTTATAAGGTGTTCTCACTTAGTCGAACGAATAAATTTTCTTAGTACTCTTTAAAGTTGGTCCAAGCTTTCGAAAAATTTCATTCCACTATTAGAGAATCTAAAAAGATGTAATTGTAATTATGGAGAACACCCTTGATAAGGTTTAAAACTAAGGTGAGATTAGTTGACAAGATTATAAAAAATAAACTTCAACAGAGTAGTTACAAAAGCTTGAGAAAAGAAAACAGTAATGCAGCCATTACGTGTATCTCGTGCGAAACATAATAATGTCATAATTACAAAAAAACACAACTGTACATCCTATAACCTGCGTTTGATAAATTAGGGTCAATATTTTCCACACAAATAAATAAATAAATAAATATATATATATATATATATATATATATATATATATATATATATATATATATATATATATATATATATATATATATAATATGGAAAAGGTTTTTATGTGATACAATTATGAATATCAGCTATGTGGGTTCAGTCTTGCGCATTCGCCATTTTATATCGCAATGTTGCATCAATGCATGGTGGCCACCGGGCAGCATATTTACAGATGCTACTGTATTTCGACACCACCTAAGCTAGTTAGTCGAGTATGTTAGGTACGCTGGCTAGTATTTGGGAGGTCTCAGGTTCAAACCCCGGGGCCGACTGGTCTGCCGTGAGTTTTTCTCAGAGGTTTCCTCATGGTAATGTAAGTCACTGCTTGCAAACTTATATAAGGCGAATGCTGGGCCAGTATTAATCCTCTGAACCCTACTCCCACTTCCTATGTTCCATAAATATCCCGTCTCACCTATCCTTAATGCACTTGTACATACAAGTAAATCCTCTGATCTGGCTGAAGGAGTTAATCCCAAACTCAAGCTGCCCGCCTCCCTGACACATACTTCAGGGAGGAATGAAACACGTGTGTTTCCTTTCCTTTCCTTTTTTCGACACCAGAGTGTTGAAATCAGTTAGGTTTTGTAAAACAGTCATATTTACAGATGCTACTGTATTTTGACACCAGAGTGTCAAGTCACTTAACTTTTGCAGAAAGCGCTATGTAACTCGCAAACCCTCATGCATATCGATACTCGATCCCAGGAGATGAATGACGATGATGAGATTGTTGCCATTGATAGCAGCAGGTAATATTTGTCGTATGCATATTTGAAAAAAAAAATCACGGTTAGTGAATTTTTCAATCGAATAATATGCGAAATAATATTATCTACATCTGAAAAAATTTTGCGAAAAAAAATTATTTCACTTTAACAATGGTTTTTCACCGCTTAGGACTCTTAGGTGACAATGCACTATATGATATTTTCATAGACGAAAAAACAAGATGACGCTTAGTTTTATGATTATGGTCATATTCTACTGACAATCGATGTGAGGGTTTTTGGTATAGGATATAACAAAATAACAACCATGAAATATTTAATACGTATTTTAAAACCCTCCTTTAATGAGCAGATCCATGCCCTTTAGCGTTACACTGGTTCTGCCCAATGTTTTCACCCAGGTTTCTAATTCGTTTTACTGTTCTAGTCATGTGTGTTTTGCATGGTCGTCCAGATTGAATCGTGGGAGGTCCTCAATTTTTCTGCCTCTATCTAGACCGAGTCACAGAAAATACTCACTGGGTTATGAATTGTAAAGACGAATATTCCCAGAAGGTCAATGTTTGGTGTGGTATTTTAGGAGATCAAATAATTGGTCCTTTTTTCTTTATTCAGTCATTTAATGCTGAGCGTTTCGATAATTTTCTCGATGAACAATTTTGGAATTTGGAAAAAAGAATTTTTTCTAAATTCATCAGTTATAAGAATAAAATTATTATTATAAAATTAAATTGTCATTCCTTTGTGTTAATTATTTTTTTGAAGTATTTAAATTCATAACACTATTAAATTGTCAAGTTGTCGAGTTCTTACTTTCCATAGCGTACTATATAGAATTGAGAAATAAACTTAATAATTTAGAATTATTACCAAAATATTGAAAAAATCGAAACTGCGAATTTCGTCATGAAAATGGGTATATGGGCCTAAAAAAGTTTCTGAACAACTTTTTTTCATAACTTTTTTTCGATATCTCTAACGCGAAACAAAATATTGAGAATCGGTCCTATTTGTAGTAGGCCAAGTTAGAAATTTAGAATTCAGTTAAGTATCTTAAAAAATATGACCCATCACCGTTTATTACGAAACTTCAAATCTGTATTTCTTTAAATAACCATAATATAGGGGTGTCTTCATCTTAAATGCGACAAACTGTATGTATATATATATATATATATATATATATATATATATGAATCTGAGAAAGATTCCGGGGTTCAATCCGATTGTTTCGAAAGTTTTGTTGGCGCTGAGAAGCACCGTTTTCACGACGTTTCGCCAAAATCTCATTTGGCATTTTCAAGTGCTGCTGTACGTCTGGTGACTCGACGGCAACTACATATAATATAACAAATGCATAAAGGCGAGGATATTTCTTTCCCGAAAGAATTGAAGAAATTTGAATGACCTCGAAATTGAAAATATTCAAAAAATATAGAAAGAATTCGAATTAATTGCAAAACTGGTCCATACAGTACGCCTTATTGGCGAATAACTAATATTTATATATATATATATATATATATATATATATATATATATATATATATATATATATATATATATATATATAAATATTAGTTATTCGCCAATAAGGCGTACTGTATGGACCAGTTTTGCAATTAATTCAAATTCTTTCTATATTTTTTGAATATTTTCAATTTCGAGGTCATTCAAATTTCTTCAATTTTTCCGGGAAAGAAATATCCTCGCCTTTATGCATTTGTTATATTTGATGATTCACTACAATTTCAAATAACGAAGTATTTTTAAATTTAGAAAAATAGTCAAGTGTAAGGCCATATAGGATATCTACCATTGTTTCGCAATTCATTTCCGTGTAATTTTGTTAGTATTATGACCTAGAAAAGTCAATAATTGCTGTAAATTTCTTTTTTTTTTCATTGAATCAAGCGTAACAATATGGTAGGTACTTTTTATTCACAATAATATTTCAGTACCTACCACATTTTCACAAATTTGTTTCTTACAGAACTTCCTAATTATTTTCATCGACAAATGTGATTTGATATTATAGGTAATAACGTTTATCACAAACACATGTATAATTTGAAAATAGTGATCCAACTTCCAATGAGATTAACCAGTGTTACATATTTCCACATGAATTGAGAAGAACGCTTGATGAAAATTATTAAACTTCGTTATAAATAAGAATGTTTTATTCCAATTTATTATTTCCAAGTTCACACGTTTCGGTGAATTGTATCATCATCATATACAACGAATAATTGTTATTCTTTTTATCAGAAGATGATAAAGTGTACGCGTTATGTAATTATTAAGTTGAATAAGAAAAATTCAATATTCATATTACTTTATTTATTACTAGTAGATACTAACTACACTTGATAGTTTTAAGAACCAATGTTAAATGATAAAATGATTTTACGAAATTATTTCGAAATATTCTTCGTACCTGGTGGTTTACTCAGTAAGTAATTGCAATTTTTAAACAAATTGTAAGCGGAAAAGGCGGAAACTGGTAGAATCGCACTTCCGTTTACATCACCAAAATGATGCGTCGAACTCGAAAGATCCATATCTGACATAAACCGCGATCTACTTCGTTAAAGTTCTAGACAAATACTGAAATGCAAGAATGCAACAAAATAATAATATTGTAAAAGTATAATACGAATCACGTAATTAGGCTCGTTGCTATGAAATAAATTGAGGGTGTAGGCATAAGTTGGAATGTATCCCGCCCTCCCTTAGCGCGCAAGGGCTGTGTTACCATCATTGGTCAGCCGTATTAGGTAACTCTGCAATTTATCGTTACGGAAAAGCTATTCAGTTTGTATAACTCCACCTTACAGGTATAAGTATATCGATAACCGAAAAGGAAAATAAATAATTACCAACAACAATTAAATTCAAAAATTTAACTGACCATTATATATATATATATATATATATATATATATATATATATATATATATATATATATATATATATATATATATATATATATAAGATTATAAATTAAGTTTCTTGAAGCAAAAACACAAATTGATTCACCTGAAAACAGTGTTCTTTTATTATTCGCAAGTTCCAACAAATTCAAAGAAATTAACAAACCTGAAAACAGTGAATCGACAATTAAATGCCTATGCTTCACTATCTGCTTCAATAAGCTTTTCAATTAACTAATATTTTAAGAATTTAACAATTCACAAACTTCAAATTGAAAGTTCATGTCAAAATCATATTGTTTCTCATGACTATCTAGTAATGTCACGTACACAAGCTTAAATATATATATATATATATATATATATATATATATATATATATATATATATATATATATATATATATATATATATATATATATATATATATATATATATATATATATATATATATATATATATATATATAAATATATATATATATATATATAAATATATATATATATATATATATATATATATATATATATATATATATATATATATATATATATATATATATATATATAATTATTTATTTGAATTGTTGTTACCTGTGAACTATTTTTAACTTTTTGATAATTATTAGCAATAACAGGCTTGGTGAATCTCAAAAAACTCGATTTTATTAAAAAGTTGACGTTTCACCACGACATTCGTGTCTTTATCAAAACTTTTGAAAAAATTGAAAATTCTTTGACATTTATTGATTTGAAAAAATTTGAATAGTTAAAAAAGACTACTATATTTCATGAAAATTTTTCGGCTGTGGCCGTTCTCTGTAATTTATTAGGTGCTATTCAGTCCAATATTAACATTCAAAATGTTATTATTAGATGGTAAGGGAAACCACAGAAACCTTTACCCACGTAATGTTCGAAATAGGTGCAAATTATTTTGATTTTGAAAAGTCAAAGAATAGGGTACAACTTATCTTTTTTTCAAAAATTTTTATTACGGCAGTGGCAGTCTTCAGTTATTAATTACGTGCTATTTATTCTAATATTAACAGTCAGGTCTGTTGATATTAGATGGAAAGGGAACCACAGAAACCTTCACCCACGTAATGTACAAAATAGGATTAAAATATTTGATTGTTGGATTTGTCTTTAAAAAGACATTACTTGTAATTTTGGCGATCATATGTTCTAAACTATACTTTCTTTTTAGAAAAATTGAAAATTCTAGATGTTCAGATTCTGTCTAAGAAGATGAGTTGTTATGGTTAGAGTTTGTTTGTTGAATTATTTTGTTTTGATTTATGTTGTTTCTTAGAATACCTAATTAAAGAATTAAATCTGAGTATATTGAACTTAAATGTTTTATATCTGTTCTATCATTTACGACATTATTTAAATTTTTTTGAATATGTAACATTTCTAAAATTTCTCTGCGTTTTTGATCTTTCTCTATTTCTAAAATTTTCGTGCTATTAAAGTTGAAACTATGATTCTCATTGTTTTTATGTTTGATTAGTGCTGTGGTTTGTGTTAAGGTATATTTGTGTGCTTTTAATCTCTCTTCTAAATTTTGAAAAGTTTGTCCTATATATTATTTATTATAATTATTACAGGGTATACTATAAACAACATGAGATTTTTGCAGAAGAGGTATTTTATACTTTTTAATTTAGAATATATTTGTTTAAAAATTGTATTAAAAATTTTTGAAAAAATGTTGAATAGTACCATATTCTTTGACTTTTCAAAATCAAAATAATTTAAACCTATTTCGAACATTACGTGGGTAAAGGTTTCTGTGGTTTCCCTTACGATCTAATAATTTTTTCAAATCAATAAATGTCAAAGAATTTTCAATTTTTTCACAAGTTTTGATAAAGCCACGAATGTCGTGGCGAAACGTCAACTTTTTAATAAAATCGAGTTTTTTGAGATTCACCAAGCCTGTTATTGCTAATAATTATCAAAAAGTTAAATATATATATATATATATATATATATATATATATATATATATATATATATATATATATATATATATATATATATATATATATATATATATAGGGTCACTCACGGTGGATGGCAGGTTAGACGTTTACGGAGAACGGGACATGGGATTATTCTGAAAATTTGGTTTCATGTATAATTGATTTTGCTTTATGGATCTGAAATAATAGTGGCGCTGCGGCGTTTCCGCTTATACTAAAAAGTAGCAGCAACTGTGAAATTTCAAAAGAGACACCCTATATATTATTCCATTTTTTGCTTCTCTACTATTTTTTAATTGTTTTTGTATAATACTTTCCTATACCTATCTCCAGAGGTTTTCGAGAAACTAAACGGTTTCCTGATTTTTTTGTGCAAAACATAGCTTCAATTAAATGTTCATAACTAAGGTATTTAGATTACTAGGACGCTGAAATTTTAGGTGTAGTTTACCAAGTTCCAACGTATCAGTAATATTCAAAGGAATTTGATCTCCATTATACAGGGTCCTTCAAAATTTGCGATTTTAACGATAAATACAAAAATGGTAAAATATGATTGAATATCTCAAAAGATATAAGTCAGGTTTCCGAAATAAAAGCAAATTTCTATAAAAATCGGATTATTTTGCCATATTTTGTATTAGGTAGCTATGAAATGTCAAGAAAGATGTCATTATGAAAATTTGACAATTAGAGCATCAACAATAAAACGTTCGCGCGTTCATTAACGAAAATTTGATTTGAAAGCAATCAAAATGGAAGGCAATAAGTATTCTCGTAAAGTTTTAATGAAGTTATTTATTGAACATGTTTATTGACCAAATAATAGAAAGAACATGCAGAAGATTCAATGAAATGTATCCCTATTTACAACCAATGAACGGGAGAAAATTTGTACGTTTACAAAATAATTTTAACACTTATTATATGGGACAATACTGAAAGCGAAACGAAATTTACCAAAGCCTGTTACTTCAAAAGAAGGCAACATTATAAATGTGATAGCCTATGTTCACGCATATCCCCAAGCTTCCATCAAAAGTGCAGAAGAAGATCTAGGCTACGCTCATGCATCTATTCAAAGGATCTTTCATAATTATAACATGCACCCATACAAGTTTACGAAAGTTCAATCCCTGAAGTCAGAAGATCATCAATTTAGGATACAGTTTTGTGAATATATTCTGATGCGCATCCAAGAAGATCCTAACTTAACTTAATAATTTGGATAGACGAAGCTAAATTTACTAGGGAAGGTATTTTTAATAGAAGAAATAAGCATTTCTGGGCGGACAACAATCCACATATTGTCAAGGAAATGGGATTTCAGGAAAAGTTCAGTTTCAACGTATTTTGCCTTCTGAAAGATAACCAAATAAAATTCCTCATTTACGATGAACCGTTAAATTCGAAAAAATATCTCTAAATTCTAAGGTCAGTGGTGAATGATTTTCTGGATAACCTGTCACTAGAGGAATATCGTACCTGCTGGTTTCAACTGGATGGGGCCCCAGCTCATTGCACTGGGGAAGTAACAACGGAGTTGTTCCAAATGTTCGATGATCGCTGGTTTAGACGTTTAGGACCATGGAATTGGCCTGCGAGATCACCCGACCTAACGCCACTTGATTTTTACTTGTGGGATAATTTGAAAAGAAAAATTTACATTACATCAGTAGCCTGTAAACAAGACCTGCGCCAACGACGATCAATTCCATCGGGGAACTAAATGCCAATGAGATAAGGAGGGCCACAAATCATTCAACAAGTATCCGAATTTTGAAATGTTTCGAAACCAACGGCAGTCATTTTGAACACTTATTATGATCGCTTTCTTAACTTAAATACTTATGTCATTGTATTAACATTGTTTATTCCCGTTATACCGTTTTGTTATTTGTTATTTTACGTAATGCAAATTGTTTTTTATAAGGTAATTTAGTGAATTTCGTTTGCCTTTCAGTATTGACTCATAAGTGATTATTTTATAAACGTACAAATTTTTTCTCGTTCATTAGTTGTAAATAAGGATACATTTCATTGAATCTTCTGCATGTTCTTGCTATTTTTTGGTCACATTGACCATTTACAATAAATAACTTATATGCATATATATATATATATATATATATATATATATATATATATATATATATATATATATATATATACATTATATATATATAATATATATAGATATATATATATATATATATATATATATATATATATATATATATATATATATATATATTTATATATATATATATCTCTATGTTTATATATATATATATATATATAGTATATATATATATATATATATATATATATTATATATATATATATATATATATATATGTAGTCTTGATTTATCCCTATTTATAGTATTCTTTATAAGAGATATATATTATTTATATAACAGGTTTATTTCAAACATTATATTTTAAAAATTAAAATTCATTGGACGTTTCAATGGAGTTTCCATCTTCATCAGCTAAAATCGGGATAAAATACAATTCAAATGCCTAAATATAAAACATATATACACATACACTAAAATAAAATAAAATAAATTGTATCTCACCAGAATGTTCGTCGGTAGTTGTCACAATACTACTTGACTCTTGAATCTCTGTTTAACCGATGTTCCTGCGTATAGAGCTCATGTATTACAATAATGGGGCATATATCGAACTTAGGCCCTTTATATCTATTTTGTTGTTAACTGTGTTGTCTTGGTTCTTCTGTATAAAAATCATTTCAAGGATTTCGCGTGATTTTAAGTTTTTTTCTATAGTTAGTATGTGTGTTTCATCGTAATCGAAATCATGTCTTTCTGATTGTTTGTGTTTGTTCAGTGCAGTGTTCGCTGTTTTGGCATATCTGTGGGCTTTTAGTCTATCTTGTAGACGTTGTGTGGTTTTGTCCGATATATACTTTATTGCAATCTTTGCAGGGAACGCTGTATAACTACGTGGGATTTCTTTTCTGTTGGAATTTTGCTCTTTAAGTTGGTGTAGAGTTGTTTTATCTGATTCTGAGGTTGATGCGCTATCTGTATACTGAACGGTTTTAAGATGTTAGTTATTCTCGGGGTTAGGTTATGTGATGTATGGAATAGGTACGTTATATTTTTTTTATCTGTAGACTCTGTGTGTTAGATCTTGGTTCCTTGTTGTAGGTTTTATGTACTTGGATTTTGATGTTTTTGTCTAATTATATGAGAAGGTAGTTGTTGCGTATCAGAAGTGATTTCGCTTTTTTGAGTGTTTCAGGCCGGAAGTTGGGAGATTGTAGTTGGACAGCTTTGAATATTACGTTGCTCACAATGGCCTTTTTATGTGAGATGTGGTGTGCTGAGTGGAAGTCAATTAACCGGTTGGTGGCTGTGGTTTTAGTGTACCATTTCGTGTTTAAATTTTGTTATTATTACGAATTATTGTCATGTCTAGGAAATTAATAGAAAAATTGGTCTCTGCTTCGAGAGTGAATTGTAATTTAGGATGAATATTGTCGAAGCTCCTCAAGATTTCATCTACCTCATTGGGGTTGGCAATAAGCAAACAGTCGTCTACAAATTTTTTGTATAAAGTTATTTTGAATTTACTGTCCTGTAATATTAGTTCTTCTATATATTCCATGACTATCTGTGCTGTTACACTTGAAATGGGACTGCCCATCGCGACACCATCTGTTTGTTGGTAGAATTGATTTTTATACTGAAAATAATTTGTGTGGAGAGTAAATTGCAGAGCTTCAACAAATTCACTTTGTGGAATTGATGTGTGGTCTTGTAGTTGTATCCACTTTTGTTCTATAATGGTTGGTATCATTTGGTTTGGAATGTTTGTATATAGTGAAATCACGTCCAGGGAGTACAGTTTGTGGTTGTTGGGAACATCTATTTGAGATTCTAAGCTTGGACCCAAAGTTTGCTATAAACATAAATAATGAAAAACATTTACCAGTAGAACAAATCATTGCCCAGGTTGAAGCTAACATACCAAACATTTCTATCAAAGACCAAAATGACATACATATCAAACTGACACAATCAATAAATACAACAAAACAATTTCTCAAAAATCATAAATACCAAGTTAATACAAAACAAAACAGGAATCTAAACTCCAAATTTAGGATGACTAAAGTCTTTCTCAAACAAAACCCCCACCTAGTAATAGTTAAGGCAGACAAAGGTAATAAAACTGTTATTTTGGAACAAGACCTGTACAACCAGAAAATGACCACACTTCTAGCGGATACAAATACATACAAAATAATTAAGAGAGACTTAACGAACACAATAGAAAATGATAATAACAAACTTTTAAAGAAGTGGAAAGAAAAAGACTTTATTTCACAAGCACTATACAAACAATTACTTACACATAACAGCATACCACCCAGAATCTACGGACTCCCAAAAGTCCATAAACCAGATATTCCCCTACGCCCAATAGTTTCAAGCATTCAATCCCCACTATACAACCTTTCAAAACACCTTGCATCAGTACTGTCAAACATTACAAACAAGAACAAATACTATATAAAAAACTCCATCGAACTTAAAACAGAACTGGATCAAATAGATGTTCCCAACAACCACAAACTGTACTCCCTGGACGTGATTTCACTATATACAAACATTCCAAACCAAATGATACCAACCATTATAGAACAAAAGTGGACACAACTACAAGACCACACATCAATTCCACAAAGTGAATTTGTTGAAGCTCTGCAATTTACTCTCCACACAAATTATTTTCAGTATAAAAATCAATTTTACCAACAAACAGATGGTGTCGCGATGGGCAGTCCCATTTCAAGTGTAACAGCACAGATAGTCATGGAATATATAGAAGAACTAATATTACAGGACAGTAAATTCAAAATAACTTTATACAAAAGATTTGTAGACGACTGTTTGCTTATTGCCAACCCCAATGAGGTAGATGAAATCTTGAGGAGCTTCAACAATATTCATCCTAAATTACAATTCACTCTCGAAGCAGAGACCAATTTTTCTATTAATTTCCTAGACATGACAATAATTCGTAATAATAACAAATTAAACACGAAATGGTACACTAAAACCACAGCCACCAACCGGTTAATTGACTTCCACTCAGCACACCACATCTCACATAAAAAGGCCATTGTTAGCAACGTAATATACAGAGCTGTCCAACTAACATCTCCCAGATTCCGACCTGAAACACTCAAAAAAGCGAAATCACTTCTGATACGCAACAACTACCCTTCTCATATAATAGACAAAAACATCAAAATCCAAGTACATAAAACCTACAACAAGGAACCAAGATCTAACACACCAGAGTCTACAGATAAAAAAATATACGTACCTATTCCATACATCACATACCTGACCCCGAGAATAACTAACATCTTAAAACCGTTCAGTATACAGATAGCGCATCAACCTCAGAATCAGATAAAACAACTCTACACCAACTTAAAGAGCAAAATTCCAACAGAAAAGAAATCCCACGTAGTATACAGCGTTCCCTGCAAAGATTGCAATAAAGTATATATCGGACAAACCTCACAACGTCTACAAGATAGACTAAAAGCCCACAGATATGCCAAAACAGCGAACACTGCACTGAACAAACACAAACAATCAGAAAGACATGATTTCGATTACGATGAAACACACATACTAACTATAGAAAAAAACTTAAAATCACGCGAAATCCTTGAAATGATTTTTATACAGAAGAACCAAGACAACACAGTTAACAACAAAATAGATATAAAGGGCCTAAGTTCGATATATGCCCCATTATTGTAATACATGAGCTCTATACGCATGAACGATTATACATCGGTAAAACAGAGATACACGAGTCAAGTAGTATTGTGATAACTACCGTCGAACATTCTGGTGAGATACAATTTATTTTTATTTTATTTTAGTGTATGTGTATATATGTTTTATATTTAGGCATTTGAATTGTATTTTATCCCGATTTTAGCTGATGAAAATGGAAACTCCATTGAAACGTCCAATGAATTTTAATTTTAAAATGTAATGTTTGAAATAAACCTGTTTATACCAATAATTGATATCTCTTGAATATATATATATATATATATATATATATATATATATATATATATATATATATATATATATAAATAAATGATATATATATATATATATATATATATATATATATATATATATATATATATATATATATATATATATATATATATATATATCAGGGGCGGCTAGTAAAGGAGGCTAAGCCTCCTCAATAATATTCCGTGTATCACTAATATATTACATTGAATAGTCAGCATATTCATATTAATCAAAATCATATTGTTTTATGCACCTACCTTCTTTTTACCTAGTTGAAAGTGAGGAATTTTTCACCGATAAAGTAACTTTAAATACAGCACGCGGATTAATATCTTACTTACAAGATAAGGAATTTATATATTTTTTAAACATCTTCAAATTAATTTTTGAACAAACAGAAATAGTTTTTCAAAACTTACAGCACAAGTTTTCAGATGTAATTTACTCACGAAATCGGCTCAAGTTTCTTTTGGAAAAAATTTCAGAATTTCGTGCAGAAGTTTATTTTAAAAAACTATTTTTTGTATTTCAAACTACTGATGATACAACAATTTATTCCAAAACGAAAGAAATTCAGTTACGCAGATATGGAGCTTCACTATAAGCAAATATTTTATGAAATTTTGGATACTATTAGGGGTCAAATAGAAATAGCGTTCCCTGATTTGAAAGAACTGCATTTCTTCGACTTACTCAATAAAAATTTGTTAACTGGATTTTCGGCTAATTTTCCAGATAACCTTTTGGAAAATTTATGTGAAAAATACACTTCTTTTGATAAGGTGGCCATAAAAAGTGAACTGTGTGTTGTTTATAATGACAATGAAATTTTGGGGCAAAATGAGAATCATGTGAGGACTATTAAATACCTTTTTGATAATGATTTGAATCAAGATTTACCCCAAGTTTATAAACTCTTATGTCTAATTGTTTCTATCCCGGTGACATCGGCTTCCGTCGAGCGCTCGTTTTCCACTCTTAAGAGAATTAAAACTTATTTACGAAATTCAATGAGCCAGGATCGTTTGAAAAATATTAGTTCGTTGTCTATTGAAAAGGAATTGGTAAAACTTTTGGCGAAAGACAAAAAATTTTATGAGGATATTATAGATCATTTTGCTAACGTTAAAGATCGCAGAATCCCGCTAATCTTCAAAAATATATAATAACTATTTGCTCTCACCAGCTGTTAACAAATTCGTTCAGTAGGTAGGTAGGTACCTATTTTGTGAGAAAACTCTTCTCAGCCAATTAATCAATTCATCTATTCATCAAATTTGATGAATAGATGAATTGATTAATTGGCTGAGAAGAGTTTTTGTGAATATTGTAAATAGGAGTTGTACGTCTCAAGGTAGACACTCGAAAGTGAAAACAAAGTAATAGCTTAGGGTGCTTGTTTTACTTTGATTTTCTTTAAATTATAAGGCGGTTGACGGTTGAAATCCTAAAAATTTTCGCCTATGGTGTATTTTTTAACACCTCTTGTAGCCTCCTCAAACCAAAACCTCACGAGCCGCCACTGATATATATATATATATATATATATATATATATATATATAAATATATATATATATATATATATATATAGATATATATATAATAATAATAATAATAATAATAATAAGTTTATTTGCCCTCAGTGTATAATATATAACATAAGAATTTTCATACAATTTTCATTCAAAATAAATTTACACTTTCGAGTCCAAATAAAAAATAAAAACCTCAAACGTACAATGTACACCCATAAAGCCATTGGCTGTCTATGGGAAAAGATTTACTCTATACTTAATATAACCGCCTATATTATATAATTCACAAAAATAAAGGTATCCGCGAACTAGCGCAAATCACAGCAAAAACACAATATCACAACAATACTTTAAGAGGACAAGAGCTCATCCACTGGACTAGCACCTTCGCCCAAAAGGAATATATTAATTCTCCGTTTAAAGCAACAAAATGAAGGAGAATTCAATATTGTTGCCGGCAGAAGATTCAAAAATCTCGGCCCTAAATATGCTAGGCACTTGAGACCGATACTCTTTTTTGATGAAATAGTCTTTATTTTAGAGGCCCCAACGCCTCTCGTGTAATATCCGTGGCAAAGCACTTAATGAATTCCCTATCCCTATAATAATATGAAACTGCTCTCTTGAAGTATAATTTCCTCAGATCTAATACGTGAGCTTCCCTGAACAAGAGCTCCGAAGGATAAGTGCGTTCTCTCTTCAGTAATATTTTTAGAACTGTCTTTTGTATTATTAATAACTGTTTTATATAACAGTCCGATGCTCCACCCCATCCCAGTATACCGTATGATAATCTCGATTCTATTAGACCGAAGTAAAACATACGCAACTGGGGTAATTCCAGAACTGAACTGAGACATCTACATCTTCCCAGAATAGAACGCAGAGTTCCTACAAGGGACGTGATATGGTGATCCCATCTAAGGTGACAATCCACAGTTATACCCAAATACTTGACTTTGTGTGTCTGTTTGAGTTTTATATTGTTTCCTTGGTTATTAATGTTTATTGTATCATAATTAGGAAGGTGATTGACATAGCTAGACATAGGTAGGTAGTACGTCTTTTCAAAATTTATTGTCAATAGCTTGTGATAAAACCAATTAAAGACAATAGGTAAGTCTAGTTCAATTTTATTCTTCAAGTCAATCCAGCTTTTTGCTTGATAAAAAATGACAGTGTCATCCGCATAGCTTATTATCTCTCCTGTTGTATGGAGATTAAGTAAGTTATTGATATACATAATAAACAGCACTGGTCCAAGTATGGTACCCTGAGGCACTCCGCAGTTTACCTGCCTGGTTGAGCTTAAATATTCATCAATTTTTACACATTGCGTTCTTTTACTTAGGTAAGATGCAAAAAGTGCATGCGGGACACCTCTGATACCCATGTCCTGCAAGGTCTCCAACAGCTGCGAATGATCCACAGTATCGAACGCCTTAGCAAGATCAAGAAAAATTGCTATTGCAGGGCAACTTTTATCCAAGGCCTCATACATTCTGGAGACTATATCAACTATCGCATCATTTGCTGATCTATTTTTCCTGAAACCATACTGTCTACTGGATATAACTTGATTTGCTTCCAAAAACGAGTCTAATCGGGACTTCAATATTTTTTCGAAAATTTTTGTGAAATTAGTGATAAGGGAGATTGGCCTATAATTGGACAGCACACTCTCTCCTTTTTTGTGTACTGGTTGTATGACTGCCATTTTGAACTCATCAGGACATATTCCCTGTTCCAGTATTTTATTTATAATGTGGCTCAAAGGTTTTGCAATTTCCTTTGATATAAACTTCAAGATCTCAGAGGAAATGTTATCTATGCCCGGACTTTTACCAGTCTTCAAGCTATGAATGATGCCAATTACTTCTATAGAGTTTGTAGGATTTAAAAATATTGAGTTGCTGTTTACACGCCTCACATCAGGTGGAGGTGTTTTGGGAGTTTTAATTTGTTTGGATAGGTTCATTGCCACATCAGAAAAGTAACTGTTAAAACTTTCAGCTATATTGACATTATCATGCACGACCATTCCATTCTCTAGAGTAACCTCTTTAATAACCTTACTTTTTATCTTAGAATTTGTGATTTTATTTATAGCTTTCCATAGGTTTTTAGAATTGTTTTTATTTTGTATAATTAAATTTTCATAGTAATCAGTTTTAGCATTTTTTATCATTTTTTGTAACAAGTTGCTATGATTTATAAATTGTTGTTTCAGACCTGTGTTATTTTTATTCCTCTGGTATATTCCATAAGGTTTATCTCTAATATTAATGGATTTCATAATACCTTGAGTTATCCACTCTTTTCTTTTACGTATCTATTCTTCAATTTGATGACTTTAGTGTTCTCAGAAATAACATCCGCATACGATCGTCTGTGTTGTAAACCATGTTCCAATTGTAAGATTCTAGATTTCTTTTTATTGTAGGGTGATATATATATATATATATATATATATATATATATATATATATATATATATATATAATTATATTGGTTGTAGTATTTCACTTATTTATAAATATTTAAGTTGGTGTGGACTATTCACCAGTGGATTTCGTACGCCTCACAAGCGGCAATTACCAGTGTCGGTGTATACATAACACGTGTACAAAGTCACAGGACCTGCAGCAGGTAGGGTGACCTATAATTGGGGATCAACCCCTTGATTATAGATTTGGTGCAAATAGACAAACAATGGTTACATGCTAAAGATTAATTTCGTGATAGAGTGTGGAACTAATTCGAAATTGTTTCATTCTTTTACGTCTATCCTAAAACCTGAAAAACATTATGTACTTATGAGTTATTTCTGCATAAAATTGAGTTCTTTTAATTTAATTGAAAATATTGCAACGCTAAATTATATATATACATATATACAGGGTGTACCAATCTTACGACAAACTTCGGTATTTGGGATATTTTAAGAGATATCAAAAAATGTTTTCAACAAAAATGGTATATGTCTTTAAGGTCCATATTTTGAAATTATTTCGAACTATACAGAGTGTTGAATAACTCCGTTACAAACTAAACATATGGTTTTTTAAATGAGAACCCCTATATATTATACCGAATTCGGATTACTCAAATTTTTTAGAAGCTTTTGATATAAGATTTTGCTATGTTATACAGGGTACTTCAAAAGATATGGACACGTTTATATGAAAATCGTAGGTAAATCAACGCTCTGTAGCTTATTGCGCGTTGAAGAAAAAATTTTTAGTTTGCCCAACAGTGTTTATATATATGATGCAATATCTCCGTATTATATTAAATTTGAATTATTTCTCATTTTGTGTACAGGGTGGACGGAAACTCGAACCTTTCATTTTATCTCTTATTTCAAATGGAACACCCTGTATTTTATAGCACAAATAGAATCTTCTATTATATAACTTTATTTTTTGTCAAGCATTCCCTATACCCAAAGTTAATAAAAACAGAGTTATTTTGTAATAATAATAATAATAATAATAATAAGAGATCTTTATTATATGTATACATACATACATACAAATGGCTATCGACTTTGGGTCCTTCAGCCTGTTTAATGTACAATCATATTTTATTTCAAGTTAGTGCTTCAAGGAGAGTCTCTGTAGGGAATCTTCTTCTTGTATTGTCCTTGTTGTAAGTGGAGTGGAACAGTGGTAAAATATCTTCCATTTTGCCTAATCTTGTGTGGAACTTTTGATTCAGTTTGTGAAGTCTATTTTTGATTGGTTCTATGTTTGTTCTTGCGTATAGTGGCTCATTGGAGGGGTTGTGTAGTCTGTTTAGTGGATGTCTTATTCTAGTGATTGTACGTAGAGCTGATCTTTCTGCTACTTCTATGTTTTTAAGCGTTGATGATTTGCAGTTTGCGTAGATTGTATGTGTATACTCTATCAAAGGTCTGCATATTGTTTTATATATTTTAACTGCGTTTTTAAGGCTTATCCCTCTGTTCTCGTATGTTAGGTGTCTGAAATGTTTTGCTCTATTTATTGCTTTTTTCTTTATTGACAGTGTGTGAAGCTTGAAATTTATTTTATTGTCAAACAAAATTCCCAGGTATTTCATAGAAGATGCTGGTGTTTTATTCATTCCGTTTATTGTTATTGTTGGTGAATTTTGTGTGATCCTATGGTTGTAAATAATGTATTGGCACTTATTAGGATTTGGTTTTAGGCGCCACTTTGAAAACCATGCGTTCGTTTTGTCCATGAGTTCTTGTATTTTGTTAGTACATTTCTGTAATGTTTTTTCATGTGATACTAGTAGGGTGTCATCTGCATATTGTAAGACATACTGATTTTGGTTGAATTCAGAGCATATATCGGAGCAGTATATATTATATAGTATCGGTGACAGAGGGGATCCTTGGGGTGTTCCTTGTTCTGGGGAGAAGTATTTGGATGTTGTATTGTGTATTCTTACTGTTAGTTGTCTGTTTTCTAGAAACTTTTTAATTATCTTTATTAGGTACTTCGGTGTCTTTAGTTTATTTAATTTATATAGTAGTCCCTTGTGCCACATGCTGTCAAATGCTTTATTTATGTCTAGAGCCAGTGTTTCAGTTTTCATATTGTTCAGTTGAGCATTTTGAATGTTTGAAGTAAGTATTCTAAGTGGGTGGATAGTAGACTTCTTATTACGGAATCCAAACTGAAAAGCAGGAATATCTTGTTCATGGTAATCTTCTAGTTTTGTTTTAATTATTTTTTCAAATAATTTCCCGAGTACAGGTAGAAGGGTAATGGGTCGATAGTTTTTGACTTTTTTGTTGTCCAGATTTGGTTTTGCAATGGTCGTTATAGCGCCTGTTTTCCAGATTTGTGGGAAAACATGGTTGTTTATGCAATATTCAAATATTTCAATGCGTGTGTATTTCTTGGTTTAATTGCTTGATAATTTTCCAAGTTATTTGATCTATTTCTGGTGCGCTATTCTTACTTTTGTTAAGTATTTCATAGCAAGTATTTTCTTCTATTTTTATGTTTGTCGACTCCTCTAGTCCATCACCGCCAAAGGTCTGTTCATACCATCTGTCAACCAGTGCCCCTGTTGTATTGTCGTAGTCTACATTTTCATCATATTTAAATGTATCTTGGAAATATGTAGCAAAAAGGTCCGCTTTCTCCTGCTATGATCTGTATTCTCTATTGTTCTCTTCTAAAGTTGGTATTTCCTGGTATTTTTTGTATTTTGACAATTTATTAACTTGTTGGTAAAAAGCTTTTCCTCTAGAAGCGTTGATTTTTTCGCATGCATTTAACCAGGTGTGTTCTCTATATTGCTTTATCATGCGTTGGATGTTTTTGTTGTATTCGTTCAATTGTTTCTTGCAATTCTGATCTGGATTAGAGCAATATTCCCTGTAAATTTTCCGTTTTTGTTTTATCAGATGTATTATGTAATTCGGTAGCTCATGTAGGAAAGGATGTCGTGTTATTTTTGGACAGTTTTTCTTGATTATTTCTGAGAGTCAACTATTGAAGGATATGATGTATTCTTCGTTGATAATACTGTGTTCTATATTTTGTCTAATGAAATCTATAACATCTTCATTTACTCTTTGTATGTGACACCTATCAAAGGCATATGCAGTTTTTAGGGGTATTTCTTGGGGTGTATTTTTCATATCAAACTCAATAACCATCGCTAGATGGTCTGATCCCAAGTCAGGTATCAGTTCAATGCTTACAAAGTTATCCTTAAGGTTTGTTGAGTGGAGTATCAGATCAGGTGTACTGTCTGGGTTATTATCCAAAAGAAACGTTGGTGGTGTTTTCACTTTTTTTAAATTATTGATTCTGTAGAAACTTGTTTAATTGCTTGTTTTTTTCTTTGTTTACATTGAAGTCGCCTATTATTATTGAGTATTTATATAATGCCGCTTTGGTAAATATTGTTTCCTCTATTCGTGAGTGAGGGTGTATATAAACAAGAAATATGTGTAACTTTTCATTCATAAACGGAATTGTAAAGTGTATTGTTCCATTTAATTGGTTGTGTAATATTGGTGGATTCGCTTTTCCTATCTTCAAACTTGGGTGACAGTCAACAATGCTTCCTCCTCTAGTATTTTGCGTAACATATCCTACTTTCTTCAGAATGTTCCAGTCTCTATATTTCACTTCTTGTCCTTCTTTGATTTTTGATTCTACAAATAAAGTGCAATGAATATTGTTTTGTTCTATGAAGTTGTTGATGATGTATGATTTTGGAATGTAGCTATTAATATTGTTGTATAGAATCTTGATTTTAGAGCTGAACTTGTCTGTTGTTATTGGTGTCTAATGGTTCTGTAGGAGAATCCACTTCCGGGTCATCTATATCAAACATAAGTATATAAACTCTGTTTCCCGAGAAAATAGCAGTGGTGTTTATTTTGTTCTGGGTTATGGAGCGTTTTTTCAATTTATTCAGCAATTCTTCTCTATTTGAATATTTTGGTTTGTTTATTTTCCTTATATAGGTATTTATTATTTCGTCGTGGACAGTGATTGTCGAATGTATCCTTGTTTGTTTCTTTAATATATCGTCTATTTCGCAGGATTTCTTGTTGAGTGATCTAATGGTTGCATTGGGAATTCCTTCAATAGGTTTTTTTGGGTGGTTTGGACACTTTAACGACCAAGCTTGATGGCTCTCATCCCCGCAGGAAGTGCATTTAGGTATCAGTGTTGATTTGCATGCAATTGTTTTGTGTGGCCCTCTGCATTTTGAGCATTGTGTTGCACTTGTGCATTTTTCTGCTATATGGTCAAATTTTAAGCAGATTTTGCAAGGTATGGGAGTTGGTTCCGGGGGATTGCTAGGGTAAACTGGGTAGTGTCTATTTTTGAAGAAAAGGCCATTGTTTAGCAGATCTTCAAAGGTCTTGACTTGTCCTGTAATTATTCGGATATTGCCTGTTGGTGTGTTATATTGTTTGGATATTATCCTTTTACAATACCTATGTTCCAGTTTTTTATCTTTGAGAAGATTACTTATTTCTTCTTCATTTATATTTTTTTCTACTCCTGAGATTATCACCGAGTATGATTGTTGTGGTTCGTTTTTTTCTCTTGTCATGGTTTTTGTTTTAGTCTCTTTGTATGAGATTATTTTCTTTTCCATTTGTAGTTGTTCTAGTGTTTTTATTAATACCTCTTTGTTGTTATTTGATTTCAATAAGTATCCAATCTGAAGATTTTGGTTTTTTTGTATTCCATAAGTCTGACATTTTAATTCTGTCTATTATTTCTTTATTGTCGACCATTATGTAAAACAGGTGTACGTATTCTGTGTTTTGAATTTCCATCATTCTTGCGGAGAAATTTTTATGTATAATTTTGTTTGGGTAGTTTATTTGTTGATTGTTTTGGTTTGATGTCTGTGCCTGAGATTCCTGAGGGCTTCCTTTTCCTTTTTGTTGGCTAGTTTGTATATTAGTCATCTGGTCCACCTCCATATCATCTGTCTTTTGTTCTGTGTTTTTTGTTGTAGTTGAATGTGGTTGCTCGATTTCAACTTCAGGTGTTTTGTTTTCGTTTGGTTTTTTCGCTGGTTCCTTGCGTTTTTTACCTTTTTTGTTCCGTTTTCTTTTAGTGGGCGTTTTGAATGTTATATCTTCTTCCTCGGATTCATCTGACCTATTTTGTGTTGTTGTACTGTTTCGTGGCATCTTTTTTGCGAAAAATTCCTCAAATTCAAAGGCACTGAAAGATTTATTGCCAGAAATTTTGCAATTCGATCTGTATTCCCGATTTTTTAATAATCACTTAGCACTCTATAAACACGTGTTCACCGCTGGCGTACAAGATTTCGAATGTATTTTGTAATATTTATTGTTAACTATAATTATTAACCTTATATGTGAAAGCAATAAACGTTGAATGTAACAAAAAATCCTATATAATGATAAATTTTAATAAACAATTTATTCTTAACAAAACAAGTCACCAAAAGTATAATTCTAACCGTAATATTAAACTAAAAGTTCAAATTGTTCCCGTTAACATCAATACAATGCTGGAAACCATTACATTTTGTCAGTTAGCGTTGAAATTGATGTCAACGATGAACACTTTGAACATTTAGTTTAATATTACGGTTCGAGTTATACTTTTGGTGACTTGTTTTGTTAAGAATAAATTATTTATTAATAATAATTAACTTGAGCCGATTTCGTGAGTAAATTACATCTGAAAACTTGTGCTGTAAGTTTTGAAAAACTATTTCTGTTTGTTCAAAAATTAATTTAAAGATGTTTAAAAAATATATAAATTCCTTATCTTGTAAGTAAGATATTAATCCGCGTGCTGTATTTAAAGTTACTTTATCGGTGAAAAATTCCTCACTTTCAACTAGGTATAGAATTAAATCCTCAAATCCTAAGCGGCCTCAAACAGAGACATTTTCACTAGTAAAAAGTAAACACTGCCAACAAAATAATTTATTTTTTACCTGTGATCCGGTTAGGCAAGGATGTCTCTCATAATTCCTTGTATTAAAACCGCGGTTTTGTTGTCTGTTACGCTGCCGCGAGCAATATAAGTAAACACGCTGCCATTAGTAACTACGATCACACTACGATTCAATTAATGCTTTCCAACGAATTCACTCGATGTCACGCGAAATTCTATAGTTGTGATTGGTCGACATTGTATGAGACTGGGTTCCTATATGCGTTGCCATTTACATGTGTTTTGCTTTTCTATTGCAATGAAGTATTCATTCGGAGTATTTGCACCGTTGTTTGCTTTTCTGTGGCAGGCATAATGAACGTTGAGAATACACCTTTTAGAGCCTCCGCAGCGTTGCCACAAATCTTGAAATGAATGAAATGCAGTAAATGTAAATACCTTCTATCTTAATTAATAAATTATATTATATAATGTAGGTTGAAAGGAAGGTAGGTGCATAAAATAATATGATTTTGATTAATATGAATATGCTGAATGCTGACTATTCAATATAATATATTAGTGATACACGGAATATTATTGAGGAGGCTTAGCCTCCTTTGACTAGCCGCCCCTGATATATATATATATATATATATATATATATATATATATATATATATATATATATATATATATATATATATATATATATATATATATATATATATATATATATATATATATATATATATATATATATATATATATATATATATATATATATATATATATAAACATATCATATCGCATCTCCATCAGACCAAATGAGCAAAGTTTATCTGATCTGGGATTATTCTTGTGTCAGAACAAAATTTGGGTAAATTCAGTGAAAATTTTGGTAATGAAGTGGCGTTAAGGTTCAAGAGAGAGAGAGAGAGAGAAATTTTCAAATCAGTGGAAAAATATATTAAAACCATTTATGAACGAAAAATAAAAAATCTTTCTTCTAGGACTTTTTAAGAGTGTATGGAGTTTAAAAAACATTGAAAAACACAATAATTGAGTTAAAAGGTTCAAAATTTGCATGTGAATAAAGTTGTTGTGAAGAAAGTATTTTTTTTGGTGATATAAACTTTTTTCCTAACTGCCGCCATTGGTAATGTGTTATTTTTTGAAGTTTTTGAGGTTGTGCGTATCTCCACAGTTTCCGAAAATTGAGTTAGAGGGTTGCAATTTGGTAGGTAAGTGTTTTGAATCAAGGCAAGATCCTCTGCTTTGTTCTATTCCACTCTTGTGCAAAACATTCAATATTTAAATGTAGAGATTTCTAGTTTTTTCGTGGGGCTTAAGGCCTCCACAGCCCCTCCAAATTAACTTGGGCTGTTAAGAAGTTATACGTAAAAAAAGAATAAAAATTAGTGGTAATAACGATCCTATTGGCGGAGTTCTGCTGCTCACCCGTTTTTTTAAATGAAAAATGCTAATTTTGATGTTTAGAAATTTAATCGAAATGAAACGCTTTATTGTCTTCGACTAAACATTGCCCTTGGTTGCCATGTGAAAAAGGGGAGACTGATTTTATAATATAAGTGAGAACTACGAAACACATTACGTGTCACATGATCACCTGTTTCTGTTCGATAATCTCTCACGCTTTACGACTCTTCATTGGTATGGTATATTTATTATATCTTTTCATCTATACTTTTCGGTACATATGAAAAACTAGGTTTTCGAACGTAATAGATATCACACCACGAAGTATTTTTGTTTCACAAAATCCCAAAAATTTATTTGCTTATGTGGCAAATGGTCTGAAGATGTATATTAAAATTAAATGAAGTTTATGTTAAAAGTAACTCACGAAATTTATCAAATCAACAAGAAATTGATTGTTAATTGAATATCTTTTACAAGCTTTTTAATAATATGAATATATGTGGAATGGGTACGGAATTGAACTGAGTAGTTTCTATGATGATGTTTCATATTAATCGAAACCATCTCTTATTTATTTTTTATTTTATTTTTCACAAATAGGAATACAAACAGGACGAACCCAGAAACAGTATTCACAAATACACTAAATATGTCATGTTATACAATTCAATTATACAGTAGAAATATTTTATATAGGTACAAAAAAAAAATATTGAACATATAATCAATTGGACGATTGGACAAAATGTTTCTTAAGTTTGTTTACAAAGGCATTCAAAGAGTCAGAAAAAATATCAATGTCTATTATGTTTGAAATGGAGTTATAATTTTTCAAGTATCTATGTAAAGGGGAATTCAAATAGTAATTTGTGTTGGGTATGGATGTATGAAACAAATTATAATAGCGAGTGGTATATTGTGGAACATTGTAATGAATCAAACCATTCATAGAGGACGATTGAAAGATACCATTTAACATTTTAAAAGAAAATTTGATGTCGGCAATAGCTCTTCTGTCAGCAAGACGAATCAAATTGTGCTTTCGACTTACGATATGATATTGTGACATGTTTTTAAAATATCTTTTGTTAGTATAATCAATGTATTTGTTCTGGATACTCTCTATTTGTTTTATATATATTATATAGCGGGGGTTCCAAATAGTTGAGGCGTAGCCTAGCAGACTATTTACGTAAGACATGAAGAGAGTACGCAAGGTATTATAATCTCTAAAAGAATAAGTTGTTCTCAGAATAAAACCTAGCAATTTGTTCGCTTTCTTAGATATGTATGAAATATGTTTACTAAAAGTCATTTTCGAATCGAAAATAATTCCCAAATCCTTCACTTCACTACAGGTGTGGAGATTATGATCCTGCATGGTATAATTATGGGTTATTAAATTATAATTTCTACTAAAAGTCATCTGATGGCATTTGTCGAGGTTCAGGAAAAGGGCATTATGTCTGCAGTATTCTAAAAATCTATCAAAGTCGCCTTGAATGAGCTTACAATCGTTTAAGTGTGAAACTGTATGAAATATTTTAAGATCATCAGCATACATAAGAAAATACGAGAATTTGAAGCACTCAGAAATGTCATTTATGTAAATATTGAATAGTAGAGGACCTAGATGTGAACCCTGAGGTATACCCGACGTTATGTTAACTGATCTTGAAAGATAGTTACCAATACAAACGACCTGCATACGATTACTCACGTAAGACTGAAACCAACTCAATAGGGAGCCTGTCACACCGACATCAGCCAGCTTCTGTACCAGTAATTTATGATCGATCTTATCGAAAGCTTTGCTAAAGTCGGTATAAACGGCATCCTCTTGAATCCGGCTAATCAAACTTTTCAATATATATTCAGTATATTCGAATAAATTAGTTCCGACGGAGCGTTTTCTGAAAAATCCATGTTGTTGTATATTCAAAATGTGCATAACATCATGATAAAGATATTCGAAGATAATACTTTCGAACAATTTCGCCAATATATATAGAGAGTATCTTCTCCTCAAAATGTTGCTGCATTAATATGAACACCTGAAAATGAAGTTTTTCGCAGTGAATCATACATAATGTTTTTTTATATAATATCCGGACACTGCGTACAGTGTCCGATGAAGCTCTGGTAGGTAGACGAAATGTGTGTAACCATGTAATAAAATTTAGTGCGCATTTTTTCAAATAAGAATACAATCAATTTGTACATAATCAAAATTAAAATTGTTACTTTTTAATTTATAAATTGAAGAGGACGATAATGATCATGATGAAACACTCTTCATAACAACCAAGTCAGTTATCTGATGGTTTGCTGGCTAGTATTCGGGAGGTTTAGGGTTCAAACCCAATGGTGGATATGTCATTTATGAATTTTGTTTGCGGTTTTCCCATGGCGTATGTAAGTCACCACTTACCAACTTACAAAGGCGAATGCTGGACCAGTATTCATGGTTTGAACCCCACCTCATCCCCTCTTCCATAAATAATTCGGAATCACCAATCTTCAAACCACTTGACTTTGAAGGTTGTTATCCTGTTTATAGAGATGACTCTATATCTATGAATTTAAGATCAAAATTAGCATCACTCGAGTTTTTTTAGAGGAGCAGCTACCATATTACAGGTGAACTGCGTACTTACAAGAGTATATAAAATTCATTTTTGAGATGAAAAAAGATAACTCAGTTAACTATTTGGATTTGAAAATAACAAAAATGGATAACAAACATAATTTTTCAATTTTTCGCAAACAATCGCACACTGATAACGTCATACATACTACTTCCCTACATTCATTCCAACACAATGGCAGCTTTCAATAGTATGGTACATCGTTTAGTAAATATTCCGCTTCGAAACATCAATTTTAACGCCGAGAAAAATATAATCAAACAAATTACCGTAAATAATAATTATAACCCCATAAATAGACAATATGATAGATAGAAAGTTTTTGAAAAACGCGATTATCCAAGTGTACCCCCTTACCAAAAATAATATCCGATACAACTTTCATCGGAAATTCAAGTGAAAAAGTCAAATCACTTTTATCTAAGCACAACATCAACATTGCTTAACGTAACAGAAATAACTCAGGAAATTATATAAAAAATAATAAATCAAAAGTTCACAAAAACAATAAATCAGGAGTTTATAAAATCAATTGTGGGGATTGTGATAAGTTTTATACTGGTAAAACTTTCAGAAGCTTAAACCAGAATTTCAGAATACAAACGTAGCTTTGTTAATCAAAAGTCGGATTCACATTATGCAAACCATTTAATCCAAGAAAATCACACATTCAATTTGGACTTTAAAATATTAAACGTGAAAGTAAGGGAAATAATTTTAATTTTCTAGAATCATCACAATAAATAAATACAAACATTCAGGAGTAGTTTTTCTATCCGTTTTAGACCTTCTCAACAACGATTTTCGAAAAATTTTTCATGTCTGCTATATATATATATATATATATATATATATATATATATATATATATATATATATATATATATATATATATATATATATATATATATATATATATATATATATATATATATATATATATATATATATATATATATTCCGGTACATATTGGCATCTCCAGCGGCTCCCAATTGAGTCAAATGAGCTGAAATTCTCTCGTTCTCGTTGCAGAACGAAAGTATCAAAATTTGGGTAAATTTCTGTCACCGCCGCCATTTTTACGTCTATATTCTGTGTTTTTTCGTTTCCAAATGAGCTTATTGATAAGACTTTTATCGTAACAGTTATTGGTGGCTAATAATTTAATTGTATTCACTTCGGTTTTGAAACTTGTTCCGATAATGGAATTGTCAACAGCCTATGTATGAACGAATGAAAAGCGCTGAGTTTTATTTTAATTTGTTGGTTACAGTTACAGTTGTGAATTGAAGTATCGGTGAAGATTGGTTTTCTATAGATGTTGAAAGTAGGAGAATTCAAATTCCTAGCAATGTGAACGTCTAACACATTCAAGGTACCGTTTTCGTTTTCTACTTTTTTTGTAAATTGAATCGAAAGTAGGAAAAACGAATAAAGAATCTGTTGCATTCAATATACCCCACACAAACTATTAATGAAGAACAATACTCCCCAATAAATTATGTGCCGAATTTGAGTAGCAAAATTTGTAACAGACTATCGAAAAATAACGTTAAATCAATTTTTACAAATAAACGAAAGTAATTCTTAGTCAATAATAAAGAAAAATCTAACATCGGAGAAAACAGTGCAGTTTACAAAATATTTTGGGACGAATGTCCTGCTTTTTATATTGGACAAACAGGAAGGAATATAAACATTCGTGTTGATGACCATAAAAAGTCAATTTTACAAAATAAAAATACAACTGGCTTCTCCGAACATTGTTTAAAATTGAATCATTTCCTGGATTTTAACAAAACCCAATTGTAGCATACAGGTAATAAAGGAAAGCGCCTTGACCTTCTTAAAATTCTCGAAAAAAGTTCTGTCCATAACAGTAAATTACCCCTTGTAAACAAACAAATTGATTTTCAGGTATCACCTTTGCTATTGTCTGTTTTATAAAATAAGATGTAATACTCTCCTGTAGTCAGTCTTGATAATGTGTTCATAACTCGAAACATGTAATATCCTTTACTGCTAAATACAGTATCTAATTATTTTTATATAGTGAAACTTAAGCCAAGTGTGTTTTATTTTGAAATTTAAACTTAATTCTTTATGTTTCGCCAAGTGATGTGAAGGAATTCAATCTCAGTTAATGAAGAAGTATCAATTTTAATTTTGAATATGTACAAATTAATTGTATTCTTGTTCTAAACAATGCTTACTTAATTCTATTACATGGTATCGCACGTTTCGCCTGCCTAAAACACATTTTATATATGATTCACTAAGAAATACCTCATATTCACAGTGTCGGATTAACCATTATGCAGAGTAGGCAACTGTCTAGGGGCCCCGTGCACGCACCAAGAAAACAAAAATCGAATGAAAATTTTATTTGAAAATTTGTGTGAAATTCCTCAACAATATCATTGCTTGCTTTTGACGCATGTTGTCAATTGATGAAATAATTCATACATACAGAACCGTCTAGTATCTAATAATTCTAATAGTAGAACTAATAAACTGTCTTTGTTCAACAATGTATCAGAACCGTTTGATTTCATTGTCGATAATGGCCATTGAAAATGATGTATTAGAAAGGGTCAACTTCCAAGATGTTTTAAACGATTTTGTTTCTAAAAAAGTTAGAAGAGTTAATATTCAAACTTACTGTACTGTACAAAAAAGATAAATATCTTGGAAGTTGACTTTTTCGAATTTGTACTTTACAAAACTGTTTTCTTTAGTTTATTGTATTTTATTGCGTTTAACAAGATCAAATTTAAAACAACCGTGTCCCGTCGCATTTCTCTTTTCTAACTCATCATGCAACCTGGATCATCATTCATCACTTATCTATAACCTGTTCATTAAGACCATTTCAATAAAGCTCATGAGTCAGGTAAGGGGATGCTGCAGCATCAAGTCAACCTAACCATGTTGTTGTAATATCACATAAGACTTTGAAGTAACACGATACCTGGAGTCGATCATCTGGAAGTTACTTACATCCTTTTATCAACTTGAAAAGACTTGGGGCCCGGACAGGGTTGTTGCCTAGGGGCCCGGAGAGGGTTAATCCGGCCCTGCATATTTCACAGAAAATTCTTGATAATTGAGATTGAATATGAACTTCTGTATCTGTAGAATTTATTCATGGTTAAGTCAGCAGAAGAAGTACTTCGAAACACGCGTAATGCATTTTTTACAAATATATGTGTAAATTCTTATCAAGAATGTTTCACTTTACCTATACAATTTTATTCTCAAAAAAATCAAGAATATACCTACTTAAGACCGATATTATTGAATATTTTGAATTGAGAAATAACTTTTCACAATGTAACATATAGCCAGTGAAATGAAGTATGTGCCTGCAGTCTGAATGTTCGTGTGGTAAATAAAAAGTGTTAATAGAGTAAGGCAGTTATTGTGCACGTAGGAATTATCATCTGACCACAACGATTGAACAGACAAACAATTTTACTGCCACAAATTGTTCCCATTAATTTGCCACTGGAAGCATAGGTCACGAAAGAATATAATTGAAATTATAATTGAATTCATAATTTCCTGTTCGAAAATAATAGAAATTTTCTGAAAGAAAATAACCGAATGTTATCTACTGACTCGATGATTTATAATACCTACATTTGCAATTATTCATGATATTTTATTTTACTAGCTGGCCATGAAATCGTTGCTGTTGCTCAAAGTTATATATATATATATATATATATATATATATATATATATATATATATGTATTTATATATATATATATATATATATATATATATATATATATATATATATATATATATATATATATATATATATATATATATATATCTATATATATATATATATATATATATATATATATATATATATATACCTATATATATGCTTGTTTTAAATTTTTAAATTATTTTTGTTGTGGTCCTGCTAACTTCATATGAAGTTAGCTGCAACACAATTTTTTGTGGTTTTCGATTCTGCAGATTTGGTCCTGCCTACTTCAAAGATGTCATTAATTCACAAAATACTACCACTAAAGGTATATATTGAAATATTAAAATATAATATCTAAATATTATTTTCGTTGAAAGTTAGGTTCTATGTCAAATTTGTTTACTAATTTATGATTTAAATCTAACAACCATTCTTATATGTATATTAAAAACAATATCATTTCATGATATTGGAAAAAGGAACTGGCGACATCACAGTACGTTTGTTCATCCAGACTAATTTTCGGAACCCCTAAAAAGATTTAGACATGACATTCATTAGCAGATGGAGGTTCGAAAAACTGTGGGATTGGGGAAAAAATGTAAACTATCAGGAAGATATCTTCTTCTTCTAGAACGATATTACATTTGGTTACTGCAAACATACCAATTTAAGTAAACTTCACGTTCAAACTAGCCTACTGTTTTTTCTGTTTTAACAGGTGTTAACTACTGTTTTTGAATGCAATCTACTGTTATTATGTTTTTAATTTGAACTGTAGTGTTTCATTGACTAAGAGAATAAAAATTTATCACTTAAACATTGCAGTTTTTTACTCAATTATTGAATGTGTCATTAACTGGCAATCAGTAGAAAAATTTTCAAATAACAGAAACATTAGTCGAAAAAGTTCAATTCCGCCGACAGGAGTCGGTAAAATATATTATAAAGTAAAGATTCCTACACTGGAGGCCTCGGTAGCTCAGCGGTAAGGTGTATCGCTTGTAAACCGAGGATCGTGGGTTCGAGTCCCACCTTGCTCTTGGGTGTTATGTATGTATGAAAATTTAGTAGTTCTAAAATTTGATCTGTTTGGTAATAACTTAGATTCAAGCCCATTGGCCGTTCGGAACCGGCTTTAAACTGTAGGCACCCTGAAGCTATGGTTCAAGTTACATACCCCTTGACATAGATGCAAACCCCTTGGTGTAGTTGTTGCATGCTTGTTGACATTTTTGATGAAGCGACTCCCCTTGTACTAGTTCAGAATAAAATAATATAAAATTTGAATTTAATTTTCTTGGTTTGTTAAGTAAAGGTTAAAAGTATTGCTAACATGTAAAAGTTTTACTAACATGGAAAAATGTGGCTAATATGGAAAAGTGTTGCTAACAAGGAAAAGTGTTTCTAACTGAAGAGATGCCACTTTGTTTTACGACTTTGTGACGTACAAATTTGCACTTTACTATTAAGTACAAGAAAAACTATATTACTGTATTGAAAATCTATTCATTATATGGGAGAAATTCGACCAAAATTATAATCTTTCGACGGACCGTTTGACCAAGATCACTGTAGGTGTGGAAATTGTGGCCATATTGTTAAGCAACATATGAGGAACCTATATGTCTATGTTTTTAGTTCCTGGGTTGTTTCCTCATGTTCATTAAGTCTAATTTCCCCAAATCAGTGGCGTAACTACCGATGTTCCATGTGTTCCAGGAACACAGGCCCACGATTTTTGGGGGGCCCGAAGGGGGCTCCATAGCTCGGGGACCTGCGAGGCTGGGGCCTGAAAAATTTTAGAAAGCTGCACAAATTTTTGGGACCACCACCTTTGTGGGCTCCGAAGGGTCCCCCAAAGGCGTGTCGTAGATTACGAAAAAAATTTGTCTTTGGGGGCCCCAAAAAAATTTTGCCTGAAATATAAAGATGATGTTTCAGGCACAATTTCAAGCCGACTACTGTCTGTTAAGGAGTGCCTCAAAAGTGATTTGAAAACAATGAATTCTGTTGCGCAAATTCTTGATTTCATTCTCTTGAAAAATTACTCCTCGTGCAGTAATTTTTCTGAAATTTTTACAGCATGTTGTCTTTTTCTCACTATCCCAGTTACCTTCGCAAAAGCAGAAAGATCATTTTCGAAATTAAAATAATAAAAAATTATCTTCGCAATACAATGGGACAAGAACGATTGAGCTCTAATTTCAATCGAAAATAATATAGCGAAAAGGATGGATGTAAAAAACTTGGTAACAGCATTTGCGAATGCAAAAAGTCGAATAAAATCTTTTTAAATGTTATCAAACCAGTAATGTGACTGTCGACTATAAATAAACCCAATACGCCCAAAAATGTCGTTTCAAAGTAAGGGGGTCCCCTACCGTCACCGTACACAAGTTTTTCTGACGTAGACACGCCACTGCCCCAAATAATTTGGAAATGTTCCTTCAATATAATTTGATTCTTTGAATGAGTTACAATTTGAAGATGGATATTCATATCTGGAAGTTAACTATTTCGAAAGAACAAAATGAAAATATCTTCTAAATTTTATTACTCTATCCAAACCAAGATCTTTTTGAAATTTTATTAGGATCTATGGCAATATTCAAGATAATGCCAAAAAATTAGTTATTTACTTTCAGGGAAATACAATCACGAACAATCTAAACAAATAAACGTAATATGAGCTTACGTCGCATATTTGTTTTGTATATCGAACCCACCCAAAAGGTAATGATGTTGTCTTTGTACATATCAGTAATCATTAAGTGAAAACATATTGACGAATTAGTGTTATTTTGATCGTAGTTACGACTGAATATCATTACATAAGCAAATATCCACACGGGGTCAGTTAAATTACACTTTGACGAGGAAGAATATAAAGGGGAGTCGATAAAATCATCGAAGTGGGATTGTTTTCTTAAATAGGAAGTTCGTAGACCTGTTTGTGCGACATATAGTCGCATAATGTTTATATATATATATATATATATATATATATATATATATATATATATATATATATATATATATATATATATATATATATATATATATATATATATATATACATATATATACACAGGGTCTTTCTTTTGACGGGATGAAAAATGTAAATAACTTGAAAACTAAAGTCAAGGGTGAATATCAATTGAAATAAAAATTTTTTTTGAAAAAACTGAAAAAAAAAAGTTTATTTTGTGAAGACTCTGTAAGTGATTGTAGGAAATGATAACTTTTTTAATAGCCATAATTTTTCATACGTTCCCAAGAAATTTCATTGTTTCATGTCTAATAGTCACTGAGATACAAAGCGTCAAAGTACCTCCCTTAAATGTCAAAAACTGACATCAATTTTCGAAAAGGAATCTAAATGTGGAATAAACAATGGGGATTGCCATTTAAAATAAGGAAGTTGGTAGCTACTTCCGGTAAAAACTACTTTAAAAAATAGTTCATGGTTGAGAACCTTCGTGAGTACATTTTTATAAGGGTATCATTTATAATTTCCCATATAAGGCTAATTCTACTTTTAGAGGAAAGACCCTGTATATATGTATATTTAAATATCAAAAATCGTGATTAAGGAGGTCTAAATCTGATTTAAAAACCACTACGACACCTCACTGTTGACTTTTGATACGGTGCAATGGTTTGTTACTTTTCCACTATATTATACATATATATATATATATATATATATATATATATATATATATATATATATATATATATATACAGTATGGTGCAAATGAAAGGAATAAATTCGTTATTTCGTAAGACGGCGACTTTAAGGAAAAATCCCGAAACCCGTCGATTTTTATTTTTAAACAGGTCATTCGTAAGGATACCTTTTTTTTTGACGTCATCTATATGAGCGTGATGACGTCATCGCTAAAATTTTTAAATGGAAATGTGGGTGTTGTAATACATTATTTCAAAGGTCTTTTGAATACCTATTCAGTCATATCAATATGCACGTTAAAATGTAGAATCACGAATACTGGCGCAAATATCTTGAAAATCACAGAAACACTGAAAGTTAGGTTACCTTTTTTAAAAATCTAGTTACCTTATCAACATCAACATTGACACTTTGACATAATTAACTTTCTGTCAAGTGATTGATAGTATTATTTTATTAGACGAATTCAAAAAGTCTTTGTATCTATCAACATGAAGCTGACTGAAACGCAAAGAATTGAAATTCTAATAATGATTGTGGAGATAAAGCACGTACGCAGAAAGAAGTATGTACGTTATTTAATAATAAATACCCCAACCGAGAACCAATTTTACAATCCACTATAAGCAGAATTGAGAAGAAATTCAGAGAAACGGGTCACGTCAAAGACCTCCCTAAAGGTAGTAGAAAACCAATATCAGAAAACAAACAACTAGATGTTCTGTTAGCCTTTCAAGATAATTCCCATACCAGTTCACGACAAGTAGCATTAGATAATGACATGTACCATTCAACAGTTCTTAGAAAGCTAAAGAAGGAAAAGTGGCATCCCAACAAAGTAAGTTTAGTACAAGAGCTTATGAAAGACGATTTTGATAAACGAATTGAGTTTTGTGAAATTATGATGGAACAAAATAACAGAGATCCGATGTTTTTAAAAAAGGTTCTTTTCTCGGATGAAGCTACATTTCTACTGAACGGTCATGTCAATCGTCAAACTTATCGGTACTGGGCTACGGAAAATCCACACTGGATGCTAGAGTACCGTACTCAATACCCAGAGAAAGATAATGTTTGGGCGGGAATAATAGATAAAAGGATTATTGGACCATACTTTTTCGAAAAAACCTTAGCAGGTCCTCGATATTTAGAATTTCTTCAAAACTTCTTGCTACCCGAATTAAACCGGATGTTTCCAAACAGAAATGATTTATGGCTGCAGCAAGATGGTGTTCCTCCACACTATGCTGTCTTGGTGCGCAACTATTTGAACAACGTCTTTCCAAATCGGTGGATAGGTCGAAGAGGAACAATAGAATGGCCGCCTAGGTCACCTGATTTGACTCCTCTTGATTTCTTTTTATGGGGATACTTGAAAAGCAAAGTGAACCAAAATGAACCACAAAATATCAATGAACTCAAAGAAAGGATACGTATTGAGGTTGCACAAATAACTCCGGAAGTTATAGAGAAGGTTCGAGTAGAGTTCGCGGCACGTCTTTCTCATTGTATTTTAGCTGAAGGTGAACAATTTGAGCACTTAAATTAGGTTTCGTTGTATTTAATGAGTAATACATATTAAATATTTATTGAAATAATAAAATTTTATACATTTTTTAAACAAATACAAAAATCAATTACATATTGATATGGCTGAATAGGTATTTAAAAGACCTTTCAAATAATGTATTACAACACCCACATTTCCATTTAAAAATTTTAGCTATGACGTCATCACGCTCGCATAGATGACGTCAAAAATAAAAAGGTATCCTTACGAATAGCCCGTTTTAAAATGAAAATCGATGGGTTTCAGGATTTTTCCTTAAAGTCGCCGGTTTACGAAATAACGAATTTATTCCTTTCATTCGCACCATACTGTATATATATATATATATATATATATATATATATATATATATATATATATATATATATATATATATATATATATATATATATATATATATATATATATATATAAATATATATATATATATATATATATATATATATATATATATATATATATATATATATATATATATTTATATATATATATATACATTATCTAGTGTAGTTTTCAATATACTTGAAAGGTGAAATAGTACTACATAAATTACATCCAATTTTTTGTTTGGAGGGTACTATTTCCGTTTTATTAGTAGTTTTTCCGAAAATAATAGACTATTACACTGTATGGAAAATCAACAGTAAGGTGAATGAGTGGTTTTTGAATCCGATTTTTACATCGTGATGCACAATTTTTGTGGTTCTTTGTGATATTTCTGATGAGATATGGAAATGAGTTACGAACAACATATTCAAATTCAATACTTCTAGGGTCTTTTGTAGCATGTATGGAGTGAGAAAACTTTTTTTTGAAGAATTTTTGCTCCCCCTTCCCTCAAATTGAGAGATAGGGATGATAATTGGTACTTGTTCAATTTGATGTTGAGAAAGTGTCTTTTGGTTGTATAAACCAAAACTCTAGTAATTTGTATGTAGAGATTTGTTTTTTTTTCGCGGTTTTGGAGGTTGTACATACTTCCACAGCTTCCGCAGATTTAGTAAGAACGTTCGAAGTTGGTATGTGGATTGAGTGGATGTTAAGCAAATATCCATTGGGAGTTTTAACTCTTCTCCTTAGCCGCCATTTTAATATAGAGATATCATGTTTTTTCGTGGATTTCAAGATTTTCCCGCCTCCACAATCCCCCAAATGATATTGGGGGTTGACGATTTATATGTTAAGAAACTAAAATGAGAGGAAACTACGACCTGAATGACGGAGCTTTGTTAATCGCGCGA